>JBBWWR010000049.1:0-131120 GCA_039583875.1 Platanthera guangdongensis
CTCGCGAAGCATTTGATATGAAGGACCTTGGTCCCCGTAGATACCCTACTAGGTATGAAAGTTTAGAGTAGACAAGGATGTGTCACTCTAAGTCAGGCTCATTACATTGAGCAATCCCTCACTACCTGGGGTTATAAAGACTGTCGGCCTGTTGAAACCCAATCGATCCAAATGTCAAGTTGAGTCCGAATGAAGGGACCAGTGTTGATCAAGTAAAGTACTCAAAGATCATTGGAAGTCTCATGTATGCCACAAGTTGCACTAGACCAGACATTGCTTTCTCGGTAAGCATGCTGAGTCGTTTACCAGTAGTCCAGGCAAAGAGCATTGGTATGCCCTAGATCGGCTGATGAGGTACCTGAAAGGTACTAAAGATCACGCTCTGTGCTACACTGGTTACCCTCCTACGTTGGAAAAGATACTCTGATGCCTCCTGGTGTTCAGAAGTTGGGAACAACAAGTCCACTAGTGGATTTATTTTCACTTTGGGTGGCGCTGCAGTCACTTGGAAATCCAAAAGACAGACTTGTATACTTTGTCGTCTATGGAAGCCGAGTTATTTGCTTAGCCTCAGCTGGCGAAGAGGCAGATTGATCAGGAATTTGATTCTAAGACATTCCCTTGTTTAGACTTCAAGTCAATTCTTTGAGCCTGTATTGTGATAATCAAGCACAAAATCAAGTCGTGAAGAATGTCCTTTTAATACTAAAAGGCGACATGTACGACTGAGACACGCTCTACTGAATTATCTGAAAGAACAAGGCATTATCACTTTGATCGATGTGCGATCGAAGGATAATCTGGCTGATCCCTGACGAAAGGAATGCCTAAAGACCGATCAATCAAAACAGTGGGGAAATGGGACTCAAGCGATTTAAGTTCAGCCTTAGTTCAAGGATAGGCGATTTAGTTTCAGCCTTTGTTCCTAATGTTTTGATTTTTTCCACTTTCCTTTGTCAAAGCAAGCGTGTTGTGCTCCGCTGATGTTCGGGTTGCTGAGTACGAATATGTGAGTTGTTTCATCCCACATTTGATGTTAACAACTTCCATTGGGTTCGTCTTTCTTATCTAGGAGGAGAGTGTTATTCCACTTTGACAACACAATCCGACTAGGTTTGGCTCTTCTTCTTCTGTTTATTGGTTCCATTCCACATTTGATGAGTTCCAATTGACTTTAGAAGAACAGTAACCGTGACATTCCACATAGGAACACAGATACAGCTGCGGTGTCCAGAAGTTCATAACATCATTTTCTTGAAAATAGATAATGGAGGAAGCATGAGATCAGGCAGTAAGCCATTGTCTAGTACAGAAGGAAGGCTAAGATGGGAAAGCTACCTCCTACTGCTGTGGAGCCTAGCAAGTACTTCCCCAAGCCATACCACTATTTTGAGAGACAGAAAATCAAGGCTGAAGAACAAAAGAAGGACTCAAAAGGCAAGAAGCCTGCTGATGCTGAGCCTACTGCTACTGCTGCTGTCAAAGCTCAAGTTAAAGCTGGAAAAGGAATTGTTATCAAAGAACCTGATCAGAAATAGATAGGAATAAACTTGAAGCTTGTTGTAATCTTTTAAATGAAAAACATTTTTGTACAACATTGAAAATGTATAAGGAACAATGTTTAGAACAATATATGATAAATATAGTATGATTGTTCTGAAATGTGTTTGTTTCTTATTTTTCTGGAATGTTGAATGTGTATATGTGTGGAAGTTTTATATGTTCATGTTAACCCTGCAGATTATAATCTGTTTTTTCATCATTTTGTAATTTTTTAATTATGAATGTGTATATCATTGACTAAGGGTTATGACTTCTCAAATAGCGGGAGATTGTTGGGTACATTGGTCAAATGTACCTGATTTGAAGAAGTCTCACCCAACTCAATGATATACATCATAATGTATTTGATGTATGTTTGAGTTACTTGTGCGGTTAGGTATTCATTGGACTGAAGCTAAAACCTTTCTAAGTCCATGTGTCGACACCCAGAGGGAAAGTGTCGACACTTGAGAAAGCTTGTGTCGACACCCAGACAAGCAATGTCGACACTTGGAGTCATTGTGTCGACACCTGTAATGAAAGTCGACACCAGACACAAAGTGTCGACACAAGGAGCTGTGTCGACACTCAGTGAAGAAGTATGCAGAGAAGCAGTGTCGACACTTAGCAGAAGTGTCGACACCTAGAAGAGCTGTGTCTACACCAGAAAGTGTCGACACTTGGTGTTGTGTCGACACTCAGCAAAATTCTGCGGAGACTAAGTGCAAGTGTCGACACCATACACAATGTGTCGACACTTAACCAGAAGAGTCAACATATTAAGTAAGTGTCGACACTCAACACAATGTGTCGACACTATGCAGAAGAGTCAGCACTTGAAGTAAGTGTCGACACTCAACACAATGTGTCGACACACCATCAGAGAAGTCAACATTTAAAGTATGTGTCGACACTCAGAACAATGTGTAGACACATAGTTAAAGACTCAACACTGGAAGGAAGTGTCGACACAGCTACAGAAATATCTACAAATATATTCTAAGTACAAGTGTCGACACTAAGGGAATGTGTCGACACTCAGCTGAAGAATCTATATTGAAGACTTGTGTCGACACCAAGAAGCAGTGTCGACACTTACAGATTCAACACAAGAAGTTGTGTCGACACAAAAGAGATGTGTCGACACTTAGAAGAATACAGTTAAAGAATGAAGAACAAGTACTTGTGTCGACACTCAATTTCAGTGTCGACACATGCAGAAGAATCTGTGTCGAGACATACAAGGAGTTGTGTCGACACCTTGTAGACTTGTGTCGACACTTACACAACATGTGTCGACACTTGGTCTATAAGTGTCGACACTTAAGAACAGAAAGTCTCGACATTATCTGACAGTTAGAGAATTTCAAGAAGTGACTGGTTGATATGACAGCTGCCGATCCAGCCGGTCTACAACAACTGTCAAGGAAGTCAGAAGTCTGTTATGAACCGGACCAGCCGGTTACCATGAAGAATGTCTATAAATAGGCACCCACAGTTTACAGAAACTGTTGTTATTGTTGTTGAAGCTATTTGAAGTAATAGATCAGATTATTCAAGTAATCAGAAAAGTGGTACACAGAGTATCAACACAAGAGATCTGGCAGTCCAACTGCAGATCTAAGAAGTTGGAGAGAGAGAGCTCCAATCAAGAATTCAGTCTTTGGAACTAGGCTGAGAAGAAGGATTCAGAGGCATCTGGATCTTAAGAAGCAGAGGTCAAGGAACAACTGCAGAAGATTCAGACTTATTCAGTTCTACTCAAGAAGCTTTGAAGGAAGCTAAGTCAGTTTGGATCTATCTAAGTTCTTCCAAGAACTCAGCAAGAAACTCTCAACTCCTCTCTTATTTTCTGAGTTGTTGAGTTATTTGGTGTAATACTATTTTAACTTGTAGGATCTTTGGATCTGAGTGCATTGTAAGCCTAAATTATAAAAGGCTGAGGGTAGGCTTGAGAGCCTGAGTGTAGGATTGAAGAACTCTGAGTGTAGCCCTTGATTGGCTGAGTGTAGGCCTTGATTGGCTGAGTGTAGGCCTTTGTGGCTGAGTGTAGGCTTTGGAGAAAGCTGAGGTTTAAGCTTTGGGCCTGAGGTGTAGGAACCTATTTGGGTTCTGAGACAGTGGAGAAGTTAGGCCGAATCTAGTACACTGCTAGATAGGCGAAGGGGGAAAGTGGATGTACCCATATCTTGGGGAACCACTATAAAACACTGTGTGCTGTGCTGTGTTTGTGTTGTGGATGATCTGTGTGTGTTTGATTATTGCTGATTGCTGTAATAAACTAGTTATAAATCTGTGATATAATTGTTTGGCTGCCAACAAAGTTAGAAAAGGATTAGGTCACCTATTCACCCCCCCCCCCTCTAGTGTTTAGGTACCATATCTTTCAAGTGGTATCAGAGGGAGGTTCCTCAAAAAGGACTAACTGTCTGAGGAGATCCAGTTTGGCAGATTCAGTGTAAGTCAGAACACAGTTTCAAGAAAATCAAGAAACATGGGTTCTTCAGAGAGTTCACTAACTATGAATTGAATGATAAGTTCTTAAGGTCCCTAACCAAAGATTGGGACACGAAGATCTGTGCCATCAGAGAAATGACAAAGTTGGGAGAAATTCCTCCTCCCACACTGTTTGGCAAGTTGTTGTCTTATGAGATGCAGCTGTCAGTGAGAAAAGAGGAGGAAAAATCAACAAAGACTGAGCACAGGGAAAGGACTGTTGCCTTCAAGTCAGAAGTACCTAGAAAGGGCAGGACTAAGTCATCAACTCCTCCTCCAGAGGTAGTTGAATCAGAATCTGATGAGTCTGTTAGCACAAAGTCTACAAGCAGTGAAAGTGATGAAAACTTTGCTGCATTCACCAGATATTTTCAGAAATTCCTGAAGAAGAAACAGTGGATGTCCAGACCTTCATTTTCCAAAGGGAAAGAAGTCCAGTATCAGGAGAAGAAGCCTTCAAAGAAGGACAAGAAAAAGACAAAAACTAGCAAGGCAACTGGGTCTAAGATAGTGTGTTACTGCTGCAATAGACAGGGTCATGTTATTGCAGATTGTCCTGAGAGAAGAAAAGAATCCAGTGACAAAAAGAAGACTCACTTCAAAGGAAAGAAGGAGAAGTCCTTTGTTGCAAAGAATGAGAAGACTCTTTCAGACATTTCTTCTTCAGACACTGAGACAGATGCTGAAGCCTACATAGGGCTATTTGCTGAAGAAGAAGAAGAGTTTATGCAGATCATGGAATCAATCTATGAACAAGAAGAGTGTCAGTGCCAAGGACTGATGGCATTGACTGAAAGTACCAAAATCCTGGAGCAGCCAGGACCTAGTCAGGTACAAAGTTCAACTCAAAGTTCAGATTCCAGTTCTAGTTCAGAGTCAGATTCATCTCATCAAGTGATGGAAGTGTTTCTGAATCTGAGGGAGATATTCATCAGCTCTTAGATGAATATAATGTACTGTTGCAAGCCTATAAGAAAAGCAAGACCCTAGCCAAAAGTCAGGCAAAGGAGATTGCTGATCTCAAGGCAGCTGCAACAGATTTTGAGAAGAAATTTGCAAAAAGCTCAATGAGGTAGCCAGGCTGAAACACATTACTGTGATTCAGATGGGACTAATCACCTATAAAAATGATCAAATTAAGAGACTGGAGATCAATCTTCAGAAGGAAAGAGAGCTAGTTGCTAGGTTTTCAAACCTAAATCAGTGCTACCCTTGATTGATGAATTTGTTCATCATAAAGGAAAGGCTGGATTGGGTTTTATTAAACCAGCTAGGACTGTTCAGGATCAGTCCAAGTCCAAGGGCAAAGCCCCAACATTCAATAACCTGCTGTAGTCAAGACAGCCAAGTCTGTACCTAAGCAAAGGTGCAACAAGTTTGAATGCTGGTGCTGTGGCAAAGTTGGCCACTTTGCCTTGGACTGTTGGCACAATGCAAGTGCCAATGGGAGTAGCAAGCTACCTAGTGGAAAGTGTTAACCCAGAAATCGGCGATCCTTCCCAAGATGGCCAGCTGGCTCATCGTGACCCTTAGATTATCCCTTTCGATCGCGATGGGTCCCAGCGTAGGCGGACAGTCTTCCCTATCCGCCTAGGTCTCCTAGCAACCGCGTGCCCTGCGGGACGGCGAGCTATTCCCATGGCTCACCCTCGCGGGACATGCGGTTAGGTCCGCTAATCGTGCAGTCTTTTCCTTGCAGGAGTCCGCCAACAGCAGTACCAGTAGCGGCCTCCTATTTCTCTCAAGGGGCGGTGGTCTCCTACCGCCGTCCGCCGAGGAAGCCCGCCAGGGGCAACCTCCCTGCTGCCCGAGGGGCGGCGGCCTCCTGCCGCCGTCCGCCGAGGCCGCCCACCCCGGGCGGCCTCTGCCCGCCAGCCGGGCGGACTCCCCCTGGAGTCCGCCCAGGCCGCCCGCTAGGGGGCGGCCCCGGCTCCTGCCGGCGGACTCCACCCGGAGTCCGCCCAGGCCGCCCGCTAGGGGGCGGCCCCGGCTCCTGCCGGGCGGACTCCCCCTGGAGTCCGCCCAGGCCGCCAGCTAGGGGGCGGCCCCGGCTCCTGCCGGGCGGACTCCCCTGGAGTCCGCCCAGGCCGCCCGCTAGGGGGCGGCCCCGGCTCCTGCCGGGCGGACTCCCCCTGGAGTCCGCCCAGGCCGCCCGCTAGGGGCGGCCCCGGCTCCGCCGGGCGGACTCCCCTGGAGTCCGCCCAGGCCGCCCGCTAGGGGGCGGCCCCCGGCTCCTGCCGGGCGGACTCCACCCGGAGTCCGCCCAGGCCGCCCGCTAGGGGGCGGCCCCGGCTCCAGCCGGGCGGACTCCACCCGGAGTCCGCCCCGGCCGCCCGCTAGGGGGCGGCCCCGGCTCCAGCCGGGCGGACTCCACCGGAGTCCGCCCAGGCCGCCCGCTAGGGGGCGGCCCCGGCTCCCGCCGGGCGGACTCCACCCGGAGTCCGCCCAGGCCGCCCGCTAGGGGGGCCCCCCGGCCTGCCGGGCGGACTCCTCCCGGAGTCCGCCCAGGTCGCCCGCTAGGGGGCGACCTCCAGTTCTCTGCAGGTGGGTCCTTCCGCTGCTTCCTCAGGCAACAGTGGCGGACGCAAAATCTCTGTCCGCGGAGTCCGCGCAGGTCGTCATGCTGATGTCACCAGGCCCCACTTCTTCAAGAACTCCCCTGGGCCTATAAATAGCCCATGGTGCCTCTCATTCTGCATCAGTGGATCATCTGGGAAGATCCTGCAAGTCCTGCCAGCAAGCCCTGCGGACTCCGTTTTCCAGTCCGCGCAGTCCGTCATCGCCTTCTCCAGCAAGCTCTGCGGACTCAGTTTCCTGTCCGCGCAGCTCTCCAGCAGCTCTTCAGCAGCTTGCCAGCAGACTCTGCAGACTCAGTTTCCCAGTCCTCCAGCAGCTAGCAGACTATTTTACTTAGTCTCTGGCAGCTTCTCCTCTGCTTTCTGGCACTTTCTTCTCTCTTAGCCGCCAGCTTCTCCTTGTACCCTTTAAGTGATTTTGTTGTAAAGGTGTACTTGTAAGCTTGTAATCTCTAGCTTTTAATAAAAGGAAAGCCCGTCGCAGGAGTGGCATTTAGGCCGCGGCGGGCGAAGTGTGTTGTTGCCGCTGCTAGCGGCCCCCCTTCTTCTTCTCTCTGCTCAGCAAGCCTTGCTCCTCTGCTCAGCAAGCCTTGCTCCTCTACTCAGCAGACTTCTTCTCAGCTCAGCTCTCCTCGGCATCCAACCTGCAAGCACAACCGTCACATTAGCCGTCTGCTCGACAGCTCCTGGTCAACCTCCTTCTCCTCTCTTGATCAACCCGCTTTGTTGATCAAGCTTCTCTCCTCTATCCCCGCAACCCTCTTTGACAAGCCGTTTGCTCCACTCTCGAGCACTCAGAGGCTTCCTTCCTTTCCTCCTCTCCACCTCTCCTAGCTTGTGAGACCGAACACCCCCTCCGTGTTAGCTGGCTGGTGCCCCGCGGCGTTTTCGCGCATCAACAGTTAACACGCGACCTTCAGATCCGGTCAGACGGTGAACAGCGACAGTTAGCCATGTCAGATCAATCAGCCGAGAACTTTGCTCCAAGTCCCAGTGAAGATCCTCTCTGGGAAGCTTTTGAGCAGTCGCGCCGTGAGAATGCTCAACAGTTCCAAGCAATCAACCAAGTCCTTGCTGCGATCACGCAGCGGTTAGACTCTCGTCCAGCAGCTGCTCCAGCTGCTCCAGCTGCTCCAGCTGCTCCAATCAACCCAACGCCAACATCAGAGCATAAGCAAGCTTATTCTCAAGCTTGTCCTCCGTTCTATCCGCCTTACACCCCGACCTTCCCGCAAGGTCCTGCTGCTCCTTTGCGAACTCAAGATGAAGAGTTTGCCGCTCGCCAAAACTTCTTCCGGCAAGCAGCCCGGGGAAGTCCTGCCAGATTTCTCAACTTTCAAGGAAGTCATCCTTGCCCCCCAGCTCCTGCCTCTGCTCCCCCTGCAGCAACCTTTCCTTTCTACCCTCCTGCTTCTTTTGCAGCTGCTGCATATGCTCCCTTTGATCCCTATGCTGTGGGAGAGCAGGAAGAGCCGTCGCCCTTTATTGAGAGTGTTCGCCTTGAACCTACTCCAGCAAACTTCAGAGAGCCTCGACTGCCAATCTATACAGGAGAGACTGATCCGGTCAAGCATCTTCAAGCCTTTGAATCAGCCGTTGCTCTCAAGACTCTGTCAGATGCAACCAAGTGCAAGCTCCTTGTGACAACCTTTGATGGGCAAGTGAGGGATTGGTTCTATGGCCTCCGTCCTCACTCCATCTCTTCCTTCCTCGATCTGCGTAGAGAGTTCCTTCTCAGATTCTCTACCTCCTCCAAGAGAAAGGGCGGTCCTGAAGCCCTCTTTGAGATCAGACAGCGCAGTGATGAAACTTGGTCTCAATTTGTTGATCGATTCCAGAGAGAGATTCTGGACATCGAAATCGTTGATCAAGAAATGTACCGAGTGGCTCTTATCCACGGTCTTCGTGAAGGGCCTCTCAAGTTTGAAGCTAATGTCCGTGCTCCAAGGACATACCAAGAGCTGATCGCTCTAGCCAACTCATACATCCGAGGCGAGAAGAGCAATCCAGGCTTCGTCTCCAAGCTCGTATCAGAGAAAGATCCGTTTCGCAAGCAACCTCCAAGGTCTCCTTACAATCATTTCCCAGCTCACTCGAGGAAGGAGAGAAGGCTTCATCGCCAGCGATACTCCTTCCCGAGCCGTGGTGCTCAAGATCCTTTGCTCCCGCTAGCTCCTTCTCAAACAGCAGCTGTCCAACAACAGCAAGACGATGACTTGCACGAGTCTGATCTCGACGACGCCGTGCAAGAAGTGATCCAGATCATGAAAGACAGGGCAAGCTATAAGAAGCCCTACCGGCCAGCAGATCAGAGGTCTAGAGACTCAGAGCCTTATTGTGAATTCCACAAAGAGCCAGGCCATCGAACAGAAAACTGCCGAGCATTCCGTCAGCTTGTGCAAAGGATGCTCCGGCAGGGCAAGATGCATGACTTGCTCCCTAAAGAAGATCGCCCTGACCCATCAACGTCAAAGGGCAAAGAAATTTCAGATGTTCCTTGCTCCTCAAGGGCAGTGAATCACGTCGAAGAGCCTCCTCTCCTCATTGTCAACCAAGAAGTCGAATGCTTCGACGCCGACGACGAGGGTATACTGGGAAGGCTATTCTAAACTAGCAAGGACTTCACGGTCCTCCAAAGCGATGGACTTCACAGTCCTCCAGAGCTCCTTACAACCTACAGGGGTTATCTCAACCCTTACTCCCTCTTTCAAACATTTTCATTACAACACTTCTCAGTGTTCTTTTCTTGCTTTTCTGCAAAGCTTTTATTCAGAGATCCTGTACTGACACAGTTCCCTTTTTGTTGCCTCTCTCTCTCTCTCTCTGGATCAATACGCCAATGAGATTTCGCCGAGTCTGAAACGTTCCCTCCGTAGTTTGTTCTCGCACTACCGCTTCGACCACATATGGCGGGAGTATACCCATGTGTGTAGTGGGAGCAGTTCATCTACGATTATGGGCTTCAGGCTTAGGATCCTAGCCAGCATCTGACACAGAGTGTGTGCTAGGGGAGCCCCATGTGTTAGCTCTGCTGTGCGTCTTATAGGAAACACTACGGTTAGGATGATCTTCGCTGGACAAGCAATGGCGATCAAGCGTAGCCTTGTCTCTTGGATCATCCTTCAACTGTGGTGGCCGAATAACTCTCTCCGGTATCCTCGATCCATGCCTCTCGGGTTCTCACAACTCCACTGATCAACACACAGACAATATAGGCCTCTTGGCGCAACCTGTCTCCTTGATCAGTGATGCTTGTGCCCAGGGCAAGAGAGCAGAGTCTCTAGCGATCCTTCTCAGGATCTTCCTTGCTTCCAGCGGTCCTTCTCAGGACCTTCCCTTGCTTTGTGCCCTCCTTGAGGATGCGCGGCCAGCCCGCTTTGAGCAGGACCATACTCGGAATGATTTTTTCAGGCCAGTGATGCATAAGGCCCACGGGGAACACCTGTGGCAGCATTCAACCTTCTTTAGTCATTCCGAACATGGACCTCTTTTTCCTTTCCCGCTTCGAGCAGGACCATACTCGGGATGATTTTTTCGGGCAAGTGATGCATAAGGCCCACGGGGAACACCTGTGGCAGCATTCAACCCTCTGTAGTCATTCCGAACATGGACCTCTTTTTTCCTTTTTCCCCCCTCCTTGAGGATGCGCGGCCAGCCCGCTTTGAGTAGGACTATACTTGGGATGATTTTTTCGGGCAAGTGATGCATAAGGCCCACGGGGAACACCTGTGGCAGCATTCAACCCACTTTAGTCATTCCGGGTGCAGCCCTCCTTTTTCTCTCTTGCCTTCTTTCACAGGTGAACAGGTTAATCCGACCTACCAAAAGGATTTTCAGCAATCACTTTGCTCGTGCTCATCCTATATGAATTGCTTATTCAAAGCTCTATCGGATGATGACTCGCACTCTATCTATATAAGTTCTATTGCTCTTATCTTCTATATATTGTTTGCTCAAGCACTACCAGCCATGTTATCGCAATCCAGGCATATCTGTCAGCAATTAACACAGTTTATGGATCTGGGCTTCATAATAATATTCATCAGGGACTCTTCTTGCTAATTGGTCATATCGGCCTTATCTTGTCAACAGTTAACTTATCAACAGTTAACAGTCTACAGTTAACACTTGCAAGCCTTCTCTTCACAGGTACTTGCAAGTTATTTTCATATCTTATTGGTTCCTAACTTCTCTTCTTGCAGAGATTAGCAAACACCTGCAAGCCTCATCCAGGTACTTGCAGCTTGTTTTTATATACGATACCTGCTCTTAACTCTCTTCTTGCAGAGATCCTCAAACCCTTGCAAGTTTCTTCACAGGTACTTGCAAGTTACTCTCATATATTGTGCATGCTCCTAACTCTTCTTTTGCAGAAACCAGTAAAGACTTGCAGGTCCCTTCCAGGTACTTGCAAGTTGTTACGCCTTTCCGTTTTCCTCACTTTTGTTTTGCAGAACACTTACAGAAGACACGCCTTCTTCGTTTTGCAAAAAACAAATTCAGGTACACACTCGATGTGCCACCCCTACATGCTTACCCTAACTTTCCTTTTGCAGGAAAATTGACAGGAAACATCAAGCTTCTAAGGAGAGTCTTCAGGTTCTGTCTCTCCTTACTCCTCTTCTTCCGTTGGGGTGGATCACGATTTTCGTGGGTCTCCAACTTTTTCGAAGTTCTTTTCGGAACTTAAAAAAGTGCGGGGATTATGTTAACCCAGAAATCGGCGATCCTTCCCAAGATGGCCAGCTGGCTCATCGTGACCCTTAGATTATCCCTTTCGATCGCGATGGGTCCCAGCGTAGGCGGACAGTCTTCCCTATCCGCCTAGGTCTCCTAGCAACCGCGTGCCCTGCGGGACGGCGAGCTATTCCCATGGCTCACCCTCGCGGGACATGCGGTTAGGTCCGCTAATCGTGCAGTCTTTACCTTGCAGGAGTCCGCCAACAGCAGTACCAGTAGCGGCCTCCTATTTCTCTCAAGGGGCGGTGGTCTCCTACCGCCGTCCGCCGAGGAAGCCCGCCAGGGGCAACCTCCCTGCTGCCCGAGGGGCGGCGGCCTCCTGCCGCCGTCCGCCGAGGCCGCCCACCCCGGGCGGCCTCTGCCCGCCAGCCGGGCGGACTCCCCCTGGAGTCCGCCCAGGCCGCCCGCTAGGGGGCGGCCCCGGCTCCTGCCGGGCGGACTCCACCCGGAGTCCGCCCAGGCCGCCCGCTAGGGGGCGGCCCCGGCTCCTGCCGGGCGGACTCCCCCTGGAGTCCGCCCAGGCCGCCCGCTAGGGGGCGGCCCCGGCTCCTGCCGGGCGGACTCCCCCTGGAGTCCGCCCAGGCCGCCCGCTAGGGGGCGGCCCCGGCTCCTGCCGGGCGGACTCCCCCTGGAGTCCGCCCAGGCCGCCCGCTAGGGGGCGGCCCCGGCTCCTGCCGGGCGGACTCCACCCGGAGTCCGCCCAGGCCGCCCGCTAGGGGGCGGCCCCGGCTCCAGCCGGGCGGACTCCACCCGGAGTCCGCCCAGGCCGCCCGCTAGGGGGCGGCCCCGGCTCCAGCCGGGCGGACTCCACCCGGAGTCCGCCCAGGCCGCCCGCTAGGGGGCGGCCCCGGCTCCCGCCGGGCGGACTCCACCCGGAGTCCGCCCAGGCCGCCCGCTAGGGGGCGGCCCCGGCCTGCCGGGCGGACTCCTCCCGGAGTCCGCCCAGGTCGCCCGCTAGGGGGCGACCTCCAGTTCTCTGCAGGTGGGTCCTTCCGCTTGCTTCCTCAGGCAACAGTGGCGGACGCAAAATCTCTGTCCGCGGAGTCCGCGCAGGTCGTCATGCTGATGTCACCAGGCCCCACTTCTTCAAGAACTCCCCTGGGCCTATAAATAGCCCATGGTGCCTCTCATTCTGCATCAGTGGATCATCTGGGAAGATCCTGCAAGTCCTGCCAGCAAGCCCTGCGGACTCCGTTTTCCAGTCCGCGCAGTCCGTCATCGCCTTCTCCAGCAAGCTCTGCGGACTCAGTTTCCTGTCCGCGCAGCTCTCCAGCAGCTCTTCAGCAGCTTGCCAGCAGACTCTGCAGACTCAGTTTCCCAGTCCTCCAGCGGCTAGCAGACTATTTTACTTAGTCTCTGGCAGCTTCTCCTCTGCTTTCTGGCACTTTCTTCTCTCTTAGCCGCCAGCTTCTCCTTGTACCCTTTAAGTGATTTTGTTGTAAAGGTGTACTTGTAAGCTTGTAATCTCTAGCTTTTAATAAAAGGAAAGCCCGTCGCAGGAGTGGCATTTAGGCCGCGGCGGGCGAAGTGTGTTGTTGCCGCTGCTAGCGGCCCCCCTTCTTCTTCTCTCTGCTCAGCAAGCCTTGCTCCTCTGCTCAGCAAGCCTTGCTCCTCTACTCAGCAGACTTCTTCTCAGCTCAGCTCTCCTCGGCATCCAACCTGCAAGCACAACCGTCACATTAGCCGTCTGCTCGACAGCTCCTGGTCAACCTCCTTCTCCTCTCTTGATCAACCCGCTTTGTTGATCAAGCTTCTCTCCTCTATCCCCGCAACCCTCTTTGACAAGCCGTTTGCTCCACTCTCGAGCACTCAGAGGCTTCCTTCCTTTCCTCCTCTCCACCTCTCCTAGCTTGTGAGACCGAACACCCCCTCCGTGTTAGCTGGCTGGTGCCCCGCGGCGTTTTCGCGCATCAACAGAAAGCCAGTAGGTAGTTTTGTTAAGTTGCAAACTAACAGTTACCAAGGACCCAAGAAACTATTGGGTTCTAAGGTTAAGTAATTTGTCTTGCAGGTAAGTCCAAGTGGCCATACCCCTACATGGTACTTGGACAGTGGATGTTCCAGACACATGACTGGAACTAGGGGACTACTGAAGGATTTCATTCCAATCAAAAATGGTCCAAAGGTGACCTTTGGTGGTTCTGAAAAAGGAATCATCAAAGGGTTTGGTAACATTTCCTCAAACTTAGTTACCATTACTCATGTGGCTTATGTTAAAGGGTTGAAACACAACCTTATAAGTATAAGTCAATTAAGTGATGTAGGGTATGACATCTCATTTGTTAAAGATGGTTGTCATATCAAGAGGTCAAGTGATCAAGAGATCATTTTGACAGGTTATAGGAAGAGAAATGTCTATTGTCTAGATATTATGGTTGAGAACAATAGTTCTCCAGTTTGTCTTGTAGCTGATGAGACAGTCTCTCAATGTGTCAAATGGCACAAGAGGCTTGCCCATCTTAATTACAAGACTATTAGCAAACTCTTTAGCAAAGAGTTAGTGAGGAATGTTCCTCAAGTTAAGTGTGTTAAAGATGACATTTGCTCAGCTTGTCAAAAGGGTAAGCAGACTAAATCCACCTTTAGGAGCATTGAAAACAAAGATGCTGTGAGGTGCTTATACCTCTTGCATATGGATCTCTTTGGTCTAATGCCAGTTCACAGCTTAGGAAGGAAGGTCTACACCTTTGTAGTTGTAGATGACTACTCAAGGTTTTCCTGGGTGTTCTTCTTAAGACAGAAATCTGAAACACCTAGTGTTTTCCATAACTTTGTCAAGCAAATACAGAATGAACTAAACAGTACAGTGGTCAAAATTAGAAGTGACCATGGTACTGAGTTTCAATCTGAAAGCATGACAAAACTATGTGAAGACTTTGGGATATTTCAAGAATTCTCTTCACCTAGAACACCTCAGCAAAATGACATTGCTGAGAGGAAGAATAGAACCTTGATAGAGGCTGGTAGAACCCTACTTAGTGATACATCACTGCCTGAGTATTTCTAGGCTGAAGCAGTTAACACTGCATGCCATGTGATAAATAGGGCTACCATCACTAAAAGGTTAAACAAGACCCCCTATGAAGTAGTGAAAGGCAGGAAACCAAACCTATCCTATTTTAGGATCTTTGGTTGCAAATGCTTCATACTTAACAATGGGAAGTCTTACATAACTAAGTTTGCTGCCAAGTCCCAAGAGGGAATTTTTGTTGGGTACAGCAACAATAGTAAGGCTTATAGAGTATACAACTTGATTACACAAGTTGTAGAGGAGACTGTGCATGTAGTTTTTGATGAGACAAAACTTATTAACAATGAGTTGTCTAGCGATGTATGCAGCCCCACAGGTTTGACAAAGAAATTGGACAAGCTTACTATAGAAGAGATGCCTGCTGCAAGACAGCAAGTAGAAGGCAATAGCAGTTGTCCAGGGGGAGAACTACATGTACCAATAACTGAAGAAATACAAGAAGTACAGCATGATGCAGATGCTGAAGAAGCTCAACCTGAAGTTAGGATGCCACCATCCAACAGACATCTAAGAGATCATCCAGTAGAGCTGATTATTGGAGATCCAAGACAAGGAGTTCAGACAAGGAGCAGAAATCAGAATGCTAAAGTATATTCTAGTTTTCTGTCTCAAATAGAACCTAAGAAATTTGAAGAAGCTATACAAGATCCACAGTGGACTGAAGCTATGCAAGAAGAACTTAATCAGTTCAAAAGGTGCAAGGTTTGGGAGCTGGTTCCAAAGCCTAAAGACCACAATGTTATAGGAACTAAGTGGATCTACAGAAATAAGTTAGATGAACAAGGGGTCATCATAAAGAATAAAGCAAGACTGGTTGCAAAAGGATATAGGCAAGAAGAAGGTATTGATTTTGATCAAACCTTTGCCCCAGTAGCCAGACTGGAGGCCATAAGGATGTTCTTGGCCTATGCAACCTATCAAGGATTCAAGGTATACCAAATGGATGTCAAGTCAGCATTCCTAAATGGTAATTTGAAAGAAGAAGTCTATGTGGAGCAGCCATCAGGTTTTGTTGATCCAACTCAACCTCATTCTGTCTATAGACTTAGGAAAGCATTGTATGGGTTAAAACAAGCTCCTAGAGCTTGGTATGAAACCCTATCTAGTTTCCTCATTGAGAACAAGTTCACAAGGGGGAAAATAGATAAGACTCTATTCCTTAGGGAATCTAGAGGCAAAGTCATACTAGTCCAAATATATGTAGATGACATTATATTTGGGTCTACTGAAAGCAGCCTTTGCAAAAAGTTTGCAAAACTTATGCAAGGTCAATTTGAGATGAGTAGTATGGGAGAACTGAAGTTTTTCTCGGGTCTCCAAGTTAAATAGACTGAAAGTGGTCTATCCATATGTCAGTCCAAGTTCACCCTAGAACTCATAAGGAAGTATGGTATGGATTCATCCAGTACCATGAATACTCCTATGGGGTCAAGTATGTCTCTTAGCAAGGATGATGCAGGGAAACCTGTAGATGAAACCTTGTATAGAGCGATAGTTGGCTCCCTTTTATACTTGACTGCTAGTAGACCTGACATCATGTATGCTACATGTGTTTGTGCCAGGTATCAAGCCTGCCCTAAAGAGTCTCATTTGACTGCAGTCAAAAGGATTTTGAGATATCTAAAGGGCACACCTTATCTAGGCCTCTGGTACCCTAGGAATGGAGATTTTGATCTAACAGGCTATTCAGATGCAGACTTTGCAGGATGCAAAGAAGATAGAAAGAGCACTACTGGATCCTGTCAATTCCTAGGTGGAAGACTCATTTCATGGAGTAGTAAGAAGCAAACCAGTGTGGCTATCTCCACAGCTGAGTCAGAATATGTAGCTGCAGGTAGTTGCTGTGCTCAACTTCTGTGGATTCAACATCAGCTAGAAGACTATGGATTTCAGGTAAGTAGAACTCCACTTTTCTGTGATTCTACAAGTGCTATTTCAATAGCTAATAATCTTGTATCACATAGTAGAACTAAACATATTGAGATTAAATATCACTTTCTTAGGGAGCATGTAGAAAGAAATGATATTACACTTGAATATGTTAAAACTGATAATCAGATAGCTGATATGTTTACTAAGCCCTTAGAAGAAGCTAAGTTCAATAGGTTCAAAATTGAACAAGGTATGATAAACTTAGACTAAGTTTACAGAACTAAAAATTGGCTAAGTAAAAAGGTGTGGACACATAGACAAGTCTATGTCGACACAGAATAGTAAGTGTCGACACTTCAGGAAAATGGTGTCGACACATCTAGGAAGTTGGTCTCGACACTTCAGAATGTTAGTGTCGACACATGTTGAGTTAGTGTCGACACATCCAATGAGGTGTCGACACTTAAGTTTTACTCAGAATTTTCTAAGTAACGTCTCAACTACATGTCGAGTAGTGTGGTGTCGACACATAACCAAGTGTCGACACATAAAATCTGTTGACTAAACTTGTGTCGACACAGGAGTGTCGAGACATTATAAGTCAGTGTCGACACTTATTGCCAGTGTCGACACATCTTTAGTAATCCATCCCGCCTGTTCGTCTTCAAACCAGAAAGGTATAAATAGGATTCTGTCTTTGTTTGTCGACACGCTTTCAGAGTTTCAAGACCAAACTACTGTGTCGACATTTCTCTTTTCTAAAGACTAATTCTACAAACCCTAATGGCTCCCAAGCTCGAGGAGAACGTCAATGAAGGCTATGAACTGGTTCGTGGCGCGTTCGACGATGGCGATCAAGAAATCAAATCGGTGGTAACCCTAGTCACCGATTCTGGATTGGAGTACTTGGTTTCAGAACCAACCAAAATATGGAAGAAGGAAGTTCTTGAATTCCTTACTGGAGCTTCTGTAGATGACTCAGGTTACAGACTCAAATCAAGAGTGTATGGAACCAAGGTCAAGATTTCACCCAAAACTCTGAGAAAGGTACTTCAGCTACCTAAAATTCAAGCAGAAGAGGAAGTGACTACATCTAAGACCAGGGAAGCACTTACTTGGTGTGGTCTAGATCCTAAGATGTAGATAGGATCTGTATTCAACAGGAAAGGAATGAATAAACAAGGAAAATTCCTGTCTGAAATTGTGGGGAAAGTTATACTCAGCAAGACTGGAGGGCATGACAGGGTGTCAGCCTCCATGTTCAGTGTTATGACCAGAATTATCTTCAACCTAAAAACAGACTGGTCAATGGTTGTGTATGAGAAAATTAAGGAGAGTCTGAAGAAGCCCAATCTGGGCAGAATACTAAGTCTCTACCTGGCTGGTACAATACCAGAGGTAATGAGCAATGCTGCTGGTACTAAAATCAATCACATGAGAAGGATGGATCAAAGGATATTTTCTAGGTGGGAAAGAGTACTATCTAAGGAAATACCTACCCCTGAGAAGCCAGTTACTAAGAAAGCTTCACCTCCAAAGAAGAAGAGGAAGATAGCTGCTGTGACAGAAGAGTCCTCCAGCAGTTCTGATAGTGAAGAACAGGTTGTTTTCACACCTGATGACCATGAAGAAGTAGCTGCAGAGAAGACTCCTGCTCCTCAAGATGAAGCTGAGATCCAGGGGGAGCTGCCTCCAGCTAGCCCCATCCATAGGGATCACAGCCAGGGGGAGCGTCCAGCAGTAGAAGAAACATCTACTCTGGACAGTGAGCAAGCCACCCTCATTATCCAAGAGGTACTCACTGACTTAAAAACTTTAGAATATCTTATTGAAGATGCTGATTTGTCTGATGTTCCTCAACAAACTCAGCTACCTAGCCAAGCTCCAGATGTTGGTCTTGCAGACACATCTGCTGTTGTGCAAATTGTTCCAGATACTACTCAAGTAGTTGAAGAACAAAGACTATCTCCAGCTCCATCCCATCATGAATATACTATGGAAGATTTGTTTCTGAATTTAGATCAAGAGGATTTTGACATGGACAAGGTTGCTGCTGCTGAAGAGAATGGTGCTGCTGCTGAAGGGGAGCACATGGCAGTTCTGGAAGAGCCTTTAAGGCTAGACACTGAGAAGGCACTAGATGTGCAAGCTGCAAAACCACAAAGCCCTAAGGATAGGGTTGAGATTGCCAGCACCTCTGCCTCTGAAGATGAGCAGAGTGCTAGGGCTAAGAAGAAGAAATTGTTTGTATTCAAGAGAAGAAGTCAGAGCTACAAGAAAGCTCTACAATCCATTGCCCCACAGCCCATAGTTCAGCAAGCTCCAACTGCTGACTATAGTGCTTTACTGATTGCACTACAGATCAAGCTAGATGAGCAAAGGAAGGCTATAGAGACTTATGTTGATGAAGGGCACAAGACCCTACAATTTGATCTGGCACAGGAAATCAAGTCAATAAGGTTTGAAATGAACCTTAATAAAAAGGAGATGACTGACTGCTTCCACAAGGGTGGGAATGCAGTAGTCTATTTGGCTACTCACCAGGAGAAGATCAAGACTCAAGTAGATGATATAGCATTGAAACAAGGCTATGTGCTGGAAAATCAATTAAGGATGAATGATAATTTGACTGCATCTCACAATACTATAGTCACTGAATTAAAGAATAAGTCTGCTGAACCATCTATATCTGCTGCTGCTGCACAGGCTGATTTTGATAAAATCTTTCAAGCTGAGATTACTGCTGTCAAAACTGCTATACAAGATTCCCAGAAAGCAATCTCTGAACAACTTACAAAGCTTAGACCTTATTTTAAGGATGGAATCAGGTATTTGGATAGTCAGATTAGATTCCAAAAGGATGATGTAAGAGACCATGTGGCCCAAGAAGTCATAAAGGGGGAGAGAGTGTTAGTCAAGGCAAGTTCTGAGCATGCAAAATGGATATCAAATTCAATCAGGGCTACACTTGGATATCCTCCCCTGTGTGATGACAATGAAGTTGCTGAATCTGGACTGAACCCTGCCTATTTTGGAGGTGAGCCACAAGAAGTAGCTCAAGTCATTTATCCACCTCCAGATTTTGAAATGATTCATGCAGAGGTGAGCACTATGTATAGCCCATCTGAGGGCAAGGACAATGTCCATTTAGAAAAGGTTGTTCAACCTATAACAGCAGCTATGCAAGAGGCTTTGGACAAAGAAGAAGAGACAAGGCTGTCAAAGAAGAGGTTTAGGGAACTAACAGAACAAAAGCCAGATTTTGAACAGTGGAGCCCTACCTCTAGAAATATCATTCTAACTGCCTGGAAAGCTGCTAAAGACAACACTACTGATAGAAACAAGTGGTTCTCAGAAGCTGAATGGAGGAAGCATGACATCAGGCAGGAAGCCATTGTCCAGTACAGAAGAAAGGCTAAGATGGGAAAGCTACCTCCTACTGCTGTGGAGCCTAGCAAGTACTTCCCCAAGCCATACCACTATTTTGAGAGACAAAAAATCAAGGCTGAAGAACAAAAGAAGAAGGACTCAAAAGGCAAGAAGCCTGCTGATGCTGAGCCTACTGCTACTGCTGCTGTCAAAGCTCAAGTTAAAGGTGGAAAAGGAATTGTTATCAAAGAACCTGATCAGAAATAGATTAGGAATTAAACTTGAAGCTTGTTGTAATCTTTTAAATGAAAAACATTTTTATACAACATTGAAAATGTATAAGGAACAATGTTAGAACAATAAATGATAAATATAGTATGATTGTTCTGAAATGTGTTTGTTTCTTATTTGTTCTGGAATGTTGAATGTGTATATGTGTGAAGTTTTACATGTTCATGTTAACCCTGCTGATTATAATCTGCTTTTCATCATTTTGTAATTTTTAATTATGAATGGTGTATATCATTGACTAAGGGTTATGACTTCTCCAAATAGGGGGAGATTGTTGGGTACATTGGTCAAATGTACCTGATTTGAAGAAGCCTCACCCAACTCAATGATATACATCATAATGTATTTGATGTATGTTTGAGTTACTTGTGCAGGTTAGGTATTCATTAGACTGAAGCTAAAAACTTTCTAAGTCCATGTGTCGACACCCAGAGGGAAAGTGTCGACACTTGAGAAAGCTTGTGTCGACACCCAGACAAGCAGTGTCGACACTTGGAGTCATTGTGTCGACACCTGGAATGAAGAGTCGACACCATACACAAAGTGTCGACACAAGGAGCTGTGTCGACACTCAGTGAAGAAGTATGCAGAGAAGCAGTGTCGACACTTAGCAAAAGTGTCGACACCTAGAAGAGCTGTGTCTACACCAGAAAGTGTCGACACTTGGAGTTGTGTCGACACTCAGCAAAATTCTGCGGAGACTAAGTGCAAGTGTCGACACCTAGCACAATGTGTCGACACTTAACCAGAAGAGTCAACATATTAAGTAAGTGTCGACACTCAACACAATGTGTCGACACTATGCAGAAGAGTCAGCACTTGCAGTAAGTGTCGACACTCAACACAATGTGTTGACACACCATCAGAGAAGTCAACATTTAAAGTATGTGTCGACACTCAGAACAATGTGTCGACACACAGTTAAAGACTCAACACTGGAAGGAAGTGTCGACACAAGGAGCTGTGTCGACACTTAGCAAAGAACAGAAATATCTACAAATATATTCTAAGTACAAGTGTCGACACTAATGGAATGTGTCGACACTCAGCTGAAGAATCTATATTGAAGACTTGTGTCGACACCAAGAAGCAGTGTCGACACTTGACAGATTCAACACAAGAAGTTGTGTCGACACAAAAGAGATGTGTCGACACTTAGAAGAATACAGTTAAAGAATGAAGAACAAGTACTTGTGTCGACACTCAATTTCAGTGTCGACACATGCAGAAGAATCTGTGTCGAGACATACAAGGAGTTGTGTCGACACCTTGTATACTTGTGTCGACACTTACACAGCATGTGTCGACACTTGGTCTATAAGTGTCGACACTTAAGAACAGAAAGTCTCGACACTATCTGACAGTTAGAGAATTTCAAGAAGTGACTGGTTGATATGACAGCTGCCGATCCAGCCGGTCTACAGCAACTGTCAGGGAAGTCAGAAGTCTGTTATGAACCGGACCAGCCGGTTACCATGAAGAATATCTATAAATAGGCACCCACAGTTTACAGAAACTGTTGTTGTTGTTGTTGAAGCTATTTGAAGTAATAGATCAGATTATTCAAGTAATCAGAAAAGTGGTACACAGAGTATCAACACAAGAAGATCTGGCAGTCCAACTGCAGATCTAAGAAGTTGGAGAGAGAGAGCTCCAATCAAGAATTCAGTCTTTGGAACTAGGCTGAGAAGAAGGATTCAGAGGCATCTGGATCTTAAGAAGCAGAGGTCAAGGAACAACTGCAGAAGATTCAGACTTATTCAGTTCTACTCAAGAAGCTTTAAAGGAAGCTAAGTCAGTTTGGATCTATCTGAGTTCTTCCAAGAACTCAGCAAGAAACTCTCAACTCCTCTCTTATTTTCTGAGTTGTTGAGTTATTTGGTGTAATACTATTTTAACTTGTAGGATCTTTGGATCTGAGTGCATTGTAAGCCTAAATTTATAAAGGCTGAGGGTAAGGCTTGAGAGCCTGAGTGTAGGAGTTGAAGAACTCTGAGTGTAGGCCTTGATTGGCTGAGTGTAGGCCTTGATTGGCTGAGTGTAGGCCTTTGTGGCTGAGTGTAGGCTTTGGAGAAAGCTGAGGTGTAAGACTTTGGGCCTGAGGTGTAGGAACCTATTTGGGTTCTGAGACAGTGGAGAAGTTAGGCCGAATCTAGTACACTGCTAGATAGGCGAAGGGGGAAAGTGGATGTACCCATATCTTGGGGAACCACTATAAAACACTGTGTGCTGTGCTGTGTTTGTGTTGTGGATGATCTGTGTGTGTTTGATTATTGCTGATTGCTGTAATAAAGTAGTTAGAAACCTGTGATATAATTGTTTGGCTGCCAACAAAGTTAGAAAAGGAGTAGGTCACCTATTCACCCCCCTCTACGTGTTTAGGTACCATATCTTTCACCGCGGACATAGGAGGAGATTGTTAGAATATTTAATTATATGTCCGCGCGTGTCAGGACCGACTCGCAACGACCCAACAGGTTACGTGTTACTAGAGTGTAACGGCTCTACGCTGGAGATACTATATAAGGCAATTCCACACCGATGAGCCTTAGTAGAATATCTTGAGCGGAGCCATTACAAGTATCACTATACATACAATGTTCTCTCTTTTCATGTGAACTGTTGGAAGCGAGACAGTGGACACAACACAATTTAAAAAAAAACTAACAAGCTTCTTTATATTTATCAAGGAGTTTAGAACTTCACAATACAACTCCACTATATATATTACAATTCAACATGACTCCAAGTTCACACACAAAAAACATCCGAACAGGTGCTGTCCGCAAGCTTTCAAACTTGTCCGCCAAGATTGTGTTGTTCGCAAAAACCAATCCGCCACCTTCACCAATGGGATCACCAATTGGAGACCGCAAGTTGCTTTGTCTGGAGTCCGCAAGCTTTGTCTGGAGACCGCAAGCTTTCAAGCTTTTACTGTCCGCAGCTTTTACTGGAGGCCGCCACCTTCTTCCGCAATATCAATAATTCCTGTCCGGAGGCCGCAGCTTTTACTGGCTCTGGATTGGCAGACTTCCACTATATTTCTTCCGCAAAAATGAAGCCTATTTATAGGCAAAATCATCAAATGACAAAACGCCACGTGTCCACTCCAAATAATGAGCCGTTTCAATTTTTTTCCTTATCAATTACGCCTCCGCCGTTCACCCACCATTTGATATATTTTATTATTATTATTTTTAATATATATATACACACACACGCCAACAATCTCCCCCTCAAACACGGCAGCACATGCCGAGTTTGCTCTTGCACTTTAGGAACGTTTTTGTCTTCAACGCATTTGTGAAGATGTCTGCTATCTGATCTCCCGTGGGGCAATAAACCAACTCCACCACATTCTGCTGCACTTGCTCTCGAAGAAAGTGGTACTTTGTCTCGATATGCTTGCTGCGCCAATGCAACACTAGATTCTTCGCTAGCTGAATTACTGACATGTTATCCACATACACCGTCACAGGACCATCCTGTGCTTGGTGCAACTCCTGCAGGAGATTTCTCAACCAAATTGCTTGACACGTACAGGCTGCCGCTGCGATGTACTCAGCTTCGCAGGTAGACAAGGCGATCGTTGCCTGTTTCTTTGAACACCATGAGAACACAGCTGTTCTCATATGAAAAGCATATCCAGAAGTGCTCTTCCGGTCATTCACATCTCCTCCGTAATCACTATCGGAGTACCCGACCAGCTTCAACTCCTCTGCAGTTGAGTACATCAAACCATGATCTCTCGTCCCATTCACATACCTCAAGATTCTTTTCGCTGCAGTGAAGTGATCTTGCTTCGGATCCTCCATATATCTGCTAACAACTCCAACTGCATACATGATATCGGGTCTAGTGAAAGTCAGGTAGCGTAGACTTCCAACTAGACTCTTGAACAACGTTGAGTCAACTGCTTCTTCCTTTGAATCCTTCCCCAGCTTCACTCCCGGATCTGCAGGAGTAGAGATAGTCTTACTGTTCTCCATCCGCAACTTCTTCAGAATCTCTTCCACATACTTCTTCTGAGAGATGAAGATCCCTTCTTTACTCGGTTGCACTTCTATGCCCAAGAAGTAAGTGAGTTCTCCCAAATCTATCATCTCAAACTTCTTCTTCATTGTCTTCCTAAACTCTTCGAACATGAGAGGGTTGTTGCCTGTGAATATCATGTCGTCAACATACAAGCATACGACCATGATATCACCGTTCTTCTCCACCTTCGTGTAAAGTGCATACTCATACGGGCTCTTCATGTACCTGTTCTTCTGGAAGTATCTATCAATTCTTTCATTCCACACACGAGGCGCTTGCTTTAACCCGTACAACGACTTCTTCAATTTGTAGACCTTCCTCTCTTGGCCTTTCACTTCATATCCAGGAGGCTGCTGGACATACACATGTTCTTCCAGATAACCATTGAGAAATGCAGACTTGACGTCCATCTGACAGATCTTCCACTTATATTGAGCAGCTAGTGCAATGATCAGTCTGATAGTGTCTATCCGCGCCACTGGAGCAAAGACCTCGTCATAGTCCACTCCTTGGACTTGCCTATAGCCTTTCGCGATGAGTCTTGCCTTGTGCTTCTCCACTTCTCCATCCTTGTTCTTCTTCACTCTATACACCCATTTCACACCAATGGGCTTATGACCTGCCGGCAGAGTGACCAACTTCCAAGTATCATTCCTTTTGATGGATGTCATCTCTTCATCCATTGCTTTCCTCCAAGTATTCTCTTGAGGAGCTTCATCATACGAGTAGGGCTCACAATCTGCTAAAAGACAATATAAAAAAATTAGCATGAATTGGCTCTGTCTCTTCGTAGATCTCCTCCAACCTTCTCATCCTAGGTTGAGAACCATTAGAGATGCTCCTGCTGGTGCTTGCTCTATCAGAATTGCTTCTGTTGGTGCTTACTCCACTAGAGTAGGGAGTCGAAGCTCCCCCTGAATCTCTGCTCGGTGGTGATGGTGGTTCAACTCCACCATCCTCAACTTCAGCTTCATGACCACCTTCTTCTTCATCATCATCATAAAACATACCCTTGATGCTTCTCTCTTTCTCATCCCAGCTCCAACAACTGTCTTCCTCAAACAAGACATCTCTTGAGATGATCGGCTTCTTTGTCACAGGACTGTATAACTTGTAAGCTTTAATCATCGGAGCGTAGCCTATAAATATACAATTCTCGCTCTTGTCATCAAGCTTCTTCCGCTTCGGATCAGAGATGTGGGCATAAGCTACACACCCAAACACTCTCAAGTGTTGCACACTTGGCTTCCATCCACTCCATGCCTCATATGGAGTCTTAAACTTCACACTCTTAGTTGGACATCTGTTCAACAAGTACACAACACATTTTACTGCTTCAGCCCAGAACATCTTCGGCAACTTCTTCTCCTTTATCATACTTCTCGCCATATTCTGAATTGTCAAGTTCTTTCTCTCAGCAACTCCGTTCTGTTGAGGCGAGTATACTGCAGTCAACTGATGAGCAATCTCATGCTCTTTGCAGAAAGCATCAAATAACTTTGAGGTGTACTCCCCACCTCGGTCAGTTCTGAGTACCTTCAGGTATTGCCCACTCTCCTTCTCTGTCATCGCCTTGAACTCCTTGAATTTGTCAAGGGCCTCAGATTTCTCCTTCAAGAAGTAAACCCAACACTTCCGACTAAAGTCATCAGTGAAGGTAATATAGTATTTGCTTCCTCCGACTGAGGCAATATCAAACGGACCAGCAATGTCTGAATGAACCAATTCAAGCTGTCTCCTTGCTCTACGAGACTTTCCTCCTTCAAAGCTCTGTCGCTTCTGCTTTCCCTTTGTACAAGCTTCACAGACCTCCTGTGATGGTAAGATCTTTGGCAAACCTTCCACCATTTTTGCATGTGACAGAAGCTTCAGACCACTGAAGCCTAAGTGACCCATTCTATGGTGCCACAACCAAGCTTCTTCTTCCTCTTCAGTTCTTGCTAGGCATGCCGTCTCCTTGGCATCCATCTTCAAAGTAAAGAGACGATTCATCGTCATCTTTACTTTCACCACCTCTTTGCCTTGATGGTTCTTCATAGCCAACGAACCATCCTTCAACTGAATGCAGTAGCCTTTCTCTACCAACTGTCCAAGGCTTAAGATGTTACTCTTCAAGCCAGGAACATAGAACACATCATTGAGATGCACTTTCTCGCCATTGAGGGTGACCACTATCAATCCTTTGCCTTCTACTGAGATCTTTGAAGCATCACCGAAGCTAACCTCACCAATACTTGGTTCAAGGTTAGTGAACAACTCCTTCTCACCACACATATGGTTGCTCGCTCCTGTGTTTAAGTACCAAACATTATTTCTATCTTCTTCAGCTCCTCTATAAGTCAAGAACATCATTGGATCACCACAAGTGTTTCTTGCTTCAGCATAGTGGTTGGTCTCCTCATTCCTCCTTGGAAGTCTGCAATCATAACTCATGTGCCTAAACCTGTTACAGTTGTAACATTGGACTTGTGTCATTCCTCCACGACCTCTGCCTCGGCCTCTTCCACGGCCTCTTCCTCTTCCTTCTTGCTCTCTACCTTGAGGTTGCTCCGCCTCTCTCTGGAAGTTCTGATGTCTTCCTCCTCTTCTTCCTCTGCCTCTGCCTTGGTAGCCTCGACCTCGCTGGCCACCTCCTCTTCCTGAACTCTCTCCAAAGTTCAGCTGAGTCTGAAGTGCTTTCTCTAAGCCACTTGACTCTTCATCTTGTAGCATGCGGTATTCATGGGCTTGCAGTGAGCCTATGAGTTTATCAACAGATATTTGAGTGAGATCTTTCGACTCTTCTATCGCCACTACTATATAGTTGAACTTTTTTGACATCGATCGCAGAAGTTTCTCCATGAAACTCACATCATCAATTGTCTCTCCGTTGCGCTTCATTTCGTTTGCAAGCGTCCGCAGACGAGTAACATAGTCACCAACTTTCTCAGAGTTTTGCATCTTCATAGCTTCATACTCTGCTTGGAGAGATTGAAGCTTCACCTTCTTTGCCTTGTCAACTTCTTGCAAGGAGCGTTGCAAGGTTTCCCATGCTTCTTTAGAGGTTCTAGCATCCGAGATCTTCTCAAAGGTTGCTTCATCAACCCCTTGATATAACAAGAACAATGTCTTCTTGTCTCTCTTCCTTGCCTCTCTCAGTGCCGTCCTTTGTGCGTTAGTCAACGCCGCCTCTTGCTCAGTAGTCTGCTCTTCATACCCATCATCAACTATCTCCCAAAGCTCCTTTGATGCTAGCAGCACTATCATCTGTATGCTCCAGTTCCCATAGTTCGTATTCGTCAACTTGGGAACTTGACCCGGCATAGCATTTACCATCTCCATTGTTGCGATCTTTTCAACTCTTCTGAGTTACTACCAAGGTTCGAACCTGACTTTGATACCACTGTTGGAAACGAGACAGTGGACACAACACAATTTAAAAAAAAAACTAACAAGCTTCTTTATATTTATCAAGGAGTTTAGAACTTCACAATACAACTCCACTATATATATTACAATTCAACATGACTCCAAGTTCACACACAAAAAACATCCGAACAGGTGTTGTCCGCAAGCTTTCAAACTTGTCCGCCAAGATTGTGTTGTTCGCAAAAACCAATCCGCCACCTTCACCAATGGGATCACCAATTGGAGACCGCAAGTTGCTTTGTCTGGAGTCCGCAAGCTTTGTCTGGAGACCACAAGCTTTCAAGCTTTTACTGTCCGCAGCTTTTACTGGAGGCCGCCACCTTCTTCCGCAATATCAATAATTCCTGTCCGGAGGCCGCAGCTTTTACTGGCTCTGGATTGGAGACTTCCACTATATTTCTTCCGCAAAAATGAAGCCTATTTATAGGCAAAATCATCAAATGACAAAACACCACATGTCCACTCCAAATAATGAGCCGTTTTAATTTTTTTCCTTATCAATTACGCCTCCGCCCTTCACCCACCATTTGATATATTTTATTATTTTTATTTTTAATATATATATATACACACACACGCCAACCTGAACAACAACAAAAATACCAAGATGTGGTCTCGTAACTACAACAGCTCACTGCGTCTTGATATTCATGAATTTTGATTCACAACGGTACCTTAAACACAACTCACATCCAGATTCTCCGCATGGCTGAATCTGTTGTGGGGCAGGCGAATTTAGGATGAGAGCGTGAACGCCAGAGCCGTAGCTCCCTACGGCTCTTTGCTTTCTTCAAGGAACAAACCCAGCGTTGACCGGCCCCCATGGTTCACCGATATTTGACAGAGTTTCGGGTGCACTTCATAATTGTAATAGCGGGTGACACCTGAAGTATGAGGCCATTTTGAACGCTCCACCTCGCTCATCGCCCTTATGGACACCACGATATGCTGAGACAATCCCCCAAAAATGGGTCATGGGTGGCCCACCACCTCCATGAACTCTCATGAGGAGGAAATCATGGGGGGTGGGGCCCGCCACTTACCCCATCCCCTCGTTGAGTTTATAACAGTAACATCCGTACCGGGAGAAGCTGTCTGCACGACAGAAGGGACAACACTCGGGGGGCAGGTTAGAGCAATTCCCCCTCACCGGCATGTCATCATACCAGAAGGAGAACTCCCCAGTACGGACATGGGTATTGGGGAGTTCTGCAATATTCCAAGCCATGATGCAGGTTCTACCCAACGTATACCCTCTAACTTCAGCCATCTCCCCTCCGTGCAGGAAATTGGTCCATATATCACTGTATAACATTATGGATACAGTGATAATGATCCGCCCGTAGTACGAAACATTATTATGGTTGGCCCACCAAATAATAATGCATCTTATACCATATAATCAAGTGGTCTACCTCTGTATAATGCCATGGCATTTACGGTACATCGTAGCCATAATCTTCTTTTAGGGGGGCGCAATCTTCCGTCGTATGTCCCGTGGTTCGATGAAATTCACAATATTTGGACTGGTCATTCATGGGATTAGGAGCTGGCTGTTTTGATCGTTGTAAGTGTTGGAAGCGATACTAGGCGAGTACACAGCCCGGCGAACTCCCCAGCACCGGCGAGACCAACTTCGCGAGAGCTCCTCGAGCTGCTCCTGCGAGAACTCAACCTCCAGCGAGGTGATACGAGCGGGATCTTCCTCCTGCGAAAGACGCCCCGAGGAGACTACAGCGTGCTCCTCCGCAAGCCCCACACCCACGGCGAGACCGCCGCTGCTTCGGCGGGTTGATGGCGGCGAGCTCCAGCGGCTAGGGTGGCGAGGAGTCCCTGGCGAGTGCTGCCAGGCGAGATGGTCGCGAGTGCGAGCTCCCGGCGAGTGCGGTGGGCGAGAGTGCGATTGCGAGAGGGAAAACAGGAGTATTTCCTGCGGGAAATACTATGCGGCACCTTTAAAACTTTTTATAACACTTTCTCTCTCAACCTCACTCTTTCTCACTCTATCATTTCTCTCTCCTGCGGGAGTTAATGAGAAAGACCTTTGCACAATTTTTCAACAACCAAAACAATTTACAAGCCCATATATATGTAGGCAACACCAACCCATAAGAACACGCCACGTGGCCAACTCTAACAACCACCATAAATGCAACTCTCTCAACTACTTATTCCTATCATTAACACCTCTACAATATTTAATAAAAATAAAACCAAAATCTCATTTCTTCTTTTCTTTTCTGACCCGGTCAACAAGTCAATATCCAACAAACTTCCCCTCAAATTTGGCAGACCATGCCGAGTTTGCTCTTTAGCTTCAGAAAAGTTTCTATTTTCAACGCCTTAGTGAAGATGTCCGCAACCTGCTCTCCAGTTGGGCAATACAACACCTCCACTGTCTTCTGCTCCACTTGTTCACGGAGGAAATGATACCTCGTCTCGATGTGCTTGCTCCTCCCATGCAGCACCGGGTTTTTCGCGAGCTGGATGACTGACATGTTATCCACAAATACTGTCGTTGGCCCTTCCTGCGCATGATGCAACTCCTCCAGAAGGTTCCGTAGCCAAATGACTTGGCAGGCGCATGCCGTCGCCGCTATGTACTCCGCCTCGCAAGATGTTAAGGCTATAGTAGCCTGCTTTTTAGAAATCCATGAGAACGCCGCGGTTCCCATGTTGAACGCATACCCGGAAGTGCTCTTCCGGTCGTTTACATCTCCTCCATAATCGCTATCCGAGTAGCCGACTAGCTTCAACTCTCCTCCAGATGAGTACTTCAGGCCATGGTCCCGAGTCCCGTTCACATACCTCAGGATCCTCTTCGCTGCTGTGAAGTGGTCCTGCTTGGGTTCCTCCATGTGCCTGCTTACTACCCCGACTGCATATATTATGTCTGGCCTAGTGAAGGTCAGGTACCTTAGACTTCCGACCAGGCTCTTGAACATAGTTGGGTCCACACCTTTCTCTTCAGAATCCTTCCTCGGCTTTGTTCCGGGGTCCGCAGGAGTGGAGATGGACTTTCTACCCTCCATCATGAACCTCTTCAGAATCTCCTCGGCATACTTCTTTTGGGAGATGAATATCCCATCTTCTATCTGTTGCACCTCAACTCCCAAGAAGTAGCTCAGCTCTCCCAAGTCCGTCATCTCGAACTCCTTCTTCATCAACCTCTTGAATTCTTCGAACATCTCAGGGTTGCTCCCGGTGAATATCATGTCATCCACGTATAGACATAGGATCATGATGTCCCCACTCTTCTCCACTTTCATATAGAGAGCATACTCATATGGGCACTTGATATACCCATGCTCCTGAAGGAATTTGTCTATCCTCCCATTCCAAGCTCTAGCTCCCTGCTTCAGTCCGTACAAGGCTCTGCTCAGCTTGCAGACCTTTCTCTCCTTGCCTTTCACAACATATCCTGGAGGCTACTCAATGTACACATCCTCCTCCAGGTACCCATTCAGATACGCCGCCACAACATCCATTTGCATGATGGTCCATCCGTAGTGCGCCGCCAGTGCGATGATTAGCCTTATAGTATCGATCCGCGCCACTGGGGCGTAGACTTCATCATAGTCCACCCCTTGGACTTGTCTATACCCTTTCACCACCAACCTTGCCTTGTGCTTCTCCACAGCTCCATCTTTGTTCTTTTTCACCTTATAAACCCATTTCACCCCGAGGGGTTTGTGGCCCGCCGGTGGGTCAACTAGCTCCCATGTATCGTTCTTCTTTATGGAAGCCATCTCGGCATCCATCGCCATCTTCCAAGATTTCTCCTGAGCAGCTTCCTCATAGGACCGTGGCTCGCAATCTGCTAAAAGATAATATAATGAATAGTTAGCATGAATTGGGACCGTCTCCTCATAGATCTCCGCCAACCCCTTCATCCTGGGTGGTGGACTCTCAGAGTCACTCCGGCTCCCGCTTCTTCCTCCAGAATTTCCTCCACTTGAGCTTTCCTCTCTTGAATAGGAGGTGGAAGCTCCCCCTGAATTTCTACTCGGTGGTGATGGCGGCTCAGCTCCACCATCCTCGGCTCCAGCCTCGTGACCACCCACTTCCTCATCTTCGAAGAACATGCCCTTCATACTTCTTATCTCCTCGTCCCAGCTCCAGCTGCTTCCTTCTTCAAACACCACGTCCCTCGAGACTATGGCCTTTCCCGTCACCGGGTTGTGAAATTTGTATGCATTGCTCTCCGGAGCGTAGCCAACAAAAATATACTTCTCGCTCCTATCATCGAGCTTCTTCCTTTTCTGGTCCGGGATGTGAGCATGAGCTACACACCCGAAGACCCTTAGGTGCTTCACACTCGGCTTCCAGCCGCTCCATGCTTCAAACGACGTCTTGAACTTCACACTCTTTGTGGGGCATCTGTTCAGTAGATACACCGCACATTGCACTCTTTCCGCCCAGAACATCTTCGGTAGCCCCTTCTCCTTTACCATGCTCCTCGCCATGTTCATGATGGTGAGGTTCTTCCTCTCTGCCACTCCGTACTGCTGCGGTGAGTATGCCGCCGTTAGTTGGTGTGATATTCCATTCTCCTTGCAGAAATTATCAAACAGCCTCGAGGTGTACTCCCCACCTCGATCTGTCCTCAGCACCTTCAATGGTTGCCCACTCTCCTTCTCGGCCATCGCCTTGAACTCCCTGAACTTGTCAAGGGCCTCAGACTTCTCTCTCAGAAAATACACCCAACACTTCCGACTATAGTAATCCGTGAAGGTGATGTAGTACTTGCTTCCGCCTATTGAGGTGGTCTCAAACGGACTCGCGATGTCCGAGTGAACTAGTTCAAGTTGCCGCCTCGCTCTCTAGGAGTTCCCTCCTTCGAATGTCTGCCTCTTCAGCTTCCCCTTCGTGCACGCCTCACACACCTTTTACGGAGGGGAGATCATAGGCAGATCCGACACCATCTTGGAGTGGGATAGTAGCTTCAACCCTGTGAAGCCCAAGTGCCCCATCCTATGGTGTCATAGCCATGCTTCCTCCTCTTCTTTTGTTCTCGCGAGACAAGCCGTCTCATGAGCATCCATCTTCAGCGTGAAGAGACGGTTCGCCGTCATGTTCACCTTCACTACCTCCTTCCCTTGATCATTCTTCATTTTTAGAGACCTATCCTTCATCTGCACGCAGTAGCCTTTCTCCACTAACTTCCCAATGCTCAAGATGTTGGTCTTCAACCCTGGTACGTAGTACACATCGTTCAAGTGTACTCTCTCCCCGTTCAGTTTCACAACAACCAGGCCCTTTCCTTCCAAGGAAATCTTCGAAGCATCCCCGAAGCTAACATCACCCCCACTGGGTTCAAGGTTAGAGAACATCTCCCTATCTCCACACATGTGGTTGCTCTCCCCTATGTCTAGGTACCACACTTCATTCATTCCTTCTTCTGCCCCTCGGTAGGTTAGAAACATCATTGGGTCTCCACCCCCAGCATCGTTCCCCTTGTTCCTAGCCTCCGCATGAGGGTTGGCTTCTGTCTTCCTCGGAGCCCAACAGTCATAGCTCATGTGCCCAAACTTGTTGCAGTTGTAACACTGAACTTGGGCTCTTCCTCCTCGACCTCTTCCTTGGCCCCTTCCTCTTCCTCTTCCTTCTTGCCAACCTCCTTGAGGTCGCTCCGCCTCTCTTTGGAAACCTTGGTTCCTTCCTTGATCTCTACCTCCTCCTCTACCTCGACCTCTGCCTTGGTGACCTCGGCCACGCTGACCGCCTCCTCTTCCTGAGCTTTCCCCAAAGTTCAACTGGGTCTGGAGTGCTTTTCCCAAACCACTCGCTTCTTCATCATCCTGCTGCATTCTGTACTCATGAGTTTGCAATGAGCCTACAAGCTCGTCTACGGTCATCTGGGTGAGGTCCTTCAACTCCTCGATTGCTACCACCACGTGTCGGAACTTCCTTGACATGGCCCTCAGGAGCTTCTCCATAAGACTCACATCATCTATCGTCTCCCCGTTTCTCTTCATCTCGTTTGTGAGCGTCCGCAGACGGGTCACAAAGTCTCCGACCTTCTCCGTGGCCTGCATCCTCAACATTTCATACTCGCCCCGGAGGGACTGCAGCTTCACTTTCTTCGCCTTGTCTACTCCTTGCATGGAGCGTTGCAATACCTCCCATGCTTCTTTTGAGCTCCCAGCTTCTGAGATCTTCTCGAACGTAGCTTCATCGACTCCTTGGTATAACGTGAACATTGCCTTCTTATCTTTCTTTCTTGCTTCCCTCAATGCCGTCTTCTAGGCGTTGGTCAATGCCGCTTCTGCTTCGGCAGTAAGCTCTTCATACCCGTCCTCAACTATCTCTCATAGTTCCTTTGAAGCGAGTAACACCTTCATCTGAATACTCCAGTTTCCATAATTTATCTTCGTCAACTTGGGGACTTGCCCCGGCATGGCACCTCCAAACTCCATCTCTCCTCGACTTCAAACCTTCCGAGTCACCGTAAAGGTTTGTAACCTCCCTCTGATACCAGTTGTTGGAAGCGATACTAGGCGAGTACACAGCCCGACGAACTCCCCAGCACCGGCGAGACCAACTTCGCGAGAGCTCCTCGAGCTGCTCCTGCGAGAACTCAACCTCCGGCGAGGTGATACGAGCAGGATCTTCCTCCTGCGAAAGACGCCCCGAGGAGACTACAACGTGCTCCTCCGCAAGCCCCACACCCACGGCGAGACCGCCGCTGCTTCGGCGGGTTGATGGCGGCGAGCTCCAGCGGCTAGGGTGGCGAGGAGTCCCTGGCGAGTGCTGCCAGGCGAGATGGTCGCGAGTGCGAGCTCCCAGCGAGTGCGGTGGGCGTGAGTGCGATTGCGAGAGGGAAAACAGGAGTATTTCCTGCGGGAAATACTATGCGGCACCTTTAAAACTTTCTATAACACTTTCTCTCTCAACCTCACACTTTCTCACTCTATCATTTCTCTCTCCTGCGGGAGTTAATGAGAAAGACCTTTGCACAATTTTTCGACAACCAAAACAATTTACAAGCCCATATATATATAGGCAACACCAACCCATAAGAACACGCCACATGGCCAACTCTAACAACCACCATAAATGCAACTCTCTCAACTACTTATTCCTATCATTAACACCTCTACAACATTTAATAAAAATAAAACCAAAATCTCATTTCTTCTTTTCTTTTCTGACCCGGTCAACAAGTCAATATCCAACAGTAAGGCTGACTCATTTTGTATAGCATACAACACATTGGTGCGTGTTGTGTTGAGGGGGGTGAAATCTCTGGGGGGCTGATCTCTCAGAAGATCTCGCCGACGCCGCCCGTTGCGGCGATCGTCAATTACGGTAGTGGACATTCTGTTTGCCCATAACCGTAATCCTATTGGAATATACATGTCCGTTGGCGTTACAATTCATGTGACTTCACGTGCGCGTATCAGGAGTTCCAACCAATGTGTATACCACCATGGATTATTGCATGTTGGTATTTTAAGATTACATGAGATACCCTCCACGTTCAAGAATTTGATCATATCCACTAGATGGCTGGAGGCTCCCAAGCTTGAATGGTCATGAGTTGCTATTATCCCTACCAGTTGCTATATTTGATGTCCCACTGCAAATGGAGGACATGTCACCGCAACGACATCTTCAAATGGAAGTGCAACCTCGGTTACAACATCAAGTATATGCCGCCGCCGCTGCCTCCCCTATTAACAATGATACCCTATTGTTGTAAGGTAAACACGTGACCATCCAATAGGTGACCATTCAAGCTTGGGTCACCGGACCTTATCCCCCACGGGGCCTATATTCATGTGGACCACTAAGATATTATGCTCTCAAAATAATCAGCGGACCATATTGTTACTAGTGGCTAAATGAAAATTGGTAACAATCCCTGGAGGCTTGAATTGCACACTTGGTTATTATACAAGCCCAGGAGTAAGGTGTCCATCCACGTAAAGTTCAAGATGCCACCAGTAACCCATCTGCCACGGTATAACATGTACGCTAGCATATTGAGTTCACGCTTCTGATTCACCCGATGTTGATACGTATCTATACCCAACTATATCGATCAAGTAAAATATTCTAATAACGTGCTCTGTACGATTGCAAAAGTGTACGATCACGGCCCTGTACCATCATGTAGTATCTGTGGATATAAACCCTGTTGACATCCATCCCTTCGCTTGGCCATATTCGGTTCCAACAGTCCCCTCACGACCCGCGCACGCATTGCATGCTACACGCTAAATCACGAGGAACGCAAACGCATTGGGACGGAGGAGAGGCCAGAGTCCCTTGTTGGAAGCACTGCACAGGGATGTCCCTACAAATAGTTGGCTGCTGTGATCATCTTTATGGCAGCGGGACTTCAAGCTTGGGAGTAGATAACGGTTAATAGGCGCAGATTGCATCTGAGAGGGTAGAACCGAATCCGGGTGGTTACACCATCTTGTGGTGGACCCTGTAATACCCATTGACTATTGTTCATACGAAGAAACCCACATTGGCGGTATGATATCCTAATGCGGAAACCATACCTCATGGCGTATAATAAGCATGTACATCCCTGAATTGGTGATATGACTCGTGTAATTCATGACCACAATGGTATACGTATATATGGGCGGATCAGTATGATTGACTCAAATCGATGTGATGGGGCCCCAGTCCCTCGCGCATGTAACTGTTGCCTAATGTGGATACCATGGACATATGGGCGTATTGTTGTTCCACAATGATCACCAGCTACCGCTTAACAATCATACGCTAGCATATACGTGATATAATTACATGCGCGAGGGACTGGGGCCAACATGTGTTTTACAAATTGATCGCCAAACTGTTGATCCCAATTGTTTATCACTGTTGGTTAATCAGATTGCATGTTATGTAACATAGTACTAGGGTGAATTGGACATATGATATATACCTATGCATGTACTCATACTTCTTCCACATAATAGTTTATCAGATAGTTCATGGCCATAGGTTATGGATAGGGATATAATCTATATTACGTATGTAATGTTATATATACCCTATTGTGTTAACATAGTAGGGTATATATAGCTACCACACATATATCACGTATTATAACTTATATATTTATCTGTCCCATATAATCACATATAACCTATCATTAACTATTAACCCCGAAATCGGCGATTCTTCCCAAGGCAGCCAGCTCGCTCGTCACGGCCTGCCCCAGGTTCCTCCTGGAGGCCGTGATGCTCTAGGGAGGGCGGACAGAATTCTCTGTCCGCTCAGGCCGCGCGGCCTGCGCGGTCTCAGCGGTTTGACCGACCAGGCCGCGCGCCTTCCCTTGGTCGGCAGGGGCCGCGGACTGCTTCCGCAGTTCGCCTCTGCAGGCCGCTCCCTTTTCAACTTAACCGCGAGGTTGTTTCCGCAGGACTCTCTCTGTCGGACTCAACTACCTATCTGCCCAGGCCGACAACAGTTCGCATATCCCTTCACCCAGCAACACGGGCAGCCGACTTCTCCAGCCCACCTGTAGAGCGCGGACTCCAACTTCGGCTATCCGCCAAGACCAGCAGCGTCCAAGTTCCTCGCGAGCTGGGCGGACTCGAAGTGCGATCAAGACTTCCAGTCGGCTTTCATTGGTGAACCTCAAGAGCAACAGCCAGGCTCCATCTCCAACGCAAGCGGACTCAGCTTCGCAGCAGCTGCGGGCTTGGCGGACTCTCTTTGCAGTCCGCTTTCCCTTTGCCAAGCACCAGCTTCTCGGCAGCAACAGTACCAGTTTACACCTCAGGCCGGGGAGCCTGTCACGAGCTCAGCCAGTAGTAGCAGACTTCTCCCTCGGTCCGCAATCTTGGCGCGGACTCAATCAGTAGTGGCGGACTCCTTCCAGCCCACCAGGCACCAGAACTCCCTCAGCGGTCTCAGACCGCCCAGTCTCCTGCGGACTCGACGAGCGCTCCTCAGCTCGCATTCCCTTTGCTCCCTCAGTTCAGCTATGGCGGACTCAACGGATTCGCCTAGAAGTCCGCCACATAGCTTCCAGCTCCCGCTTTCCAGCAGTGGGCAGATGGTCCCTCAGCTCGACAGGGGCGGACTCAGCGGTTTCACCTTGCAGTCCGCCACATAGCTTCCAGCTCCCGCTTTCCAGCAGCGGGCAGATGGTCCCTCAGCTCAACAGGGGTGGACTCAGCGGTTTCACCTTGCAGTCCGCCACATAGCTTCCAGCTCCCGCTTTCCAGCAGCGGGAAGATGGTCCCTCAGCTCGACAGGGGCGGACTCAGCGGTTTCACCTTGCAGTCCGCCACATAGCTTCCAGCTCCCTCTTTCCAGCAGCGGGCAGATGGTCCCTCAGCTCGACAGGGGCGGACTCAGTGGTTTCACCTTGCAGTCCGCCACTTAGCTTCCAGCTTCCGCCGCCCATGCAGCAGGCGGACAATCTCAGCTCTGCAGCAGCAGACTCCGCGGACACGCATCGTAGTACGCCGCCAAGTCTCCATTCTGCCGTCAGCAGCACCAGCTTCAGTATCAAGCCCCAGTCCGCGCGGCCTGTCACGGACTCGGCAGACTCCGTCTCCATCTCGCTCAAGTTACCGTCTCACCGGGGGTAACGTCACCGCAAGCCGTTACCTCCTCGGGCCTATAAATAGACCCCATGCATCTCACATGGGGGGGGGGGGGGGGATCGTCGCCAGAGTGCTCACGCTCGAAGTCAGCCAGCCAGCCCAACTCCTGCGGACTCCGTTTCTCAGTCTGCATCCTCATCTGCGCCTTTAGTCACGCGGCCTGCCGGCCTGTGGTTCCGCAGTCCGCGCGGTCTCCCCTTGGCCCTTAACCGCGCGGCATGCCGGCTACGCTCTTCAGTCCGCGCGGCCTCTTCTGGCACTTCTTCCTTACCCGCCAGCTTCTCTCTTGTACCCTTTATTGCTTTCTTGTAAAGGTGTATAGCAAGCTGTAACAACTCTCTATTAATCGAAGGAAAGCCCGTCGCAAGAGTGGCATTTATGCCGCGGCAGGCGAAGTCTGCTGTTGCCGCAGCTAGAAGCCCCTTCTCTCCTCTCTCCCTTCTCCTAGCTCAGCTCAGCTCTTCTCGGCAACCAACCTACAAGCACAACCGTCCAAGTACCCGTCTGCTCGGCAGCTCCTGATCAAGCTCCTCCTCTCTTGATCAACCTTCTCTGTTGATCAAGCATCTCCTCTGCTCTCAGCACCCTCTCCTCTATCCCCGCAACTCCTTGAACAAGCTGCTTGCTCCACTCTCGAGCACTCAGAAGCTTCCCTCTTCTCCTCTATACCCGCAACCTTCATCCTCTTCCTCTCCTAGCTTGTGAGACCGAACACTCCCTCCGTGTAAGCTGCCCCGGTGCCGTTTTCGCGCATCAACAGTTAACACGCGGCCTTCAGATCCGATCAGACGGTGAACAGCGACAGTTAGCCATGTCAGACCGCCAACCCTCTCAGAACATTCTTCCTACCAGCGAAGACGCTCTTTGGGAAGCCCTCTTGCTGACACGTCTGGAAACTTCCCAGCAGATAGCAGCGATTAATGACACCCTATCCGCTATAATTCAACGACTAGACTCTCAACCTGTAGTAGCACCAGTTGCTACAGTCAACCCGGAAGTGGGGAATTCACATTTTAATATGCCAACTCTTCTGCCAGTTGACCCTTATGCTTATCTGGCAAGTTATCCATCCATCCAGGCCACAGTCGCTGTACAGTTTCTAGTTACCGAGCGAAAAGAAAGTGTCTGCAAACTCAGCCCTCAAACAATCGTGTACGCCTCCAATCACCCAATGAAGTCACCTGAACTTCTCACTAGGAGGAAGAGAGGCCCAGAGGTTTTGCTCCCTACCGAACAACCTCCAAACTCTCCCCCAAAGTGTCTTCAATCGCAAGCAAAGAAAAATGGATATTTCCGAAGTCATCAACGTCTCTTCCAACGCAAAGGATCTAAAGTTGATAATACATTGGGTGGGGCAACTCACACCATCAAGAGCAAAACGAGTAGTATGGGACCTAGCCTGCTGATCGGAAGGGCAAAAACTCTGACCAATATTGTGAGTATCACAGAGAAAAGGTTCATGCAACAGAGGATTGCAGAGCTCTTCGACGATTAGTGCAAGAAATGCTGAAGGAGCGTAAAATTCAACATCTGCCCCAGAAGGGCGACCCATCACATTCATGAGTCCTCAAAGCTCCTCACACCCACTATTGGTTACCTGTTAACCCAGAAATCGGCGATCCTTCACAAGGTGGCCAGCTGGCTAGTCGCGACCCTTAGATTCTCCCTTTCGATGTCGACAAGTCCCAGCGTAGGTGGACAGTTTTCCCTGTCCGCCTAGGACTCCTAGCAACCGCGTGCCCTGCGGGACAGCGGGATATTCCCATGGCTCACCGTCGCGAGACATGCGGTTAGGTCCGCTAATCGTGCAATGCTTTTCCTTGCAGGAGTCCGCCAACAGCACCACTAGGAGCGACCTCCTAGTCAGCCCAAGGGGCGGCGCTCTCCTCCCGCCGTCCGCCGAGGCCGCCCACCAAGGGCGGCCTCCCTGCTGCCCGAGGGGCGGCGGCCTCCTGCCGCCGTCCGCCGAGGCCGCCCACCCGGGGCGGCCTCTGCCCGCCAGCCGGGCGGATTCCCCCCGGAATCCGCCCCGGCCGCCCGCTAGGGGGGGGGAGGGCCCGGCATCCGCCGGGCGGATTCCCCCGGAATCCGCCCAGGCGCCCGCTAGGGGCGCGGCCCCGGCCATCCGCACCGGGCGGACTCCTCCCGGAGTCCGCCCCGGCCGCCCCGCTAGGGGGCGGCGGCCCCGGCATCCGCCGGGCGGACTCCTCCCGGAGTCCGCCCAGGCCGCCCGCTAGGGGGCGGCCTCCGGCCAGCCGGGCAGACTCCACCCGGAGTCCGCCCAGGCCGCCCACTATGGGGCGGCCACGGCCTGCCGGGCGGACTCCTCCCGGAGTCCGCCCAGGCCGCCCGCTACGGGGCGGCCTCCAGTTCTCTCCAGGGCCTCCTGCAGCTTGCTTCGCTCAACAATGGCGGACGTAAATTTCTAGTCAGCGGAGTCCGCGCAGGTCGTCATGCTGACGTCACTGGGCCCCGCTATTTGAAGAACTTCCCTGGGCCTATAAATAGCCCCTGGTGCCTCTCATTCAAGACCCCGGAAGGTGGAGACAAGTCTTGCCAGCAGCCCCTGCGGACTCCGTTTTCCTGTCCGCGCAGTCCGCCATCACCCTTCCAGCAAGCTCTGCGGACTCAGATTTCCTGTTCGCGCAGTCCTCCACAGCTCTTCAGCAGCTTGCCAGCAGACTCTGCAGACTCAGTTTCCCAGTCCTCCAGCAGCTAGCAGACTCTTTTACTTAGTTTCTGGCAGCTTCTTTTCCCTGGCAGCTTCTCTCCTCTAGTTTCGGGCAACTTCTTCTCCTTTAGCCGCCAGCTTCTCCTTGTACCCCTTTAATGCTTTGTTGTGAATGTGTACTAGTAAGCTTGTAACTCTCGCTATTAATTAAAGGAAAGCCCGTCGCAAGAGTGACATTTAGGCCGCGGCGGGGGATGTGTATTGTTGCCGCTGCTAGCGGCCCCTTCTCCTTGCTCTCTGCTCAGCAAGCTTCTTCTATGCTCAGCTCAGCTCTTCTCGGCAACCAACCTGCAAGCACAACCGTCACATTAGCCGTCTGCTCGACAGCTCCTGATCAACCTCCTTCTCCTCTCTTGATCAACCCGCTCTGTTGATTAAGCTTCTCCTCTGCTCTATCCCCGCAACCCTCTTTGACAAGCCGTTTGCTCCACTCTCGAGCACTCAGAGGCTTCCTTCCTTCCCTCCTCTCCTCCTCTCCTAGCTTGTGAGACCGAACACCCCCTCCGTGTTAGCTGGCTGGTGTCCCGCGACGTTTCCGCACATCAACAGTTAACACGCGGCCTTTAGATCCGGTCAGACGGTGAACAACGATAGTTAGCCATGTCAGATCAATCAGCCGAGAATTTTGCTCCAAGTGCCAGTGAAGATCCTATCTGGGAAGCCTTTGAGCAGTCGCGCCGTGAGAATGCTCAACAGTTCCAAGCAATCAACAAAGTTCTTGCTGCAATCACGCAGCGGTTAGACTCTCATCCAGCAGCAACTCCAGCTGCTTCGTTCAACCAAACACCAACATCGGAGCATAAGCAAGCTTATTCTCAAGCTTGCCCGCCGTTCTATCCGCCTTACACCCCAACCTTCCCGCAAGGTCTTGCTGCTCCTTTGCGATCTCAAGATGAAGAGTTCGCCGCTCGCCAAAACTTCTTCCGGCAAGCAGCCCGGGGAAGTCCTGCAAGATTTCTTAACTTTCAAGGAAGTCATCCCTGCCCCCCAGCTCCTGCCTCTGCTCCTCCCGCAGCAACTTTTCCTTTCTACCATCCTGCTTTTTTTGCAGCTGCAGCCTATGCTCCCTTTAATCCCTATGTTGTGGGAGAGCAGGAAGAGCCATCGCCCTTTACTGAGAGCATTCGCCTTAAACCTACTCCAGCAAACTTCAGAGAGCCTCGACTGCCAATCTATACTGGAGAGACTGATCCGGTCAAGCATCTTCAAGCTTTTGAATCAGCCGTTGCTCTCAAGACTCTGTCAGATGCAACAAAGTGCAAGCTCTTTGTGACAAACTTTGATGGGCAAGTGAGGGACTGGTTCTATGACCTCCGTCCTCACTCCATCACTTCCTTCCTTGATCTTCGTAGAGAGTTCCTTCTCAGATTGGCTACCTCCTCCAAGAGAAAGGGTGGTCCTGAAGCCCTCTTTGAGATCAGACAGCGCAGTGATGAAACTTGGTCTCAATTCGTTGATCGATTTCAGAGAGAGATTCTGGACATCGAAATCGTTGATCAAGAAATGTATCGAGTGGCTCTTATCCACGGTCTTCGTGAACGGCCTCTCAAATTTGAAGCCAATGTCCGTGCTCCAAGGACATACCAAGAGCTGATTGCTCTAGCCAACTCGTACATTCGAGGCGAGAAGAGCAATCCAGGCTTCGTCTCCAAGCTCGTATCAGAGAAAGATCCGTTTCGCAAGCAGCCTCCGAGGTCTCCTTATAATCATTTCCCAACTCACTCAAGGAAGGAGAGAAGGCTTCATCGCCAGCGATACTCCTTCCCGAGCCGCGATGCTCAAGATCCATTGCTACCACTAGCTCCTTCTCAAGCAGCAGCAATTCATCAACAACAAGACGATGACTTGCATGAGTCGGATCTCGACGAAATCATGCAAGAAGTAAGCCAAATCATGAAAGACAGGGACAACTACCAGAAGCCCTATCGGCCGACCGATCAGAGGTCTAGAAACTTAGAGCCTTATTTTGAATTCCACAAAGAGTCAGGCCATCAAACAGAAGACTGCCGAGCATTCCGCCAGCTTGTGCAAAGGATGCTCTGGCAGAGAAAGATGCATGACCTGCTTCCTAAAGAAGATCGCCCTGATCCATCAACTTCAAAGGACAAAGGAGTAGGAGACGCTCCTTGCTCCTCAAGAGGAGTGAACCATGTCGAAGAGCCTCCTCTCCTCGTTGTTAACCAAGAAGTCGAATGCTTTGATGCCAATGACGAGGGTGTGCTGAGAAGGCTATTCTAAACTAGAAAGGACTTCACAGTCCCCCAAAGCGATGGACTTCACAGTCCTCCAGAGCTCCTTACAACCTTCAGGGGTTATCTTAACCCTTGCTCTCTCTCTTCAAACATTTTCATTACCAAAAACTTCTCAGTGTTTCTTTTCTTGCTTTTCTACAAAACTTTTATTCAGGGATCTCATACTGACACAGTTCCCTTTTTGTGTTGCCCCTTCCTCTTCTTCTCTCTCTCTCTTTGGGATCAGTACGCCAATGAGATATCGCCGAGTCTGAAACGTTCCCTCCGTAGTTTGTTCTCGCACTACCGCTTCGACCACATATGGCGGGAGTATACCCATATGTGTAGTGGGAGCAGTTCACTCTACGATTATGAGCTTCAGACTTAGGATCGTAGCCGGCATCTGACACAGAGTGTGTGCTAGGGGAGCCCCATGTGTTAGCTCTGCTGTGCGTCGTATAGGATACATTACGGTTAGGATGATCTTTGCTGGACAAGCAATGACGATCAAGCGTAGCCTTGTCTCTTTGATCATCCTTCAACTGTGGTGGCCGAGCACTCTCCCGTACCCTCGATCCGTGCCTCTCGGGTTCTCACAACTCCACTGATCAATACACAAACAATATAGGCCTCTCGGCGCAACCTGTCTCGTTGATCAGTGATATTTGTGCCCAAGGCAAGAGAGCAGTGCTTCAAGCAATCCTTCTCAGTATCTTCCTTGCTTTTAGCGGTCCTTCTCAGTACCTTCCCTTGCTTTTCTCTTTTGTGCCCTCCTTAAGGATGCGCGGCCAGCCTGCTTTGAGTAGGACTATACTCGGGATGATTTTTCAGGCAAGTGATGCATAAGGCCCACGGGGAACACCTGTGGCAGCATTCAACCTTCTTTAGTCATTCCGAGTATAGACCTCCCTTTTCGTCTATTGCCTTCTTTCACAGGTGAACAGGTTAATCCGACCTACCAAAAGGATTTCCAGCAATCACTTTGCTCATGCTCATCCTATATGAATTGCTTGTTCAAAGCTCTATCGGATGATGACTCGCACTCTACCTATATAAGCTCTATTGCTCCCATCTTCTATACATTGCTTGCTCAAGAGCTATCAGCCATGCTATTGCAATCCAGTCATATCTGTCAACAATTAACACTCAGTTTATTAATCTGGGCTTCATAATAGTTTTCATCAGGCATTCTCCTTGCTAATTGGTCATATCGGCCTTGTCTCGTCAACAGTCAACAGTTAACACTTGCAAGCCTTCTCTTCACAGCCTTCTCTTCACAGGTACTTGCAAGTTATTTTCATGTCTTATTTGCTTCTAACTCCTCTCCTTGCAGAGATTAGCAAACACCTGCAAGCCTCATCCAGGTACTTGCAGTCTAAATCATTATTTTACATCTGCTATTCACCCCTTTTCTCTGCAGTGAACAACAGACGCCTGAAAGCCTCATCCAGGTTCTTGCAGCTTATTTTCATATATACAATACCTGCCTCTAACTCTCCTCTTGTAGAGATCACCAACGCTTGCAACCTCCACTCAGGTACTTGCAAGTTACTTTCATGCGCTATGCATACTTTTAACATTCCTCTCTTGCAGAAACCACCAAAGATTTGCAAGTTCCTTCCAGTTACTTGCAACTCATTTTTCTGTCCTTCTTGTATACTCTTCTTTCTTCTCTTTTTGCAGAGAATAACAGACGCTTGCAAGCCTCTATCAGGTACTTGCAAATTATTATGTCTTTCTGTTTTCCTCACTTTTGTTTTGCAGAACTTGACGGAAGACACACTTTCTTCGTTTTGCAAAAGCAAACTCAGGTACACACTCGATGTACCACCCATGCATGCTTACCCTAATTTTCGTCTTGCAGGAAAATAGACAGGAAGCACCAAGCTTGTAAGGAGAGTCTTCAGGTTCTATATCTCCTTACCCCTCCTTCCCTTTCCTTTGGGGTGGATCACGATTTTCGTGGGTCTCCAACTTTTTCGAAGTCCCCTTCGGAACTTGAAAAAGTGCGGGGGTTATGTTAACCCAAAAATCGGCGATCCATACCAAGGTGGCCAGCTGGCTAGTCGCGACCCTTAGATTCTCCCTTTCGATCGCGAAAAGTCCCAGCGTAGGTGGACAGGTTTCCCTGTCCGCCTAGGTCTCCTAGCAACCGCGTGCCCTGCGGGACGGCGGGCTATTCCCATGGCTCACCCTCGCGGGACATGCAGTTAGGTCCGCTAATCGTGCAGTGCTTTTCCTTGCATGAGTCCGCCAACAGCACCACCAGGAGCGACCTCCTAGTCAGCCTAAGGGGCGGCGGTCTCCTCCCGCCATCCGCCGAGGCCGCCCACCAGGGGCGGCCTCCCTGCTGCCCGAGGGGCGGCGGCCTCCTGCCGCCGTCCGCCGAGGCCGCCCACCCGGGGCGGCCTCTGCCCGCCAGCCGGGCGGATTCCCCCCGGAATCCGCCAGGCCGCCCGCTAGGGGGCGGCCCCGGAATCCGCCGGGCGGATTCCCCCCGAAATCCGCCCAGGCCGCCCGCTAGGGGGCGGCCCCGTCATCCGCCGGGCGGACTCCTCCCGGAGTCCGCCCAGGCCGCCCGCTAGGGGGCGGCCCCGGCATTCGCTGGGCGGACTCTTCCCGGAGTCCGCCCAGGCCGCCCGCTAGGGGGAGGCTCCGGCATCCGCCGGGCGGACTCCTCTCGGAGTCCGCCCAGGCCGCCCGCTAGGGGGCGGCCTCCGGCCACCCGAGCGGACTCCACCCGGAGTCCGCCCAGGCCGCCCGCTAGGGGTCGGCCTCCGGCCTGCCGGGCGGACTCCTCCCGGAGTCCGCCCAGGCCGCCCGCTAGGGGGCAGCCTCCAGTTCTCTCCAGGGCCTCCTGCAGCTTGCTTCGCTCAACAATGGCGGACGCAAATTTCCAGTCTGCGGAGTCCGCGCCGGTCGTCATGCTGACGTCACTGGGCCCCGCTCTTTGAAGAACTTCCCTGGGCCTATAAATAGCCCCTGGTGCATCTCATTCAAGACCCCGGAAGGTGGAGACAAGTCTTGCCAGCAGCCCCTGCGGACTCCGTTTTCTAGTCCGCGCAGTCCGTCATCACCCTTCCAGCAAGCTCTGCGGACTCAGATTTCCTTTCCGCACAGTCCTCCACAGCTCTTCAGCAGCTTGCCAGCAGACTCTGCAAACTCAGTTTCCCAGTCCTCCAGCAGCTAGCAGACTCTTTTACTTAGTTTCTGGCAGCTTCTTTTCCCTGACAGCTTCTCTCCTCTAATTTCTGGCAACTTCTTCTCCTTTAGCCGCCAGCTTCTCCTTGTACCCCTTTAATTCTTTGTTGTGAAGGTGTACTAGTAAGCTTGTAACTCTCGCTATTAATTAAAGGAAAGCTTGTCGCAAAAGTGGCATTTAGGCCGCGGCGGGCGAAGTGTGTTGTTGCCGCTGCTAGCGGCCCCTTCTCCTTGTTCTCTGCTCAGCAAGCTTCTTTTATGCTCAGCTCAGCTCTTCTCGGCAACCAACCTGGAAGCACAGCCGCCACATTAGCCGTCTGCTCGATAGCTCCTAATCAACCTCCTTCTCCTCTCTTGATCAACCCGCACTGTTGATAAGGCTTCTCCTCTCCTCTATCCCCGCAACCCTCTTTGACAAGCTGTTTGCTCCACTCTCGAGCACTCAGAGGCTTCCTTCCTTCCCTCCTCTCCTCCTCTCCTAGCTTGTGAGACCGAACACCCCCTCCGTGTTAGCTGGCTGGTGTCCCGCGACGTTTCCGCGCATCAACATTACCCTTGCTCTACTCCTCATATTTTTCAAACATTTTCATTTTAGAACACTTCTAAGTGTTCCTCCTTGCTTTTTAATAAAGCTTTTACCAGGGATATCATACTGATACAGTTCCCCTCTTGTGATGCTTCCTCCTCTATTTTTTTCTTTGCCAAAGAGATCACTACACCAATGAGATATCGCCAAGTCTGGAATGCTCCCTCCGTAGTTTGTTCTCTGGCACCACGGAGGAACACTAGTAAGCTTGTAACTGTCGCTATTAATTAAAGGAAAGCCCGTAACTCTCGCTATTTTAGCGAGAGTTACTAGTAAGCTTGTAACTCTCGCTATTAATTAAAGGAAAGCCCGTCGCAAGAGTGGCATTTAGGCCGCGGCGGGCGAAGTGTGTTGTTGCCGCTGCTAGCGGCCCCTTCTCCTTGCTCTCTGCTCAGCAAGCTTCTTCTATGCTCAGCTCAGCTCTTCTCGGCAACCAACCTGCAAGCACAGCCGTCACATTAGCCGTCTGCTCGACAGCTCCTGATCAACCTCCTTCTCCTCTCTTGATCAACCCGCTTTGTTGATCAAGCTTCTCCTCTCCTCTATCCCCGCAACCCTCTTTGACAAGCCGTTTGCTCCACTCTCGAGCACTCAGAGGCTTCCTTCCTTCCCTCCTCTCCTCCTCTCCTAGCTTGTGAGACCGAACACCCCCTCCGTGTTAGCTGGCTGGTGTCCCGCGACGTTTCCGCATATCAACATTACCCTTGCTCTACTCCTCATGTTTTTCAAACATTTTCATTTTAGAACACTTCTAAGTGTTCCTCCTTGCTTTTTAATAAAGCTTTTACTAGGGATCTCATACTGACACAGTTCCACTCTTGTGATGCTTCCTCCTCTATTTTTTCTCTTTACCAAAGAGATCACTACACCAATGAGATATTGCCAAGTCTGGAATGCTCACTCCGTAGTTTGTTCTATGACACCACCGCTTCGACCACATATGGCGGGAGTATACCCATATGTGTAGTGGGAGCCGTTCAATCTACGATGTTGGGCTTCAGACTTAGGATCCTAGCCGACATCTGACATAGAGTGTGAGCTAGGGGAGCCCCATGTGTTAGTTATGTTGTGCTTCGCAAGGGATACATTACAGTTATGATGATCTTTGGTTGATAAGCAATGGCGACCAAGTGTAGCCTTGTCTCTTCGATCATCACCTGACTGTGATGGCCGAACACTCTATGGTACTCTCGATCCGTGCCTTCGCGGTTTCCACAATTCCACTGATCAATCCTCAAACAAGCAATAGGCCACTTGGTGCAAATAGTCTCATTGATCAGTGATGATTGTACCCGAGGCAAGACAACAGTGCATCTGTCGCTTCCTTCTTAGGATTTTGTGCGCATGTCTCCCTTTTGTGCTCTGTCAAGGGAGTGTAGCTAGTGCTCCTTTTTTGTCAACTGCCTTCTTTCACAGGTGAACAGGTTAATACGACCTCTCAAAAGGATTAGCAAACATCCGCTTTACTTGTGCTCATTTCTTATAGATTGCTTGCTCAAGCTATATCAGATGATGATTCACAGAGCTATTCACTACTCTCACCGAATGCTAATGGCATCAAACATTGACCAAGGAATCTCACTCTCCTTGATCATCAAGCCATGTTATTGATCATATCTATCAACAGTCAGCGCTCGACTCATCAATCTTGACTTCATGATATCTCTAATATGGCAACAAGATCACTATTTTGGTTTGATCTTCAAACATCAGCAGAGTATATCAGGCATTTCCTCTACTATTTGGTCATATCGACCTTATCTCATCAATAGTTAACACTTGCAAGCCTTCTCTTCACAGGTACTTGCAAGCTATTTTTCATATCATGTTTGCTCCTAACTCTTTTCTTGCAGAGAGCAGCAAACACTTGCAAGCCTTCTCTTCACAGGTACTTGCAAGCTATTTTTCATATCATGTTTGCTCCTAACTCTTTTCTTGCAGAGAGCAGCAAACACTTGCAAGCCTTCTCTCCCAGGTACTTGCAAGCTATTTTTCATATCATGTTTGCTCCCAACTCTTTTCTTGGAGAGAGCAGCAAACACTTGCAAGCCTTCTCCCAGGTACTTGCAAGCTTTTTTCATTTACATGTTCGCTCCTAACTCTTTTCTTGCAGAGAGCAGCAAACACTTGCAAGCCTTCTCCAAGGTACTTGCAAGCTTCTTTCATTTACATGTTTGCTCCTAACCCTCTTCTTGCAGAGATCGGCAGACCCTTGCAAGTGTCTTCACAGGTACTTGCAAGTTACTTTCATATATTGTGCCTACTTTTGACTCTTCTTTTGCAGAAACCAGCAAAGACTTGCAAGTCCCTTCCAGGTACTTGCAGCTCATTTTTTCCTTCTTGTATACTCTTCATCCTTCCTTTTTTGTAGAGGATAACAGGTGCTTGCAAGCCTCCATCAGGTACTTGCAAGTCATTAAGCTTCTGTGTTTTCCTCTCATTTTCATTTTTGCAGAACTTAGTGGAAGACACATCTTCTTCATTTTTGCAAAGGCAAACTCAGGTACACACAAGCTGTACCACCCATACATGTCTACCCTAACTTTCGTCTTGCAGGAAAATAGACAAGCAGCACCAAACTCCTAAGGAGAGTATTCAGGTTCTATCTCTCCTTGCCCCCCTTCTCTTTCCTTTGGGGTGGATCACGATTTTCGTGGGTCTCCAACTTTTTCGAAGTTCTATTCGGAACTTAAAAAAGTGCGGGGATTATGTTAACCCCGAAATCAGCAATCCTTCCCAAGGCAGCCAGCTCGCTCGTTACGGCCTGCCCCGGGTTCCTCCTGGAGGCCGTGATGCTCTAGGGAGGGCGGACAGAATTCTCTGTCCGCTTAGGCCGCGCGACCTGCGCGGTCTCAGCGGTCTGACCGACCAGGCCGCACGCCTTCCCTTGGTCGGCAGGGGCCGCGGACTGCTTCTGCAGTTCGCCTCTGCAGGCCGCTCCCTTTTCAGCTTAACCGCGAGGTTGTTTCCGCAGGACTCTCTCTGTCGGACTCAACTACCTATCCGCCCAGTCTGTCAACAGGTCGCATATCCCTTCACCCAGCAACACGGGCAGCCGACTTCTCCAGCCCGCCTGTAGAGCGCGGACTCCAACTCCGGCTATCCGCCAAGACCAGCAACGTCCAAGTTCCTCGCGAGCTGGGCGGACTCGAAGTGCGATCAAGACTTCCAATCCGCTTTCATTGGTGAACCTCAACAGCAACAGCTAGGCTCCATCTCCAACGCAAGTGGACTCAGCTTCGCAGCAACCGCGGGCTTGACGAACTTTCTTTGCAGTCCGCTTTTCCTTTGCCAAGAACCAGCTTCTCGACATCAACAGTACCAGTTTACACCTCAGTCTGCAAGCCTATCACGAGCTCAGCCAGTAGTAGCAGACTTCTCCCTCAGTCCGGAATCTTGGCGCAGACTCAACCAGTAGTGGCGGACTCCTTCCAGCCCGCCAGGCACCAGAAATCCCTCAGCGGTCTCAGACCGCCCAGTCTCCTGCGGATTCGGCGAGCGCTCCTCAGATCGCATTCCCTTTGCTCCGTCAATTCAGCTATGGCGGACTCAGCGGATTCGCCAAGAAGTCCGCCACATAGCTTCCAGCTCCCACTTTCCAGCAGCGGGCAGATGGTACCTCAGCTCGACAGGGGCGAACTCAGCGGTTTCACCTTGCAGTCTGCCACATAGCTTCCAGCTCCCGCTTTCCAGCAACGGGCAGATGGTCCCTCAGCTCGACAGGGGCGGACTCAGCGGTTTCACCTTGCAGTCCGCCACATAGCTTCCAGCTCCCGCTTTCCAGCAGCGGGCAGATGGTCCCTCAGCTCGACATGGGCGGACTCAGCGGTTTCACCTTACAATCTGCCACATAGCTTCTAGCTCCCGCTTTCCAGCAGCGGGCAGATGGTCCCTCAGCTCGACAGGGGCGGATTCAGCGGTTTCACCTTGCAGTCCGCCACTTAGCTTCCAGCTTCCGCCGCCCATGCAGCAGGCGGACAATCTCAGCTCAGCAGCGGCGGTCTCCGCGGACTCGCATCGTAGTCCGCCGCCAAGTCTCCATTCTTCCGTCAGCAGCACCGGCTTCATTATAAAGCCCTAGTCCACGCGGCCTGTCACGGACTCGGCGGACTCCGTCTCCATCTCGCTCAAGTTACCGTCTCACCGGGTGTAACGTCACCGCAAGTCGTTACCTCCTCGGGCCGATAAATAGACCCCCATGCCTCTCACATGGGTGGGGGGGATCGTCGCCAGAGTGCTCACGCTCGAAGTCAGCCAGCCAGCCCAACTCCTGCGGACTCCGTTTCTCAGTCCGCATCCTCCTCTGCGCCTTTAGTCGCGCGGCCTGCCGGCCCGTGGTTCCGCAGTCCGCGCGGTCTCCCCTTGGCCCTTAACCGCGCGGCCTGCCGGCTACGCTCTTCAGTCCACGCGACCTCTTCTGACACTTCTTCCTTAGCCGCCAGCTTCTCTCTTGTACCCTTTATTGCTTTCTTGTAAAGGTGTATAGCAAGCTGTAACAACTCTCTATTAACCAAAGTAAAGCCCGTCGCAAGAGTGACATTTAAGCCGCGGCGGGCGAAGTCTGCTGTTGCCGCTGCTAGCGGCCCCTTCTCTCCTCTCTCCCTTCTTCCTAGCTCAGCTCTGCTCTTCTCGGCAACCAACCTACAAGCACAACCGTCCAAGTACCCGTCTGCTCGGCAGCTCCTGATCAACCTCCTCCTCTCTTGATCAACCTTCTCTGTTGATCAAGCCTCTCCTCTGCTCTCAGCACCCTCTCCTCTATCCCCGCAACTCCTTGAACAAGCAGCTTGCTCCACTCTCGAGCACTCAGAAGCTTCACTCTTCTCCTCTATCCCCGCAACCTTCATCATCTTCCTCTCCTAGCTTTTGAGACCGAACACTCCCTCCGTGTTAGCTGCCCCGGTGCCGTTTTCGCGCATCAACATTAACGATACATAATTGTTGCCGCATCAATGCATTATAGGTATTGTGTATCTATGACCCACGTAACAGACTGTATATAACCATGTAGTACTGTCATATAATACCGTATATGTGATATACATCATATAATGTATATATATTATAACCGTGTATAATAAGTTATGTTCTCATGATAGTATCCATAGGTACGCTAGTGATATGATCATGTATAGACAATAGGCTACATCTTGTCCATAAGCTAACTGTAATGTATTACATAACCTAACACATAAGTGGGCCATACGTTACACCATAAATAGACCCGATCACACATAATATGACCGGCAAACATCATACTAATTGGTATTATACATAATATAGGTACGTATGGTTATCACTCTATATGTACCACTATACATACCGTGTCACATATATGAATGTGGTTACCCATGCGGCCGGAGGGGCATGTCCACATGATCCTATAAACCACGATACTGATTACCGTAATACTAAATGAAGTCACCAATATGAATGTATATAGACCTTACCATAATGTGGCTTAATATCACTACTCTAATGCGAATCTTTTATTGGGGCATGTATAGTAAGGTTGTACCTTGATATATGGTGGGCCCTGAATAGTATAACTACATAATAATATACTATATTATTGTGTATACCCATCAGTGATGTACGGTTAAGCCAGCATGTATCATCTGTATGTGATCCCTAATGGCTAAACATATAGGGTACACCAGCTATCTTGATAGGCTTAACACGCATGCGTACTATGATGGTGTACCCTATAGCCTAAAAGTATATTAATAAACATATTAGGCGGTATGGTATATCGCGTATTGTATTGTTACGCGATATACAATATGATACACAGAGTGATTGGTTATGTACCATGGGCCGTATTTGACAAACGTAAATAGTATACCATGTGCGATATCACCTGAATATGGTGTATGTTAGCTCATATGCGAAGTTCTGATAGTTGGGATAATATCACCCTATATGTTAGCCTATGGCCTGATGTACCATTATGATACGCTGGTGGTATTATCCCAATGTATTAGTTGAACTACTAGATTATACGGTGTTAATAAATGATTATATTTGACCCAGTGTATGATGATACCTGGCTATACCGCAATAATAGGTATAATCTTAGGGCATCTCCGGGGGTGGCCATCAGGTTCAGTTTACACTCAATTGTGATCATACCTATTTCAAGTGACTTGATAGTGTATGCTTCATATTTTATTACGTATATATGATCAGCCTGGTATTATAAGGGATAATACCAACGTATATAATTATCATCATCCATACAGACATTGAGCATAGTTATATCCCAGGTAACTCATTAATAGCCATACCCGATGTACATAGTATAACATGTCATCACATAAAATGCGTACTGACCGTATTATGATACATGCTCGGATGTGGAGATGGCCGATGTGGAGATATGCCATCTCCACATCGCATATCTGAAGCTGACATGGTACCGTTATAATATCTCGTTGGATCAATACAGTATATTGTTATAACCCTATACTGTACAATATCCAATAATTGGGTATGGGTAACATAATACGGATGATACCTGTACGTTCATATTAACTACAGTACATCACGCGTGCGGTTCACTATTTATGGAGCGTAAGCCGTGTCAGTTGGTGCTTACGGCTTCACCCCATACATTACAAATATATGTACCACCACCCGTGGGGGCTCGTTGGTACCTCGGATTTGTTCTCCCTCCATGGAAGAAGCCGTACGCACCTATTAGATGGCAATGGAAGATATTATAAAGTAGCTGTTGGAAACGTGTATGAGCTCCTGCTACCTCGAAAAATCTTTTAAGTACTCGGCGAGACCGCTACAAACCGCGCGGGCTCGACGCCACCAAACCTCTACTCGCGTGGCGAGTTCACCAGCGGACCGCGCCCTCTCGCGAGTTGCACTTCTCTCGCGAGACCACACTTCTCGCTGCGCACCGGTCGCGAGCACCACCCAGGCGAGCTGGCTCCGCGGGAGCAACTGGCGAGTCAGCAACACCCTTGCGGCTAGACCCCACACGCGAGTACAACCCCGCGAGCTGCGCACTACTCGCGAGTACGCCAATCGCGAGCACTCCCTTCTCGCTGCGAGATCACCAGGCCGCCCGATTACTTCTTCAAACCGCCCGGGTCAAAACCAACTCGCCCGGCTAGCCTTCTAACCGCTCGGCAAGACACCTGCGCTGCAGCGCTCCTCTTCTCTCTCTAAAGCAAGAAACGAATTTTTTTGGAGCTTCTCTCTCTATTTTTCATCAATCATGAAATGAACTACAAATGGCCTATTTATAGGCTAAACAAAACACCCAAAACCTCTCTCCTAATAAATACAACTTTCCATCTACCCATTTATTACAATCTCTCTCTCCCATTCATTAAAAAAAAACCATAAATACATGCACTTACTCCAACCTTGTGGGGCCCGGTCAACTTGTCAAAGTCCAACAAAACTCCCCCTTAAACTTGGCAGCACATGCCGAGTTTGCCTTTGATCTTCAGAAACGTGTCTACCTTCAACGCCTTGGTGAAGATGTCCGCGACTTGCTCTCCGATCGGGCAATACTTCACTTCCACTGTCTTCAACTCTACCTGCTCCCTTAGGAAATGATACCTTGTCTCGATATTTTTGCTACGTTCATGTAGCACGGGATTCTTCGCGAGCTGGATGACCGACATGTTGTCCACCAACATAGTCGTTGGCCCATCCACTCCATGCTGCAAACTCTCCAACAGATTCCTTAGCCAAATGGCTTGGCAGGTGCCAGCTGCTGCTGCAATATACTCAGCCTCGCAGGACGATAGAGCTATCGTTGACTGCTTCTTCGAGCTCCAAGAGAACACCCCCGTTCCCATGTTGAATGCATATCCGGAAGTGCTCTTCCGATCGTTCACATCGCCTCCATAGTCACTATCGGAGTACCCAACCAACTTCAGCTCCTCTCCAGTGGAGTACTTCAGCCCGTGACCTCTTGTCCCGTTGATGTACCTCAGGATCCTCTTCGCTGCCGTGAAGTGGTATTCCTTTGGCTCCTCCATATGCCGGCTCACCACTCCGACCGCATACATGATGTCCGGTCGGGTGAAGGTAAGGTAGCGTAGACTGCCCACCAGACTCTTGAATAGGGTAGGATCCACCGCTCCTTCCTTAGAATCTTTCTTCAGCTTCAACCCTGGGTCAGCAGGAGTGGAGATAGGCTTACTATCCTCCATCCTGAACTTCTTCAAGATTTCCTCTGCGTACTTCTTCTGGGATATGAAGATCCCGTCTTCTCCCTGCTTCACTTCCACTCCCAGGAAGTAGTTCAACTCTCCCAAGTCTGTCATCTCAAATTCCTTCTTCATCATGCCCCGGAACTCCTCATACATAGCAGCATTGTTTCCCGTGAAAATCATGTCGTCCACGTAGAGGCACACAATCATCATGTTGCCCTCCTGGTCCACCTTGGTGTAGAGGACGTGCTCTTGCGGGCTCTTCTGATAGCCATGCTTTTGCAAGTAAGCATCAATCCTTCCGTTCCACGCTCTTGCCCCTTGCTTCAGCCCGTAGAGTGCTTTGTCTAACTTGCAGACTTTCCTCTCCTGCCCCTTCACAACGTACCCTGGAGGCTGCTCGATGTACACATCTTCCTCCAAGTACCCGTTCAAGTATGCCGAGACCACATCCATCTGCATGATTCTCCAACCATGGTGAGCCGCTAGCGCTATGATCAACCGGATGGTGTCAACTCGCGCTACGGGGGCAAACACATCATCATAGTTCACGCCTTGGACCTGTCGATAGCCCTTCACCACTAGCCTGGCCTTGTGCTTCTCCACTTCGCCATCCTTGTTCTTCTTTACTTTGTACACCCACCACTACAACAAATATGGACATCGGCCACGTTTTTAAGAGTCTTTGGCGACATTTTTCAAATGTCGCTAAAGTTTTCGCGATGTTTTTAGAAACGTCGCATAAGCGTCGCGAATACAAGCGTCGCCAAAAGTATTAGCGACGTTTACACTTCTCGCATCGCCAATACACTGATGACATTATCTCCGTTTACGGTTATAAACGTGGCGGTATTTGGCCACGTTTTGGAATGTAAACGTGGCAAGCTTTAGCCACGTTTTCCTATAAAACGCTGCAACCTTTAAAAATGTTTTGGCAACGTTTATTAAAAAAGCGCCGCCAATATTATTTAATAAAAAATAAATAAATTTTATTATCATAATACAATTGAACAGATTAAGCAATGCAAACTGAAAATAGACATCAACATGAAAATATACATTTCATAATAACCTTGTTTCATTTTACAATAAAAAAACAAAATTAGTCCATGAATTACAAAACTTTAACAAGAAGATTTTTATTCTCATAAACATTACACATAAGCTTGTGCAGCATAACCATGACTATCACGAGAACCAAAATGCGGATTCCTCCTCCCAGAAGTCTTGTTGTGACTTGCAATCATGACTATATAATCCATATTTCAGTACTTAGATATATCCCGCAATAAAATAATTTAATCATTACAAATATTGTATCAAATAAATTGGACAGTAACAACAATCCTTTTTATGTATATCTACATACATCATAAAATAAAGGTTAAATAGCTTATCTTTGTAAAACTACCCCCACATTAAGGAAATCACTTAGCATGGTGCACTTAAGATATATCTTGACCTTTCCACCTATAATCAATTAGCTTCAGCTTGTATGAACAGGGTTTCAATAATAACTCCCATTTAGCATGTACAACTTGCTTCACAAAACTTATATTCATTAAATATTAGCCAATGTAAGTACACTAATAAATTCACATTTTCATTATTCATGACACTATATAATGCTTAGCACCCAAACTAAAATTTATTTATCTTAACCACATCATTGTAGTCATAAAATCCATCTGACCACATTAGACAGGCTTATGCAACAAATGGAAATACTAAACTCACTATGAGACAGTCTCTGAATAATTTCACGTCAGGCCAATCAAACAGCTTAGTCATTTAGATAAGTATTACAAGGTTTTACAATATCATAACAACTATAGTGATACAAGCTCTCCTATTTATATCACATTGTCACCATACTTAAACTGTAGCCTTTAACTTTGATGGCAGCCTTTATCTTCTTTAGACATGTTTCCTGTTTGCTGGTGAGCCAATAGTTGCTTCTTTAGCTTATGCCAACTAGCTTCCACTTCAGCTTATGCCAACATCTCCCCCTTAAACTAAAGACAGCCATCCAGTATTCACACGCATAGCACTAAGAGTTTGTGCATAGTTTTATTTTTAATTTATATGCTAGATAAGCATCCAAATCTACATGGATATGTAGATATAGATAGGGGATCGAATGTGGAGAGACATTTTCACGGCATAAAGATGCAACCTATGCGCGACCTCGCTAGGTAGAACTTGAGAGACAAAGCCCATACGAGCTACAGGGGAAGTCATATTTTTCGGCCCCTCTCGACATAGTTGCGCTGATCTTCGAGTTCCTCAAAACTACCAAAGAATAATCCAACTATGCTATATTTAGGATTATTGTGGTGTATGACCGGTGAAAATGTGAAACTGTGGAAGTACATGTAGTGGTGATCGTTAACATGAATTTGGAACTTCAGTGGTAGTCTTTTTAGCCTGAATACCACTTAATGAAATTTGCATGTTCATGGTCAATAGTTTGACCAGGCATGCATGATTGTGGTTGTGTTTTGGCCTAAACATCATTTTAGGAAAATAGTGTATGTGGCCACATCTACCCTAACACTACTTATATTTTCATAACTATGTTCACAACCACCGCTGCAGTTGAATGTTTTGGCCTGGGTCATGTTGAACATCTACCCATATGGCATTCATGATCTGGGTGTCAAAACTTTGAATGTTTGTCGCATTTTCAAGCAGCATAATACACTAGAAATAGGACTAAAGATAGTTGCAAGATTATAATTTAATACCTTAAAACACTGGATTTGTCTAGTAACAGGTAAAGATAATATGTTAATCTGAACAACCTATTCCTCAAAGTTATATAATATATTAATATGTGCAAACAGTCAATGTACAAATTGTAAAACATGCTCATTTTTACATTACCATCTTCAGGGTGGACTCCAGTGTTTTGTTCCGTAGGAGGCGTATCGTCAGGATTAGACTCAGTATTTTGGTTTGATCTACAAATAGTATTCACCATTTTTGCAAGCTACAAAAATATTAAATAAAAAGTATTAGACTTTGATGGAATATAAGTAAAATTTCGAATATCAATTATACCTGATCCGTAGACAGATAAATCCCAGGCCCCACAGATGTTCCAGAACAATCTTCTCTAGAACTTTGCCGTGACATGACATTCACTAGACAATCTATAGTTTTTTTGCATATTCGTCACTTGGAGTTTCAATTGATCAATCTCTCGCATATCCCTTGAATTTGTAGTGCCAGACATATTTGAACGACGTGACAAATCAGGATACACTTGAATGGCCGTGACACCGGATCCCATGATCCGGCAACGACCATAATTCTCTGGTCCAAATGTAGACCGAAAAGCAGCCTCATGGATTTCACCAATCGGTGTGTCAAGAGGACATTGTGACATCTGCTCAGCTATCGCCTTTTCTAAAGCAACCTAAATATAACAATTCAGTCACATAGAGATAATTTAGATAATATTTGAATTTCAAAAAAAACATCCAAGAACAAAACATTCATACCTTTTTTGATATAGCATAATCATCCACCAAACTATTTTCTTTCGCTTTGCTTGTACGACTATTTATGTATAATTCAAGACGCGTTGGCTCCTTTCCCAATTCAACAACCTTAACAAAAAATATTTCAACATTTTACTATAAAGAATAAGAATAATAAATAGTACATACCACACTATTTGACATACCAATTCTTTTCTCCTATTAGCGAGACTTGTCCTACCTAGAGCATGTGCGCCAATTTGCTTACTTCGGCATGCTTTATTTTTTTCACTAATGCTCTACGACATCCAAAAAATTAACAATATGTGATCCCTAGAAATATATAAACTTCTTGGATCGATTCTCCTTTTAGGGGCCATTACTGATCACCTGCATAAAAAATAGAACACAAATATAATATATATATATTAAAAATAATGATAAAATTGAATAAAAAGGAGAGTACTTACACATCACCCTCATCATCATTCATAAATAATTTTTCAATATCTTGCATTTCATTACCAATAAGTTCAATTTCTCCCATTTCGTACTCATCTCGTGGCACCATCCTCAAAACCACCTCCCAATTTAATTGTTTTGGATCACGGATGTAATAAACCATTTTTGCTTGAGAAGGGAATATGTAAGGGTCGTGCTCAAGTGTCACTCCCGTATGTATTAACTGAGTGAAATTAACTAAAGTAAATCCGAATAAATCTTTCTTCACGCCCACGTTGTTTGCTGGATTTACCCAATCACATTTAAAAAGACATACTTTTGCAGCATCGAAGTAATCTAATTCAATTATTTCAGTTACTCTGCCAAAATAGTTGATTGCCCCATCTGACCCACCATGATCAGACATAACCTCTACTCCACTATTATGTGTTCTCTTATGAATCTCACTGCTTGTTGTTCGAAATGAATATCCATTTATGTTATAACCTTTATAACTACGAACAATAGGACTTGGTCCGAGAGCCAACTGTCTCAATTGAGGATCATCAATAATCGCTCCATCACATAAAACCTTGCATAAAAAAAGTTTTAGTGCATAAGAAATATCTTACAATTTATTATCGCATCCATAACTGAAATATTTTTACCTTTATCTTAAACCATTCTGCAAATTCTTTACGAAGCATGCTTTCCAATAGATCCTCTTCAATATTTTGAGATTGGCGACGATTTTTCACTTCTTCTCTGAATTCACTATAATAAAATAGTCTAGTATCAAACACAAAGGTTTTCATAAACATATATATGTATTAAGAGTGACTAAGTTTTAAAAAATTTACCTTCGAAAAGTCTCAAGTTCAGTGCAGTTGAATAAAACGTATCGATGAGCTTGTTGAAGATTGATTAAGTCCAATTTCTTCAATATAACACCTTTCGTAGCACTGCCGACTTGTGGAAGCATTGTGAAAGCTGGAGTTGGAGTTGTCAAATTTGCACTATTACGACACGGTTGATTAAATCGAGTCTTTATCCCCTCTAGGAATCGCGAACAAAATGTGAGAGTCTCTTCTGCTATATAGCCCTCCGCTATTGATCCTTCGGGCTTTGATTTATTTCTCACGAATTTTTTATAGTGTCCAAGTTCTCTCTCAATGGGATACATCCATCTATATTGCACCGGGCCACCCAAAATAGCCTCTTTAGGAAGATGAACCATGAGATGGATCATTATAGTGAAGAATGAGGGTGGAAATATTACTTCAAGGTGGCATAATGCTAATATTATTTCATTCTCAGATTTTACCAAATCAGAGACTTGAAGTTTTTTTGAACACAATTGTCTGAAAAATCCGGACACTTCCATCAATGGAGTTACAACATGTCTTGGTAACACTGATCGTAATCCAACTGACAACAAATGTTGCATAATTATATGATTATCATGACTCTTCAAACCTTGAATCTTGCCTTGTTTGAGCTTAACACACCGTGATATGTTGGATGCATATCCATCAGGAACCCGGAGTGATTTTATCATACCCAAGAAAATATCTTTCTCAATCTTACTCATAGCGAAGCATGCAGGAGGAACAATCTCGATGCCATCATCTTTTTCTTGGAGCCATAATTCTTTTAGAATGTTGAGATCCTTACAATCTCTTCTTGCACGCACATTATCCTTGGATTTAATGGGATCGTCTAATATTGTGTTCAAGATATTATCACACACATTCTTCTCTATATGCATAACATCAAGACAATGTCGTAAAAGATTTGTTTTCCAATAAGGCAAATTAAAAAAAATGCTTTTTTCTTCCAATACATTGTCGTCCCCCCTGAGTTTTTTTCTTTGCCAAATACAACTCGGATATTTTTCATTGCCTCCACGACATGTCTTCCTTTAAGTGGTTTTGTGTTACCTATGCTGGTCTCGGGACGACCAAACCTTCTTGCCTTTCTGTATGGATGATCAAGTGGAAGAAATTTGCGGTGAGACTGATATGATGTTTTTTGACTATGTTTGAGCCAACATGATTTTGTGTCTAACGCGCATGATGGGCATCCAAGTTTTGAATGTGTGTTCCATCCTGATAAATTGCCAAGCCCAGGAAAGTCGCTGATAGTCCATAGTAATGCAGCACGTAATTTAAATGTTTTTCCATCAGAAGCATCAATCACTTCAACTCCCTCACACTACAACAAAGTCGCTATACGGTGACGTTTTTTTATAACTTTTGTGACGATTTTAAAGCGTCACGATAGTTTCCGTGACGTTTATAAAAACGTCAGTAAACCGTTGCGATTGCGGCCGTCACCGTAGGTCATTGTGACGCTTTCAAAAAAAAAAACGTCGTGATTGGAATGCACTATATCGTGACGTTTTTTCCAAAAAACGTCATGCTTGACAATTGCTCTATAGTGACATTTTTCCAAAAAAAACGTCATAATTGACAGTTGTTCTACCGCGACACTTTTTCAAAAAAATGTCATGATTGATTGCTCTATCGCGACAATTTCAAAAAATGTCAAAAAATAAAAATTCTACCACAATTTTTTTTACAGAACATCGACGCAATTAAAAATCTATTATAACATTTTTAAAATTTTAAGGAAAGAAATTTTTAAAAAATAAAAATTTATGATAGTTTAAACTCTAAAAATTAATTTAGCATCTAAAATATTAATTAAAATTATTAAAATATTTTTAATATATTATTTTTCATATTTTAAATATTTTTGAGAGTAATAGTAAGATATATTGAGAGAGATTTGCAACATGTCCAATTCATCATTATTATTAAATTGTATAAACATGCAAAAGATCATATTAATGATAAACAAACTTGTTCCAAGTAGCATAACTTGCAAAAAAGCATAATCATTCAATATATACATTGTTTTCAATTCCAAAAAAACAACTGAAACAAAACAAGCATTATGCGCCTTCAAAATTTTCTTCATCATTAGCTTCATTGACATTGAAACAAGCATGATGAGCATTCAACTTCATTTGTACATCATCTTCCACATCATCTTTTCAAACTGTAAACATAACAAATACAATTAATTAAATGCCTGCATAACAAACAAAATTGAAACACAAAATTAAATATTTATTCTAATTGCATGTAAGGTTAACATAAATGACTTGAAAAAACAGTATAATAATGTGAAGAAGAAAATATAAAGAGTACACAATATATATCCATAAAATGCTGTCAAAAATTTTAACTAAATTGGTGGCAACAACGCCAGCAGTTTGCACCAAACTGGGCACAAACTGCTGGACCAGCAGTTGGCACAAACTGCTCCAGCAGTTTGCGCAAACTGCTGGCAGCAGCAGTTTGCGCAACTGCTGCTGCCAAACTGCTCCAGCAGTTTGCCCAAACTGCTGCTGCAGCAGCAGTTTGCACAAACTGCCGGCAGTAGTTTGCTGAAACTGCTGCCACAGTAGTTTGCTAAAACTGCTGCCAGCAGTTTCAGCAAACTGCTGCCAGCAGTTTGCTGAAAGAGCTCGACTCCATTGAGAAAACATAGTCCTACTATGGAGAGATCTGGTGGTAGACGTCGTAACTCAGCGATGATAATCTAAGAACTATCAGAAATACTCCTCCCTTTCCAAGAGACCAGATAACGTTGATAGGAACATGTGCGCGTTTGAAATTTTTGTACATCCACACCTGGTCAACCTCCTCAAGGATGGGTGTGGGGTGTGAGAAAGTGGGCGTTAGGGGTGATGTCAAGAGGGAGAGGTGGAGAGGGAGGTGGGTTGCCAAAAAAGAGACCAAGTTAGCAATATTAAAAATAGGTGAAGTACCATATTCTGCGGGGAGATCAAGGAGATAAGCGTTTTCGCCTAGTCGTTTCTTCACCTGAAAAGGACCAAACCTTCGTTAACGTAGTTTGTGATACATACCAGTAGGAAATCTCTCTTTTATGAAAAAAAAAGTAGGAACTCAATCTTCTTTTGAGAAATATAACTCTCAATGTTGTGCATCAGTCATATCTTTACATTTCTAAAAAAATGCTCGCAAATTATTAGCAATAAATTTATGCAAAGATTTTAAGCTGGCAATATAGGAATGAGCAACAAAAGAGGTACGTGCAAAAGAGGGAAGAGAGTGATGATCAAGTAATAACGGAACAAGATAGCCATAGACAACTTCAAAGAGTGATTTGCGGGTGGAGCAATTTTTTGAGCTATTACATGCAAATTCTGCAAGTGAAATAGCCAAATCTCATTGTGTTGGGTGTTCTCCTCCTAAGCATCTAAGAAAACCGCCTAAGCTTCGCAACACCTGTTTTCCCATCCGTTTAAGGATGATATGCATTGTTATATTAGAGTTTTGTTCCCATTTTTACCCCCATAAAGTTTTACAAAAGAAACTCATGAAACGAGTATCTCTATCGGATGTAAAACTTTAAGGAACTGCATGTAAACGTACGATCTCCTTAAAAAAGATCGTCTATGTTGGTGGTGTAAGAGATCTTCCTACAAGGTAAAAAATATGCCATTTTGATAACCTAACAAAAACTAGAAATATTGAGTCCACCTTCCTTTTTGTGAGCAGCAAATCTACAATAAAGAAACTTGCTATGGAACTGAATGGGAGGGGACAGAGCCAACAAGAGGCGGGCTAGTGGGAGGAAAAGAGAAGGGGAGCGAAGAAGACAGAGGATTAAAAAAAGAAACTAAAATAAATTCTTTCATAGTTCTGTTACAGACTAATGATCCTATTTATACATACAAAATTATAATAGGACCGTTGGACTAATTCTAATTATGACCGTTGGACCAATCTTAAATGATTTACACATGTCCTCCTTTACAGCTAGCTTTTACATTTAATGGCATTAAATCCTAATCATTGGAAACTTGCTATGTCTCGAGGGGAGAGCTGCCATCTGCCAAGTTGGATTGCTACAAGGCATCATCCTATTTTTTGTGTTCACCATGGTATCTTGTTTTAGTAATAGGCATTTAAAAGTATTGTATATCACAAAGAAATTGTCTTATTGTTGTCCTTCTCGTGGCAGCAGTTTGGGTTCAGCAGTTTGCGCAAACTGCTGGCAGCAGTTTACGCGAACTGCTGGCAGCAGTTGGCAGCAGTTCGCGCGAACAGCTGGCAGCAGTTCGCGCGAACTGCTGGCAGCAGTTGGCAGCAGTTCGCGCGAACAGTTGGCAGCAGTTTGCTGCCAGAAGTTTGCGCAAACTGCTTCTTACATTGACTAAAGAATAGGCACAACAACATTCAGTCGTCTGAGCACCATGGAAATCTCAAAGTCTCAAAGATTAGAGCAAGCCATAGGGCGAAAACCTTTCATGGTATCAGGTGTAGAAGGTATCTCCGTGGATAGAGATGATTTTCAAAAAAATAGCATTGCTTTCACTATATTCCTATATTCTATATGAGCTGGAAGAACTGCAAGACTGCTCCGAAGCTGTCTCGAAAAAGCTACAACTCTGAAACCAACCTGTCTAAAGCAACTTTGCAGTTTCACTACCGAAGCTTACACCATCTTCTGATGAAGGGGCAACCGGTGGTCAACAAAGGATCCTATCTCACGGAGTGAACCAATCAAGAACTCTAGGAAGAAATAGGAGCGAAATTCAGCATGCAAGAAAGGCCGTCAACGCAGCCCAAGGCGCAATCTGCTGGCAGCAGTTTGCGCAAACTGCTGCCAGCAAACTGTTGCCAACTGCTGCCAGCAGTTTGCGCAAACTGCTGCCAGCAGTTTGCGCAAACTGCTGGTCCAGCAGTTTGTGCCAAACTGCTGGTCCAGCAGTTTGTGCCAAACTACTGGTCCAGCAGTTTGTGCCAGCAACCCAAATTGTGTGTGTGTGTGTGCGTGAGTGAGTGCTTGTTTTTGTGTGTATCAATAATAAGAGAAGAGGGAAAAGAAAAAACATGGGCCCAATAATGTGCCCTTTACATGGGCTTTTCTACCAGGAACTACAAATATGGTGACCACATAACATTAATAACTCATAATTTGAATGGGACAAATGATATACTAAAAAGAAACCGATAATAATGTAGTTGAACGGATCGATTACTTTATTGCGGCTCATAATTTAGGAATTTGAGAGCTCAGTTACCTAGTACAATTACAGAGGTAGTCTCATCTTCAACTTCTTCATCTTGTGTACGACTAAGTTCAATCATTGACTGGGGAGGAAAAAAGAAACGTATGATTTACTTGGAAGAAAAGTTTTGAAGTAGGTCAAACAACAAATTATAAACACAATAACTGCAAAATTAATTAATATATATTTATGATCGATAAGATAAGATTGTACCTTAGCAGGTGGGTGCGCAATATCCGGCTCACGTAGTATAGCATTTCCATCATTGGTAACTACAATTCATGTAAACATCATCCATGACACATTTAACGATAAAAATAAATTTGAGTTCTCCTCTAATTATGTAGCACAAGCGGGATGTTCTCTAATTATGTAGCACACGCATAAGAGCCAAACAATGGAGTGTAATTAAAAACACACAATAACTCATCCACAAGTACATAAGAAACGAGCAATAAAGAATTTCAAATTAACCGCATTTTTTCTTACGAGCAATAAGAAACATTAAGCATATATTAGTCAATTACCAATTTCTTGCACTTTGCTCCTTATGTCGAAATTTCAAGGGCATTTAGATCCGGGCAGAACCAAAAATGCTCATTTAGGGATATTTAGGTTCGTGCGGCACCAATAATCCGGGGTGCAAAATGCCAAATGAGCATTTTTGTGTTGTCCAGAAATAAATACCCTTGAAATTTTGGCCTGGGGGTGCAAAGTGTCAGAAAAAATGCAAAAAAAACCCAAAGTAATCTGAGATTTCGTACTTAAACCTCCAGACACTTTACAAATACAACAACGATCACTTAACTCACAAAAATCCTTCTGATCCAACCGGTAAATCAATGATGAGTAGAATTGAAGATGTATTTGATTGCTGGTTTGAGAGTGGATCTATGTCTTATGGGTAGGCCCATTATCCATTTGAAAAAAAAAAGAATGGTTTGATGAAATCTAAATTCTCAAACTCAGTGGCGACGATGAAGACATTCCATCGCAGCTCATTACACTCTCAATCTCTCAGTAAATTACTGTCTTAAAGTTATTAACCAAGTTTCAAGAGGGAATTTATGTTGCACTTGTGATTTGAATCTTAACTTAAGTAGTTCCACATGCAAAGTGTGCATAAAATAACTTATGGCAAATAACGATAATTGAAAATTATTAATGAGATTATGTATGCACAGGCTTATTTAAGAGACCCAATAACGACAATTGAATATCATAATCATTTTTCATTCAATTGAATCTCAAAAATAAATAGAAGAAGAGAGAAACCAAACCTTGATTCGAATTGATATTTGTAGTAGGAGATGGTGTTGGGGTGTTGTTAGGGGTAGTCTCATTTATATTTGATCTTTGAATAGAAGCCATCATTCTCAAGAACTACACACATAATAAATATTTATTAAACAATTCTAATTAATCCAAGCATTATTAACTTGATTTAAACACAATTATTACTTGGTCTGGTGATAGATGTATCCCTTGCCCCACTGATGTTCCAGATGAATCATCCCTAGAATTTTGCTGTGACCTGTCATCCATAAGACGATCTATTGTCTTTTGCATGATAAACATTTGTAATTTCAATTGTTCAATCTCCCGCAACTCTTCTGGATTTGTATGTTTCAAGCTAGTTGTTCTTGCACGGCGTGATAAATCAGGATATACCTGAATCGCAGTGACACCCATTCCCATACCACGACATCGGCCATAATATTCTGGTCCAAATGTAGATCTAAAAGAGAAATAAAAATTTATTGTACAATACTCTAAATTGAAATAAAGTGTTATGTTTTTTTACCTAAAAGCACCTTCATGAATTTCATTTATTGGTGTGTCGGGAGGATGTTGAGATATTTGTTCTTCTATAGCCTTGTCCAAGGCAACCTAGAAAAAAGTACACAAATGAAATCTTCAGTAAACAATTTGGATATTATTTAAATGTTTAAATAATTAAGCCAAAGAATGAAATACATACTTTTTTTGATATTGCATCATCATTCACCAAGGTTTTCCCATTTTTCTTGCTTGTGCGACTATCTATGAATAATTCAATGCGAGTTGGCTCTCTACCCAATTCAATTTCCTTATAAAAATAAACTATTTAGCTTTATGCAATAAAGTAAGAAACAAAAAAGATATATATTATATATATGTATACCAAGTCTTTCTTTTGATTTGCAAGGGTCATCCGTCCAAGAGTATGCGCACTAGTATTTTTTTGGCGACATACTTTATTTTTTTCACTTATAATCTGCGACATCATAAAAGTTATACTCTCAAACTTTTAATATGTTGGAAATTTATACAAAAAATTGGAAGAATAAATAAATAAAGTTATAATACCTTTCCTTTTGCAGAATACCAATATTTCACAATGTCAACAAATTGGCTCTCTGGCATATTTGTAGGACCACCTCGTGCAATAAGTGCTTCTGGAGTACCCAATGGATCATAATATTGCTTTTTAAAAGTTGACTTCCAATTCCTAAAACTTTCTCTTATAATTTCCATGATAAGTTTTTTGTCTGTCTCAAATACGAGAAATCTTTGCTGCATGAATAAAACATTAAGCTTATACAGTTATTGTTATATTCAATGAAATCATGTTTTTTTGTTTATGTTCACACACTTACCTTAACCATACTCCATGCAGTTTCCTTGCTATATTGGGACACATGCGTCCAAGATAGAGGGGTCATTGGAAATAATGATGTATTTCGTGCAAGTGTCCCTAAGAATGATGAAAGTAGAGGTGCGCCACTTCCAACAAATTGGCCATGTTTGTTTCTCTCCAATAAGATAACTTTATCAGATGGCATAAGATGAATATTCTTACATGTTGTTACTCCTCGTAACTTTTTACTTCTATTTGTACCTACATATACAAAAACTTTGATTATTCTACTTGCATTTATTGAAAATCATATAAAGAAAAACATGTATTATTTACCTGGGGTCTCTAGGACTTCATTACTAAGATTGACAGCTTCTTGATCACTATGATGATTCTCATCAGAGCTTTCATCTGTTGAAAAATAATGTGTAGTTGTTGGATCATGTAGTGGTTCCTTGTGGGCATTTGAAGTGGTCACATGAGGGCCACCGCTAACACCTTTGTGTTGATGTTTAGCTAGAGTGTTATCCCTTGAAATAAATAATTTTCTTGGAGCAAATGTTCTCTTAGGTGCCATCAAATATCTGCATGATAACAAAATCAAATATTTGCAAGATAACAAGATATGTCCATGTTATACAATAGTAATACACAACTAATACAGAAAAATTACTCCTCAGGTAGATCAAAATGAAAAATCACTCAAAATTTTTTAAGATTGAAATTAAAATAGCAGATACACAAAAGATGCACAAGTCAAACTTAATAGCAACACAGAATTGAAAAATAACAAATTACCTTGATAGGATAAATCTCCAACAATGACAGGAGGATGCAAAAAGAGCTTTATTATGTTGGTAGTCATGGAATGGACATAATCAGCCCACTTGGAGATTATAAATTGGCTTCTCTTTGCACAATTGTAGGCTCAACATCTGTTCTAACCATCTCGGTGTCTTCATCATCATCTTGATATAAATTTTGAATATTGTGTATGTCATCACTAACACATTGAATGAAATTTCCATGATCATCAACACTTCCAGCTTCAAATTCTCCCATTTCATACTCATCTCGTGGTAACATCCTCATGACCAATTCCCAATTTGATTTAGGATCACGAATATAATATACCATTCTTGCTTGAGAAGGAAAAATATATGGGTCATGTTCAAGTGCTGCTCCTGTATGTATCAAATTTGTGAAATTAACCAATGTGAACCCATATAAATCTTTCTTCACACCCACATTCTTTGCAGGATTAACCCAATCACATTTAAAAAGCATCACTTTAGCAAAGTCAAAGTAATCCAACTCTATGATCTCAGTTATTCTACCAAAATAATTGATATCCTCTTGAAGCCCAACATGATTAGACATAACTTCAACTCCACTATTTTGGGTCCTCTTGTGAATCTCACTGCCTACAATTCGAAAAGAAAACCCATTTATATTATATCCTTTGTAGCTACGAACAATAGAGTTTGGTCCAAGGGCTAATTGTCGTAATTGAGCGTCATCAACAATTGCACCATCACGATTAACCTGTTATGATAAAATGAAAACATAATTCTATTCATAGTCATTCTTCATTTGTAGATTTAGGTACGAGCAAAAACATGCGCAAATTAATGTACATGCATATGGTGATTCTTACCCTTTGTTTAAACCATTCTGAGAATTCTTTATGAAGTAGATTCTCCAAGCGGTCCACATCAATACATAGGGGTTGGTGGCGATTCTTCAATTCTTCTCGAAGTTCGCTATTAAAAAAAATTAATTCATGCACATTTCAAGAATAAATAAATTTTATCATGGTTTTAAAGGTTATTAAAACTTACCTTCGAAAAATTTCAAGCTCTGCACAGTTGAACAAAATATATCGATGAGCTTGCATAAGGCTAATTGGATCTAGTGCCTTCAAGACAGCGCCCCTTGTTGCACTCCCAACTTGTGGAAGCATCCTAAATGCTGGAGTTGGAGATGTAGAATTTGCACTATTACGACTTGGTCGATTAAATCGAGTCTCCATCCCTTCTAAGAACCGAGAACAAAATGTCAAAGTCTCTTCTGCTATATAACCCTCTGCTATAGATCCTTCTGGTTTTGCTCTATTTCGTACATATTTTTTATAATGTCCAAGTTCCCTCTCGATGGGATACATCCATCGAAATTGTACTGGGCCACCCAAAATAGCTTCTTGTGAAAGATGAACCATGAGATGAATCATTACAGTGAAGAATGAAGGGGGGAAAATTATTTCAAGTTGACATAAAGCCACTATAATGCGATCTTCAATCTTCAACAAATCAGAAACATTTAGTTTTTTGGAACATAATTCTCTAAAGAACATGGAAACCTCCATCAATGGTGTCACTATATGCCTTGGTAACACTGATCGTAAACCAATTGACAACAATTGCTGCATTATAATGTGATTATCATGGCTCTTTAAGCCTTGTATTCTGCATTGCTTCAGTTTAACACAACGTGATATATTGGAGGCATATCCATCAGGAACTCGTAATGACTTTATCATTCCTAAAAAGATATCTTTCTCCATCTTACTCATGGTGAAACAAGCTGGAGGAATAATCTCGGTGTCATCATCTCTTTCTTGGATCCATAGATGTTTTAGAATCCCGAGATCCTTGCAATCCCTTCTAGCACGCACATTATCCTTGGATTTGATCGGGTCACCCAATATAGTGTTCAAAATATTATCACACACATTTTTTTCTATATGCATTGTATCAAGACAATGACGGAGTAAATTTGTCTTCCAATAGGGAAGTTCAAAAAATATACTTCTTTTTTTCCAATACTTAGTAGGTCCTCCCGAATTATTTTCTCTACCAAACACAACATGAAGATGCTGGGTTTCCTTTGATACTCTTCGTCCATTAGGAGGTTTTTTACTACAAATTCGCGTTTCATGTCGACCAAACTTTCTTGCTTTCCGATATGGATGATCAACTGGCAAGAATCGACGATGAGCCTGATAAACAGTTTTTTGACTATTCTTTAGCCAACATGATTGAGTGTCCAACCCGCATGATGGACATCCAAGTTTGGAATGTGTGTTCCATCCCGATAGATTACCAAGCGCGGGAAAATCGCTAATAGTCCACAATAGTGCTGCGTGTAGTGTAAATTTTTTCCCATCTAAAACATCAAGCACTTCTACCCCAACTTCCCATAACTCATTCAACTCTTTTATTAATGGTTGTAGATACACATCGATGTTATTCCCTGACATCTTTGGCCCGGGTATCAAACCCGACATGATAATAGATCTTTTCTTCATGCACTCCCAAGGTGGCACATTGTATATCACTAGCATAATTGGCCACGTACTATGTGTACTGCTAAGATCACCAAACGGATTGAATCCATCAGTAGCAAGTCCTAAACGAATATTTCGAGGATCATTTGAGAACTCTTTGTGGCGTTGATCAAATTCTTTCCATGCCAAGCCATCTCTAGGGTGATGCATTAAACTGTCATGATTAAGATCTTTGGCATGCCACTGCATCATCTCGGCAGTTTCCTTGCAAAGAAATAGTCGCTCCAATCATTCTTTCAATGAAAAATATCGAAAAACCTTTTTGGGTGTCTTCCTCACATTGATCACATCTTGTTGCTTACGTTTTCTCGATCAGTGAGTCAATTGATCGTCTTGTACATCAACCCATCGTGATTGTCCACATATATGACAAGAATTGTCATTTTTGTGTATGTCCCAAAATAATGAACAATCATTTTCACATGCATCAATCTTAATATATTTGTGGCCCAATTTAGATGTGACTTTCTTGGCCTCACGATAGTTAGCCGGCACTGATTTATATCCGTCTGGCACTGCACCTTGTAGAACTTTCAACAACATATCAAAATGTACATTACTCCAATTTCCAAGTGTCTTAATATGCAGGAGATTCAATAAGAAGGATAATTTTGTGTACTCTTGACATCCTTCCCACAATGGCTTATTTTCCTCTAAGAGAGTCGTGTATAGATTATCCGCATCTGCATTAATGGGAGCTTGAGGATTCTCAAAATGTGTGTTTATGTCGATATCATCATAATGTAATTCTTGTTCATACAAACTCTCATTGTTTGTTAAATTAGGAATAGCAGCATGTAGAAGTTCATTCATCGGATCACTAGAGTTGTTAGTATGGTTCAAAGATCCTATAATTAAAGGACGATTATTATTTTGTAAGACTCCATTATTAAATAAACGTCCATCATGGTATATCCATTCTGTGTAGTTCTCCATAATACCATTCCATACAAGATGCCCCTCTACCACATCTCTATCCCACTTCTTTAGATCTACACACTTTTTACAAGGACATGGGCACTTCTCACTAATTGGTGTATATGAATAGTATGAATCTAGCAAATATTTTATGCCATCTAAATAAGTCTTCGAATGTCATAACTCTCTCATCCATCTTCTGTCCATTGTTAATAATAAATCGGATTGGCACCTATATAAAAAAAATAACACAATTAATAAAGATTATAAATCAGACATGGAGATTGTGTTTTAGAAAATTGAATGATTCACTCTACTTCTTACAAAGGAAAATTGTTGGTCACACCTGAATTAAAAAATGATAATAGAAAAATGAATATAAAATGAAAATGAAAAATAAAACATAAAACAAAAAAAGCTACTTGAGGGACTGGTTGGTGTTAATAAATGTGTTATTTCAGCTACTGCTAGCGACAATCTTCTTGGCAATGGTAGAAAGAAAAATAGTAAAAGTTTGAAATCAGATGGTGCTTCGGATATAGTGCCAAAAATATAGGTATTGTATAGCCTGAAAGAGAGGTTAAATTCCAGCCACTTGAGGGATAGGTTGGTGATAGTACATGTGTTATTTCAGCTTCCACTAGTAAGGATCTTCCTGGTACCCTCCTTTCTAAAAGGGAAAAATCTACTAAATCACAGCTTAGTGTAAAGATAAGCACACCACAAAAAACTGTTGTCTCCACGTAAGAAAAGAAAGTTTCAAAACATTCCAATGGAGAAGGAACACTCACTTGCTATAGTTTCAGAACATAAGGTGAATCATTGTGCTGTTAGTAATTTTGACAAGAAACCCTCACTTGACTCTGCTAAAAATCACTAGAAGTGTATGCTGTTTTGATCTGATCAGATTGTTTGGATGAGCTGTATTGTCATTTGTAGTTATGAATGGGGAAGCATTTTTGTTCGTTTGATAGAAGACAATGCGATCGCAGTTTAACTTTGAATGACTTAACCATGCATAGTGTTTATTAAATTAAACATGGCAATATATACAATCAAAAAGTGAACAATATCTATAAATAATAATATATAATATTTGGCACAATAATCACGCACAAAATAATATGAATCTCCATCAAATAAGTACTTCTAACAAGATTGTATTTATATTCATGCTCATCCAATATTTGAAGCATAATATTTTCCTCATTATTTTGTGCATAAAAATTCACAGATTTATTGATGTAGCAGTCTATTTTATAAGCAGTGTCATGAACATGATACTTTCTCGCATTTAAATTTAGAATGCTTCAACAACCCCCAAGTTCTATTTATACATGTGAAGAGAAATTTCACAATCAGTTTATGCAAATTCAAAACTCTAACTTATATATATATATACATACATACATATATATATATATATATACGAGTGCCCGACACGGGGCTCCGCCCCTATGGCTACGCGCCACAGTACCTGGCCCGCGACGGCGGGCTTCGCCCGCCCCCGGCGGGTCGTCCCGCGACAGTACCCTAATGCAGCGACGACGGGCGTCGCAAGCCCCATGGCTGCTGCGGCGGCGTTGAGTGAACTCAACGTCACCTCAAGAAGTTTGGAGGCTCCGTCCTTATGGCTATGCACCACAGTAGTTGACCAGTGATGGCGGGCTTCGCCCGCCCACAACTGGCTTCGCCGCCTATTGGGGGTCCCTCCGCCCCTACGACCAAGTGCAACAGTACACAGCCGTGGTCAGCCGCCCCTACGGCCAAGTCCATGAAAATTTAAGATCGTGGTCAGCCAGTCAACCGATGTGTGATATTATTACACATTGTTTAAAATCTTATAATTAAACATCTGATGAAGAGAGGATTTTTCTTTTTTAGGTATAGTGGTAATGAGCTTCGTAAGTGAGACAGGTCTCTTATTATAGCTTCTAAAGTAGATGCCACCAAAAATGATCAGCAACAAATACGAAGAGATGACTATTCAATAAAATATAAATGCATGAATACTGGTGAAAGCAAGATCGTCCAATTGCGGATCATGATCCTCCGCCAACTGCGGATCAACTGCAGTTTTCTACAGCTAATTGTCAAACAAAATGTTTTCTTTATCATGAACAAAAGAGGAGATTCAATTAAGGGAATGAGTAGGCCCTTGATTATTCAGTTCATTATACATTCATGAGTGAGTCCTTGAAAGCTAATTTTCGTTATTTCTTAAATGAACATGTCAATTGTTTTCTTGGTAGCACTAAATAAAGGAGGAATGTGTGTAGATGAAGAGAACTGAAAATGCAGTTAAGGAAATAAAAAAGTCTAAAATTAATTTCATGCACAAAATTGTTGTGGCCTTGATGAAGGGCCTAGATGCATGCGAAGGTCTTAAATGATGATGTCCATAGAAGGAGAGGTAGCAATGGAGGAAATCAGTGCGCCACTGATCAGATGACAAACAACCCCCAATATTGAACACAGGTATTAGTGCATGAACAACACAACCAAAAACAATACAGAGGTGAAAACATTCTGCAGTCAACGTTGATTCAAAACAGCAGAGATAACAAAGAAATCATTTCTGCAGTCAACATTTCTGCAGTCAACATTGACTCAAAATCTTTGACCAACATTGATATTCACATTCAAGAGCTGGATAGAAGGGTTACATAGAAATCACATTGCTGGGAGGAAGGGTTACATAGAAAGAGGAAGGGTTACATTGTTGGGAGGAAGGGTTACATAGATAGTGAGGCTGCTCTTATGCTAGAACATGCACTTTTGATTGAATTAAAAGTAGTCCATTATTATAGACTTCACTAAAATGGGTTAACATCATTCCAGTAATACAAATTGAAATCCAGAGCAAAGAACAAAGTTATTTATAAAAAAGAAAATGTGTAAGCTAAATTGTGCATTAGAGTGGTAAACTTCTAAATTGTGCATTAGAGTGGTAAACAGAGTACTGGTTCATAAATTTTGAAAGAAAAGTACTTGAAAAAATATATAAAGCCTTCTTCCTGCAAGTGATTAAAGATTTGTCAATGCTAAGAACCCTTCTTCTGCAACTGATCAGGATTGCTAGAAATGATTACGCAAGTTTTAGCAAGAGGAGCAAATGAGAGCAGCTGGAGCAAGTGATTGTCCAACTCTCCTTTTATGCAGATTATATATTTACATTCTCGATAAAAGAAACAATTCGAATTCGTCGTTCTAAGATTAATTGAGTGTTTTTTGAAAAAAAAACAATTCGAATTCACACTCAGACATTATTGCGCACTCATATGTCATTAACGTTAGAACAACATTTGTTTAGTAGAAGGAAATGAAGAAATTGGAACGTGTTATGAGGCGGGACGAACACTAAATAAACACGAAATAAAGAGCAAGAAATATTGACCAATAAACAGTACAAAAACCTGGAACAAACCTAGCTTAAGATCAAAAGAGGAAGGGAAGCTATGGAGTAAGAAGAAGGGTTACCTGTAAAGGCCGGCCGCGGAAGATTGTCGGACGAAGACCTGAACCCGCCCGATTAGGAAGGAAGAGGAAACCCAGCGGCCGAAATCGAAAACCAGCGAGTGAAGGAGAAGACGAAGTCGACCAGATGTATGTTTGCCTTCGTTGATGGGTTGAATCGTGCGAAGGTTTCTGGTGGGGGAGATGAAGAGGCGAAGCGAAATACGGGATCGGGAGCGGTGAGGAGGAGGAGATGAAAGGGCGGAAGTGTTTTTTTGGGTCGGGAGAGGGATTGTAGAGCCGACTGCCGAGTTTTTCACCGTCCCATCACTTCATTGAGCCGCACAATCAATTTTTTTAGGTTGACATGTGACGGAGAGAAAATTTTATAAAAGTTTCACATATTTTTTTTCGTGAATAGACATGATTGATTTTCACTTCTAATCGTGTAGATGATATTGAAAGTTTGTCCCAAAACTGATTTTGTTTCGGGGGCGTTGCCCCCGAGCCCCCACCGGGGACGCTGTCCCCTGGACCTCCGCCGGGGGCTGCCGCCCCCGGACCCCCCGCTGTCGTCGGCGCCGGATATGTCGTGTTAGAAAGTAGAGAAAGGAAGCGAAAAGAAGAGAACAAGCCGAATAAACTTTTGAATAATCGAAATTTTATTATCCAAAAAGATAACTATTACAAAGGTATGCCCTCCCTTATATAGAATGGAGGAGAGAAGAGAGAATACAAATAAGAGATGTGAGACTAAAATTTACAAGCTAAGCGGACTGTACAAAGTAAACCGCACAGGCCGCGCGGTTAGACAGAAGGACTAACCGCACGGCTTACAGTAAGAGATGCAGAGAGGTCACCTGTGAAGATTGCTAGACCGCCGGTTTACAAGTCGCCGAGTCAAACCGCCAGACCGCGCGGTCTCTAACCCGCCAAGACAGACCGCCCGGTCTCCAACTTCAACACTCCCCCTCAAGCTGGAGCATATATATCAATCATGCCCAGCTTGTCGCAAACATGCAGAAACGAGGCGGAGACTGGCTTGGTGAAGATGTCAGCTAGCTCTTTATCAGATGTGACAAACGGAGTGCAAATCTGTTCTTTTAAAATCTCTTCACGAATGAAATGGCAGTCAACCTCAATGTGCTTTGTTCTTTCATGGAATACCGGATTTTTGGAGATGTATATGGCGGCCTTGTTATCACAGAACATAGGTAGAGGATGGTTGTACACCTCTCCTAAATCTAGCATGAGAGCCCGCAACCATTTCAACTCACAAGTGGTTGACGCCATACTGCGATACTCAGCTTCTGCACTGGACCTGGAGACAACAGACTGCTTTTTACTCTTCCAGCTCACCAGATTTCCCCCAATAAAGGTGCAAAAACCTGAGGTAGACTTGCGATCCCCTTTGTCATCAGCATAACTTGCATCTGAGTAGGCTTCAATCCTCAGATGACCATTCTTCTGAAACAGTAATCCTTTCCCAGGCGCTGCTTTGACATATTCCAAGATCCGCAAGGCGGACTGAAGATGACATTCCCTGGGCGCTTGCATGAATTGACTCACCTTGCCCACAGCATAAGAAATGTCGGGTCTGGTCACTGTGAGATATATGAGCTTACCAACCAGACGCCTGTACCGCGAACTATCTGAAAGAAGAGGCGAATCATCTGTCCAGGTTTTGTCCTCCCCAATAGCCATGGGACATCGGGCAGGTTTAGCTCCAGTCAATCCTGCCTCTTTTAAAAGATCAAGGGCATACTTACGCTGAGAGAGAACTAAGGAGTCGGGCTTCCGAGAGAGTTCGATCCCCAGAAAGTACTTTGGAGAGCCCATATCTTTAGTGATCAGATGTTGGCGAAGATGTAGCTTTGTCAGGGCTACCCCTTCCTGGTCATCGCCAGTGAGAAGAATATCATCGACGTATACAGCAAGAACAACCAGCCCAGAAGGAGTTTTGCGAATAAAGAGAGAGTGATCAGCAGAGCTTCGCACAAAACCAACAGCCGCCACAATACCGCTGAACTTGTCAAACCAAGCTCGAGGACTCTGCTTGAGGCCATAAATTGCCTTCTGCAGCCGGCATACTCGTGTCTCCCCCTGAGCAACATACCCAGGAGGTTGCTCCATGTAAACGGCCTCGTGAAGATCACCATAAAGGAAGGCATTCTTGACGTCCAGCTGAGAAATTGGCCAATCCCGATTGACGGCCATAGAGAGAAGAACCCGGATTGTGCTGAGACGAGCCACAGGGGAGAAGGTGTCAAAGTAATCAACCCCATAGGTCTGAGTAAAGCCCTTAGCCACAAGGCGAGCCTTATACCGATCCACAGTGCCGTCTGGGCTAAATTTGACCACAAAGACCCAGCGACAGCCAACAACATCAGTGCCAAAGGGAGGAGGAACAAGAGTCCAGGTACCCCGCTCAGTGAGGGTCGCCATTTCCTCATCCATGGCCATCTTCCAGTGAGGAATAGCAAGGGCCTCCTGATAGGAGCGGGGTGTGGCAGTGGCAGAGATAGCCAGTGCAAAGGCCCTGCGAGAAGGAGTAAGACGATTATAGGAAACAACAGCAGCAAGGGGGTGTAAGGTGCACGTCCGCACCCCTTTGCGAAGAGCTATAGGAAGATCCAGGTCAGCCGGGCCCGCGGCATCCGGAGCATCCGTGGTAGAGAAAGCTGGCCCGGGAGAAGAGAGCGACGACAGCGGAGAGGAGGGAGAGAGTGGTGGGGAAGGGAGAGAGAGAGGTGGAGGAAGAGGAGGGGGTGGAGACGGTGTAGTGGTGGAAAGTGTAGGAGGAGACGAGGGAACGAAGGGAACGGCAGGAGAATCAAAAGCGGGGAGAAGAGGAGAAGAGGCATCCGAGAAGTAGGAGGTATTCTCGAAGAAGGTGACGTCAGCAGAGACGAACTGCTTACGAAGGACGGGATCAAAGCAACAGTAGCCTTTCTGAGTGGTGGAATACCCCAGAAAGACACATTTGGTGGAGCGAGGGGAGAGCTTATCACGGGTGGCAGAAGGGGCATGCACAAAGGCAGTGCATCCAAAGATTTGGAGAGGGAGATGAAACGGCTCCTTGCCCGGATACAAAATGGAGAACGGGGTTTGGCCATGGAGAACCGTGGAGGGAATGCGATTGATGAGGTAGCAGGCAAGGAGAACAGCATAGCCCCAATAGGAGCGAGGAACATGCATCTGGGTCATCAAGGTGCGAGCGACATCGAGCAGGTGTCGGTTTTTGCGTTCGGCTACACCATTTTGTTGTGAAGAATAGACACAACTAGTTTGATGAAGAATCCCATTTTGCATGCAGAATGTAGAGAAGTCACGACTGAGATATTCTGCGGCATTATCAGACCGAAAAACTTTGATAGAAACATCAAACTGAGTTTTGATCATGAGATAGAAGGATGTCCATACAGAGAATAATTCGGAGCGATCTTTTAACAGATACACCCACGTACAGCGAGAGAAATCATCAATGAACGTGACAAAATAGGAACTACCCCGACCAATGGTAAGAGTAGGAGAAGGACCCCAGATGTCGGAGTGGATAAGATCAAACGGACGGGTAGAGCTACGAACGTGCTTTGGAGGGAAGGAGGAGCGGTGATGCTTGCCAAGCTGACAGGCCTCACAGTTGAGCGGAGGACTTTGAGGAGGAAGGTGGGGCAGAAGTTGACGAAGAAGACGGGGAGGAGCATGACCAAGGCGGAGATGCCATTGGAGAAGATCTGTGGAGGTGGAGGAGAAGGTGGAAAAAGCAGAAATGTTGTCTAGGAAGTATAAGCCGCCACTCTCAGTCCCAGTAGCAATCGTCCGTTGGGAGTCCGGATCCTGAAAAGAGCAAGAAGTAGAAGTAAAGGTGACGGAACACTGTAATTGCTTGCAAAGAGATGTAACAGATAATAAGTTGCACGGGAACTGGGGCACGTATAGAGTATCCGCCAAGTGAAGAGACGGGGTGACATAAACTATCCCTGTGCCATGAACTGATGATGAAGAGCCGTCAGCGAGAATAACTGGGGGCAAGCGAGCATGTTTTTCTAGGAGAGAGAAACACGGGAGATGGCCGGTCATATGATTCGTAGCACCAGTGTCGATCAGCCATTTGCCCTGAGTAACAACGTGTGCACGACCAGAAGACGTGACAACCGAGGCGAAAGCCATGAAGGGAGGAAGAAGAAACTGCAGCGGTCTCGGTGACAGCACACCAGCGGCACGAAGGGCCACGACCAAGGTGCAGAGCACAAGCCGCGCGACTAAACCAGGAGGTCGCAGCGACTAACAAGAGAAGCGGCTAAGAGCGAAGAGGCGGAGAGGCCGCTCAAACAAGGAAGAATCCGCGTGAAACCGCGGCGGGAACAAAAGGGAAGAAGCCGCGTGAACACGAGCGGCTAGGATTCAGATCAGGGCACAGCGGGGGAGAAGTCGCGCGGACTGCAAAGGGCCGAGCGAACAGAAGAGAGGAGAAGAGCAGGTGACCGCGACCAAGATGCGGGTAAGAAAGGGACAACCCGCACGGTCAGGCAGATCACAGCAGTTGCGAGAATGCGGTCAAGGGCACAGCGGGGAAGAGGTCGCACGGACTGAAAAGGCCGAGCGAACAGAAGAGAGGAGAAGAGAAGGTGACCGCGACCAAGATGCGGGTAAGAAAGGAACAACCCGCACGGTCAGGCAGATCACAGCAGCAAACCGCGAGTGCAGAGACAACACACGCGGACAGAGACAGACCGCAGCGACTAGGAAGTCGGAGCGGCAGGAAAGAGCAAGGAGCGCGACGACACGGAAACAGGTCGCTGCGACAAAGAGCAGGAGGAGAAGAGAAACAAGAAGAGCAAGCCGCGCAAACAGGCAGCGGACAGAAACAAGCCGCGCGGATAGAAACAAGCCGCGCGGACAGAGGAGAAGGCAAGCCGCGAACAAGCCGCAAACAACAGAGAGCGCACAGAATCAGGAGGAAAAGACCGTGTCCTCTGATACCATGTTAGAAAGTAGAGAAAGGAAGCGAAAAGAAGAGAACAAGCCGAATAAACTTTTGAATAATCGAAATTTTATTATCCAAAAAGATAACTATTACAAAGGTATGCCCTCCCTTATATAGAATGGAGGAGAGAAGAGAGAATACAAATAAGAGATGTGGGACTAAAATTTACAAGCTAAGCGGACTGTACAAAGTAAACCGCACAGGCCGCGCGGTTAGACAGAAGGACTAACCGCACGGCTTACAGTAAGAGATGCAGAGAGGTCGCCTGTGAAGATTGCTAGACCGCCCGGTTTACAAGTCGCCGAGTCAAACCGCCAGACCGCGCGGTCTCTAACCCGCCAAGACAGACCGCCCGGTCTCCAACTTCAACATGTCGGAGGGATTCACACTTCGATTCCTCTAAACTCACGTGGGCGAACCCAGTGTGAGAAACAAGAGCACCGAAAGTATTCCACAACTCCAACACGGCCGCCTTCGCACGGGCTTCGCTCAACGATTAAAATTTCTTGAGATTAGTTGTTTAATTCACAGATTAATTGTCTTTCTACGAATCATGTATTGAATAAAAATTCTTGAGATTATTTATCTAAAAGTAAATATGATGTCATGTATGCACTTCATGCTCAGTTAGTAAATGACATGATTGTAAGGAAAATATTTTAAACGTTTTGATAATAGTTTTTTTTTATAAAAATCATATGTTTTTATGACGTTTAAAAAAAATCGTCACAAAAACTGAACATTTATATTGACGTTTTTTTCATGAAAACGTGGACAAATACTGTTTTTGTAGTGGCGACGTTTTTTTATAAAAAGCGTCGCTAGATAGAAATTAAACGGCGATGTTTTTCAAAACGTCGCAAAAAAAACGTCATTGTAAAGTGGATATCTTGTAGTGTCAACCCATAATTCCATCAACTCTTTTATTAATGGTTGCAGATAAATATCAATGTTATTACCAGCCATTTTTGGACCAGGTATCAAACCCGACATGATTATAGATCTTTTCTTCATGCACTCCCAAGGTGGCCCGTTATACACTACCAACATAATTGGCCATGTGCTGTGTGTACTGCTTAGATCCCCAAAAGGATTGAAACCATCGGTGGCCAGGCCGAGGCGAATATTTCTAGGATCATTGGAGAACTCCTTGTGATTGCGATCAAACTCTTTCCATGCCAAACCATCTCTAGGGTGGTGCATTAAATTATCATGATTGGGCTCTTTGACATGCCATTGCATCATCCCAGCAGTATGTTTACAAAGAAATAATCGCTTTAAGCGTTCCTTCAACGGGAAATATCGAAAAACTTTTTAGGAATCTTCTTTATACTATTGATGTCATGTTGTTTACGTTTCCTCGACTTGTGATTAAATTGTTCTTCATTGCTTTCAAGCCATCGCGACTTCCCACGCACATAACATACATTATCATTTTTGTGTATTCCCCAAAACAATGAACAATCATCTTCACAAGCATCAATCTTAATATAATTGTGACCTAACTTTGAACTTATTTTTTTGGCCTCACGATAATTTGCGGGGATCGTTTCATATCCACCGGGCACCACACCCTGCAAAGCTTTCAACAACATACTAAAATGTGTATTACTCCAATTACCTAGAGTCTTAATATGAAGGAGTTTTAATAAAAATGAAAGTTTGGTGTATTCTTGGCATCCTTCCCACAATGGTTTGTTTTCCTCTAAAAGAGATGTGTATAAATCATTAGCATTCATATTAACATGATCTTGAGTACAATCAAATGTCTCATCTTCACCATGATGATCATTCAATAATTCTTGTTCTTCCACGTTCTCCTCGTGCCTTATGTTAGGAATAGCTGCACGCAACAATTCATCCATGGGATCAACAAAGTTGTCATTAGTGGAAAATGAATTTGTAGTGAAAGAAGATATGTCATTAGGCCAGTCCCCATTACTAGATAGTCGTCCATCATGATAAATCCATTCTGTGTATTTTTCCATAATACCGTTCCATACAAGATGTCCCTCTACCTCATCTCGATCCAACATCTTAATATTTACACATTTTTTACAAGGACAAGGACATTTTTCCCCAGTCGGTGTATGTGCATAGAATAGATCTAGCAAATATTTCATGCCTTCTACATAAGTCTTTGAATGACGTGGCTCTCTCATCCATTTTTTGTCCATTGATAAATTGTTTGTATGCGGACCTATACATTTAAGAGAAATGTGTCACATAAGCATGATATAAAAAAGTAGGCCGAACTTTAGGTGACTCCCACTATCAACTTCAAAACAAATAGATAAACAAAAGTTGGAAATCTTTAATAAAAGGACCCTCCACTTTTTATAAGCAGATATATCACCAAAGCCTACTAATACCTAACAATAACCCATTATTACACATTGAGTGATGTTCTTCTTCCTTGGTTATTGATCAATCACACTGTATACTTTGGTGTTATATCTGCTTACATCATTAGCAACATGCCAACATCTCATTACATGGATCAATTAATTAATGAAGATACTAAAATTTGTGTATATTGATGTCGGGGGAATTAACTTGTTCAAGTTTTCATGTTATAAAGAGAGGGAAAACATCCAATTACAGGTATTACCTAGCCCATCCTACTGGGGTTTTTGTCTAGAAAGAATTGATTTATTGAATAAGAGCTAGGGATGGTACCTGTGTCCAGCGATGAATGTCGAATGTGCGAGCGAAAACCCGGTTAACTAGTCCCAGTTTGCCTCTATGTCACCCAACATTGCCTTATATATGAAAATTACAGACCAAAATCAGTAATATGAAATTACGGAACAACAAAAGCAATAAATAAAAGACTTCATCCACTGAACTAAAATACAAAAGCCTTAATCCATTGAATCACTCTAGACATCAAATATTGAATAATAACTGGATAAAAATCATGGAATATTGAACCAAGAAGAGAGGGCAGGATCTTACCAGTGAGAGCAATGGACGGATGTAGGGCTTAGAAAGGAGTCGGTCTGTACTATATCAACCTGAGATGAAGAGGAAGTGAATAAGAAGAATATGAAAAGTAAAAAAGAAGACAAATAGAAGCAAGGGAGGGCTAAACCGACGACGAATCGATACCTGATGACGCAGTTATGAAGGTGTGAAGCTTTGAGACCGGGGCTCTCTTTCACGAGGTTGTTAGACCAGCACTCTCTCTCGTGAGGATGTTAGGGCACCGTGGATCTCTCTCTCTCTCTCTCATGACGATGTTAGGACACTGCTGCTCTCTCGCGAGCGACGATGTTAGGGATCCAAGACATCGTTGGCGGCCGGAAGAAAAAGCAGAGAGGAAATAAGCGAGATATAATAACACATCAAATATATAATGTTGGGGCAAAAACAATGTGAAATAACATTACCTGCGTTTAAAGCACAAAAACGCCGCGAAATACAAATAACTACGGAGACGTTTTTAAAAGCGTCGCAAAATAAACGTCGCTATAGAACGAATTTGTTGTAGTGCAGTTCACCCCGAGGGGTTTCTGGCCTGCAGGAGGGTCGACCAACTTCCAGGTCTCGTTCTTCTTTATGGAAGCGATCTCCGCATCCATCGCCTTCCTCCAACTCTTCTCCTCGGCAGCTTCATCGTAGGAGCACGGCTCGACATCTGCTAAGAGACAATATAAAGAAAAGTTATTAAGTGCCGGTGCCGTCTCCTCATATATCTCATCCAGCCTCCGCATCCTGGGCTGAGGACGGTAGTCCTTGCTCCCACTGGTACTTGTTCCTCCAGGGCTGCTTCTACTCGTGCTCGCAGCACTAGAGTAAGGGGTGAGAGCTCCCCCTGGACCTTCGCTTGGTGGTGATGGTGGCTCCGCTCCACCCATCTCCGCTTCATCCTCTCCTCCACCTTCTTCTTCATCATTCTCGAAAAACATCCCCTTGATGTTCTTCACCACCTCATCCCAGCTCCAGCAGCTTCCTTCTTCAAACACCACGTCCCTTGAGATGATAGCTTTCTCCATCTCAGGATTGTATAACTTGTAAGCCTTGCTCTCAGGAGCGTAGCCCACAAAAATACACTTCTCACTTCGGTCGTCCAGCTTCTTCCTCCTTTGGTCCGGGACGTGGGCATAGGCCACGCACCCGAAGACCCTCAGGTGCTTCACACTTGGCTTCCAGCCACTCCAAGCCTCAAACGGTGTCTTGAACTTCACACTCTTGGTAGGGCACCGATTCAGCACGTACACAGACACCTGTACTGCTTCCGCCCAGAACCTCTTCGGTAGTCCCTTACCCTTCACCATGCTCCGTGCCATGTTCATGATTGTGAGGTTCTTCCTTTCTGCCACGCCATTCTGCTGAGGCGAGTAGGCCGCCGTCAGCTGATGAGAGATCCCCCATTGCCTGCATTACTCATCGAACAGCCTAGAGGTGTACTCCCCACCTCTATCCGTTCTAAGTACTTTCAGCGGTTGACTACTCTCCTTTTCAGCCATCGCCCGGAACTCCTTGAACTTCTCCAGCACCTCAGCCTTCTCCTTCAGAAAATACACCCAACACTTTCTGATGAAGTTGTCGGTGAATGTGATGTAGTACTTGCTTCCACCGATTGAAGTTGTTTCAAATGGACCAGCGATGTCCGAGTGAACCAATTCCAATGGCCTCGTCGCCCTTCGGGACTTGCCACCCTCAAATGTCTCTCTTCTCTGCTTCCCCTTGGTGCATGCTGTTGGGTATTGTATCCACAATGTACCTGATTTGAAGAAGCCCCTGGACAAGCTAAGGTCAATAGACTATGTATTTGATAAACTTTTTCAAGGTGTACTTGCAGTTTCTTCACGCTAAGTGCACACCAATGTCAGGGTGCAGTAGGTCAATATACACGGGTCTGCACGACGTAATCCCTCGTTGAGCAGATCAGTGTGTTGGCCTATGTGTACTCTCTCTATTGGAGTGCACTTACTTTCAAGTACAGGGCCGCTCATATGCAAGAGAAGACAAGGAGCATGGAGGATCAAGGAGCAGCTCCTAGGTGGAAGACGAAAAATCGTCCAAGGCAAATTCGACGAGAATCACCAAGTGATTCTCGCCGAATCGGCGAGAATCACTAGGCGATTCTCGTCGAATCGTCGAGAATCGTCAGTGATTCTCGCCGACTCCTTCTGGCCATCTCAAGATGGTGCCAAGTAAGATTCGGCGAGAATCACTTGTAATTCCCGCCGAACCTGTGGTCAAGCAGCCCTTGAATACCAAGTAAAAAACGCTGAGAATCAACAAGTGATTCGACGAGAATCACAAACGATTCTCGACGAATCGTCGAGAATCACTTGGTGATTCTCGCCGATTCGTCGAGAATCGTCTGCGATTCTCGTCGATTTTGACTTGGCGCTTTCTCACTTAATTTCCTGAACCGGATTCTGTCTCAGCTAATTCCCTGAACCGGATTCTGCCGCTGTTTAATATCTGGACCGGGATTTGGGGATTATTTCTGTGGGTCCCACAAACGGTCTTATTGGGGGTAGCTACAGTATTTATACTCGGGTATTTTGAACAGTATGACATAGAGAAAGACGCCGAGCTCACGGAGAAAGAGGCCGAGCACGTAACCCTAAATTCGCGAAATCGCTCCGCTCCGCCGCCGCCGCTCGCGTCAAGTTGTCGCCACCGCTGATCGATCTTCTTCCCGATCTCCGGTGACAGTAGCTTAGCAAGGCTTGAGTCTCACGCGTCTATCCAGAGATCCTTTGTCTCTCGATTTGTTGATCGGAAACACTTCCCATCCGAATCGATCGAGACGACTGATCCTCGTGTGACCGTTGGTAGACCGAGCTTGCTTCGCAACGAAGTTTGGATCTCCAAGTTCAGCAGCTGCTCTTCATCGTAGCCGCCGATCCCGAAGCTAGCCGCCGCTCGTGTGCCGCCGCCGGTTCCGGGGAAATCCTCTCCAAGAGAGACCAAGGTCGTAGACTCTTCATCGACTTCAAGAACACGTCGTCGAACAAAGAGGAACACCGGAGTCTCCAAGAGAAGTTTGTATCACGTGTACATTCTACTTTTATTTTATTGTAAAGGAACTTTTGTTCCGTGTTGTAAGGGTTGGGTGCAACCCGATCTGTGAGAGTGTTGACTCTCACGTGTGGAAGGGCTCCTTCCGTTAGTGCAGGGATTGGATTTCAATCCCGTTGGTGAAGTGACCGAGTCGTCCCTTGTTGGGGAGATAGGTCGAAGGGGGAAAGTGGATGTACCCAAGTCGGGGAACCACTATAAATTTGCTGTGTTTTCTGTGTGCTGTGTTTGTTGTTTTTATTGTGTAGGTACATCTGTAAATTCCGCAAAAGAACCACACGTCACCTATTCCCCCCCCCCCATAGGTGCACATAGCCGACACTAGGTGGACTTTCAAGTGGTATCAAAGCGAGGTTTCTCCAGACACTTTTTGATGTCAATTGTGATTTGTCGAAATTCGCAATGACATATCTTGGTTAACCATTTATTGATGTGTAATGATTTGCATGCCTCGAGGTAATCTCTCCTTAAAGGTGCACACATATATGATGAGCATAAGTATACTTATACACAAGGATAACAATATATATATATATATATATATATATATATATATATATATATATATATATATATATATATATATATATATATATATATTTAATTTGAATGAGGATGCATCATGACACAAGTCCTTGAACTGATCAAAGTTACCTGGGATTTGGAGAGTTATCGTTTTAATCCCACAGATGGAACATATTAGTAGCTTGAAGTGAGTATGCTCAACAGGTAGCACATCTGTTATTGCAGACGCTTGTTCCAAATAAGCCTTGAGCCACCTACTGTCCAGATCCCATCGTATTTAAGGGGACCTAGACTACCCTGCAAAACAGAATTACTTTACCTTAGGAACCCAAATCATATTGGGTCCTAGGTTTCTATTAGCATGAGCACGCAACTGCCTTCCTTCAGAAAACCTGTCCGGAAGACTACCCCTGTCCCTAGAACATGGATAACCCCAGGGTAAGGCAGGAGCCTCGGAAGAGATACAACAGGTTCGACTGTTGGTGCTGTGGCAAAGTCGGTCACTTTGCCGTGGATTGTTGGTTTAATCCAAGGAACTACGAGACTCCCCATGTTAACAATGCGAGACCGACCACTCGTAGGGTTAACCGACCGAGGGGGAGTGTGCTAACCAGGAATCTAGGACCCAAGTTCGATTGGGTTCCTAAGGCAAATTAATTTTGTTTTGCAGGAATGTCCAAAGGCCACCAAAACGCCAATCTGGTATTTGGACAGTGGATGCTCCCGGCATATGACCGGGACAAGAAGCCTGCTGCGTGATTACACTCCAGTCGAGAATGGACCCAAAGTCATCTTTGGAGGGTCAGATCGAGGAGTCACCAGAGGTTATGGTATGATTTCCAACGGTATAATCTCTATCACCGACGTGGCTTATGTTGAAGGGTTAAACCATAACCTGATCAGTGTAAGTCAGTTATGTGATAAAGGTTATGACGTTAAGTTCTGCAAGGATAAATGTCTGATAATTTCACGTACCTCCTCTGAGACGGTATTATCAGGCATTAGGAGCAGAAATATCTTCTGCTTAGATTTTCTTAGTATAGATTCATCTACCCCCGTATGCCTTGTGGCAACAGGCAGTGCTTCTCTTTGTGAACAATGGCACAAGAGATTGGCACATATTAATTATAAGACAATTAGTATGCTATTTTCTAAGAATTTAGTAAGAGATGCTCCCAGTATCAAGTGCATCAAGGATAGCCCCTGTCATGCATGCCAGATGGGCAAACAGACACGGGCTACCTTTAAGAGCATTGCAGACAAAGACTCTTCCCGATGTCTTTACCTGCTACATATGGACTTGTTTGGCCCAATGCAAGTTCATAGCTTGGGAGGCAAGTCATATACGCTAGTGATAGTTGATGATCACTCACGGTTTACATGGGTGTTCTTTTTGAAACGAAAGTCAGATACTTTTGACATCTTCACTAATTTTGTCAAGCAAGTTCAGAACGAATTTAACTGCTCCGTGGTCAAAATCCGAAGTGACCATGGAACAGAATTCGAATCTGGTGCTATGACAGAATTTTGTGAAGAACAAGGTATCTTTCATGAGTTTTCCTCCCCGCGCACTCCTCAGCAAAATGGAGTTGCGGAGAGGAGAAATCGAACTCTCATTGAAGCCTGCACGACTATGTTGAAAGATGCTTCTCTCCCGGAATACTTCTGGACAGAGGGTGTCAATACGGCATGTCATGTACAAAACCGAGCTTTGATCAACAAACATCATCGTAAGACGCCCTACGAGCTACTGAAAGGCAGGAAACCAACCATGTCCTACTTGAGGATCTTTGGTTGCAGATGCTATGCACTGAATAATGGGAAGTACCCGCGTACTAAATTCGGTGAAAAATGCTTCGAGGGCATATTCATGGGCTATAGTTCCCATAGTCGGGCATATAGGGTCTTCAATAAGAAAACCCTAGTGGTAGAAGAATCAATAAATGTTGTATTTGATGAAGGAAGTTTGCTTAACTGTCATTCTTCCAGTAGTCTTCTTGAAGATGCAGGTGCTAGACTTGACCAGCTGAATCTGGATGAGACCCCTAAAGATGACGCACCCAAGTACATCAAAGTTTCCACCTCCACGTCATCTGAAGATGTTGAAGATCAAGATGGAACAAATCTTTTAGAAGAAAGAGAAGCACAAGAAGTAGCTGAAGCTCCAGACGCCAGACTTCTAGAGCTCCGTCACGTGCGGGATCATCCTAGAGAACAGATCATCGGAGATCCTCGTGTAGGCGTCAGAACTCGAAGAGGTACAACTAACGAAGTATTGCATCTCAGCTTCCTGTCACAGGTAGAGCCAAAGAAGTTCGACGAGGCGAACAAGGATGCGGCATGGATTCTGGCCATGCAAGAGGAACTACATCAATTCGAACGTTGCAAGGTTTGGACACTGGTTCCCAGACCATACAAGCAGAATGTCATTGGCACGAAGTGGATTTTCAGAAACAAGCTGGATGAACATGGTGTCATCATAAAGAACAAGGCCAGGCTGGTGGCTCAAGGTTACAGACAGGAGGAAGGGATTGACTTCGACCAAACCTTCGCACCAGTCGCAAGGCTCGAGGCAATCCGGTTGTTCCTGGCATATGCTTCACACAAAGGATTCACTGTCTACCAAATGGATGTGAAATCGGCATTCCTGAACGGAGACCTGAAAGAGGAAGTATACGTCGCTCAACCCCCAGGGAGCAGGGATGACAGGAAAAGCACCTCCGGGACGTGTCAATTCCTCGGCAGGAGGCTTATCTCATGGAACAGCAAGAAACAAAATTGTGTTGCAACCTCCACAGCCGAGTCAGAGTATATCTCAGCAGGAAGCTGTTGCGCACAACTCCTTTGGATCCGAAATCAGTTGGCCGACTACAACCTTCAGTTCAAGGAAGTTCCAATGTACTGCGACTCCTCCAGTGCAATTGCCATTGCCAACAATCCGGTGTCGCACAGCAGAACGAAGCATATTGAAGTACGCTACCACTTCATTCGGGAGCACGTGGAGAACAAGGATATCTCTCTCTGTTATGTCCCCACGACAAGCAGATTGCTGATATATTCACAAAGCCCCTAGACGAGGCAAAGTTCAATCTTTTCAAGACAGAATTGGGGATGCTCAATTATGAAGAATGAAGACTACAGAGGCATAAGCTGAGGGGGAGCCGGGAACTACCGAGTGAGTACAGCTGCAAGAACTGAGGGGGAGCTAAGGGCCAAAGGTACTTACCCCCGATTTGCCGAAGCCAAAAAGGGGGAGATAACCCTCTCGGGGTCAAGGCTAAGGTGGCTCCAGCTTGCTCCCAAGCACTCGGTATTGGTAAGGGATGTCTCCACTTAATGATGTTAAGTTTATGGCCTTCAGTTGCTTTCCTTTTCATTTGCTCTATTCACCTTAGCTTGTAGGGTTTAGGCTTCTTCAAATAGGGGGAGATTGTTGGGTATTGTATCCACAATGTACCTGATTTGAAGAAGCCCCTGGACAAGCTAAGGTCAATAGACTATGTATTTGATAAACTTTTTCAAGGTGTACTTGCAGTTTCTTCACGCTAAGTGCACACCAATGTCAGGGTGCAGTAGGTCAATATACACGGGTCTGCACGACGTAATCCCTCGTTGAGCAGATCAGTGTGTTGGCCTATGTGTACTCTCTCTATTGGAGTGCACTTACTTTCAAGTACAGGGCCGCTCATATGTAAGAGAAGACAAGGAGCATGGAGGATCAAGGAGCAGCTCCTAGGTGGAAGACGAAAAATCGTCCAAGGCAAATTCGACGAGAATCACCAAGTGATTCTCGCCGAATCGGCGAGAATCACTAGGCGATTCTCGTCGAATCGTCGAGAATCGTCAGTGATTCTCGCCGACTCCTTCTGGCCATCTCAAGATGGTGCCAAGTAAGATTCGGCGAGAATCACTTGTAATTCCCGCCGAACCTGTGGTCAAGCAGCCCTTGAATACCAAGTAAAAACCGCTGAGAATCAACAAGTGATTCGACGAGAATCACAAACGATTCTCGACGAATCGTCGAGAATCACTTGGTGATTCTCGCCGATTTGTCGAGAATCGTCTGCGATTCTCGTCGATTTTGACTTGGCGCTTTCTCACTTAATTTCCTGAACCGGATTCTGTCTCAGCTAATTCCCTGAACCGGATTCTGCCGCTGTTTAATATCTGGACGGGATTTGGGGATTATTTCTGTGGGTCCCACAAACGGTCTTATTGGGGCTAGCTACAGTATTTATACTCGGGTATTTTGAACAGTATGACATAGAGAAAGACGCCGAGCTCACGGAGAAAGAGGCCGAGCACGTAACCCTAAATTCGCGAAATCGCTCCGCTCCGCCGCCGCCGCTCGCGTCAAGTTGTCGCCACCGCTGATCGATCTTCTTCCCGATCTCCGGTGACAGTAGCTTAGCAAGGCTTGAGTCTCACGCGTCTATCCAGAGATCCTTTGTCTCTCGATTTGTTGATCGGAAACACTTCCCATCCGAATCGATCGAGACGACTGATCCTCGTGTGACCGTTGGTAGACCGAGCTTGCTTCGCAACGAAGTTTGGATCTCCAAGTTCAGCAGCTGCTCTTCATCGTAGCCGCCGATCCCGAAGCTAGCCGCCGCTCGTGTGCCGCCGCCGGTTCCGGGGAAATCCTCTCCAAGAGAGACCAAGGTCGTAGACTCTTCATCGACTTCAAGAACACGTCGTCGAACAAAGAGGAACACCGGAGTCTCCAAGAGAAGTTTGTATCACGTGTACATTCTACTTTTATTTTATTGTAAAGGAACTTTTGTTCCGTGTTGTAAGGGTTGGGTGCAACCCGATCTGTGAGAGTGTTGACTCTCACGTGTGGAAGGGCTCCTTCCGTTAGTGCAGGGATTGGATTTCAATCCCGTTGGTGAAGTGACCGAGTCGTCCCTTGTTGGGGAGATAGGTCGAAGGGGGAAAGTGGATGTACCCAAGTCGGGGAACCACTATAAATTTGCTGTGTTTTCTGTGTGCTGTGTTTGTTGTTTTTATTGTGTAGGTACATCTGTAAATTCCGCAAAAGAACCACACGTCACCTATTCCCCCCCCCCCCCCCCCCATAGGTGCACATAGCCGACACTAGGTGGACTTTCAAGTGGTATCAAAGCGAGGTTTCTCCAGACACTTTTTGATGTCAATTGTGATTTGTCGAAATTCGCAATGACATATCTTGGTTAACCTTTTATTGATGTGTAATGATTTGCATGCCTCGAGGTAATCTCTCCTTAAAGGTGCACACATATATGATGAGCATAAGTATACTTATACACAAGGATAACAATATATATATATATATATATATATATATATATATATTTAATTTGAATGAGGATGCATCATGACACAAGTCCTTGAACTGATCAAAGTTACCTGGGATTTGGAGAGTTATCGTTTTAATCCCACAGATGGAACATATTAGTAGCTTGAAGTGAGTATGCTCAACAGGTAGCACATCTGTTATTGCAGACGCTTGTTCCAAATAAGCCTTGAGCCACCTACTGTCCAGATCCCATCGTATTTAAGGGGACCTAGACTACCCTGCAAAACAGAATTACTTTACCTTAGGAACCCAAATCATATTGGGTCCTAGGTTTCTATTAGCATGAGCACGCAACTGCCTTCCTTCAGAAAACCTGTCCGGAAGACTACCCCTGTCCCTAGAACATGGATAACCCCAGGGTAAGGCAGGAGCCTCGGAAGAGATACAACAGGTTCGACTGTTGGTGCTGTGGCAAAGTCGGTCACTTTGCCGTGGATTGTTGGTTTAATCCAAGGAACTACGAGACTCCCCATGTTAACAATGCGAGACCGACCACTCGTAGGGTTAACCGACCGAGGGGGAGTGTGCTAACCAGGAATCTAGGACCCAAGTTCGATTGGGTTCCTAAGGCAAATTAATTTTGTTTTGCAGGAATGTCCAAAGGCCACCAAAACGCCAATCTGGTATTTGGACAGTGGATGCTCCCGGCATATGACCGGGACAAGAAGCCTGCTGCGTGATTACACTCCAGTCGAGAATGGACCCAAAGTCATCTTTGGAGGGTCAGATCGAGGAGTCACCAGAGGTTATGGTATGATTTCCAACGGTATAATCTCTATCACCGACGTGGCTTATGTTGAAGGGTTAAACCATAACCTGATCAGTGTAAGTCAGTTATGTGATAAAGGTTATGACGTTAAGTTCTGCAAGGATAAATGTCTGATAATTTCACGTACCTCCTCTGAGACGGTATTATCAGGCATTAGGAGCAAAAATATCTTCTGCTTAGATTTTCTTAGTATAGATTCATCTACCCCCGTATGCCTTGTGGCAACAGGCAGTGCTTCTCTTTGTGAACAATGGCACAAGAGATTGGCACATATTAATTATAAGACAATTAGTATGCTATTTTCTAAGAATTTAGTAAGAGATGCTCCCAGTATCAAGTGCATCAAGGATAGCCCCTGTCATGCATGCCAGATGGGCAAACAGACACGGGCTACCTTTAAGAGCATTGCAGACAAAGACTCTTCCCGATGTCTTTACCTGCTACATATGGACTTGTTTGGCCCAATGCAAGTTCATAGCTTGGGAGGCAAGTCATATACGCTAGTGATAGTTGATGATCACTCACGGTTTACATGGGTGTTCTTTTTGAAACGAAAGTCAGATACTTTTGACATCTTCACTAATTTTGTCAAGCAAGTTCAGAACGAATTTAACTGCTCCGTGGTCAAAATCCGAAGTGACCATGGAACAGAATTCGAATCTGGTGCTATGACAGAATTTTGTGAAGAACAAGGTATCTTTCATGAGTTTTCCTCCCCGCGCACTCCTCAGCAAAATGGAGTTGCGGAGAGGAGAAATCGAACTCTCATTGAAGCCTGCACGACTATGTTGAAAGATGCTTCTCTCCCGGAATACTTCTGGACAGAGGGTGTCAATACGGCATGTCATGTACAAAACCGAGCTTTGATCAACAAACATCATCGTAAGACGCCCTACGAGCTACTGAAAGGCAGGAAACCAACCATGTCCTACTTGAGGATCTTTGGTTGCAGATGCTATGCACTGAATAATGGGAAGTACCCGCGTACTAAATTCGGTGAAAAATGCTTCGAGGGCATATTCATGGGCTATAGTTCCCATAGTCGGGCATATAGGGTCTTCAATAAGAAAACCCTAGTGGTAGAAGAATCAATAAATGTTGTATTTGATGAAGGAAGTTTGCTTAACTGTCATTCTTCCAGTAGTCTTCTTGAAGATGCAGGTGCTAGACTTGACCAGCTGAATCTGGATGAGACCCCTAAAGATGACGCACCCAAGTACATCAAAGTTTCCACCTCCACGTCATCTGAAGATGTTGAAGATCAAGATGGAACAAATCTTTTAGAAGAAAGAGAAGCACAAGAAGTAGCTGAAGCTCCAGACGCCAGACTTCTAGAGCTCCGTCACGTGCGGGATCATCCTAGAGAACAGATCATCGGAGATCCTCGTGTAGGCGTCAGAACTCGAAGAGGTACAACTAACGAAGTATTGCATCTCAGCTTCCTGTCACAGGTAGAGCCAAAGAAGTTCGACGAGGCGAACAAGGATGCGGCATGGATTCTGGCCATGCAAGAGGAACTACATCAATTCGAACGTTTGCAAGGTTTGGACACTGGTTCCCAGACCATACAAGCAGAATGTCATTGGCACGAAGTGGATTTTCAGAAACAAGCTGGATGAACATGGTGTCATCATAAAGAACAAGGCCAGGCTGGTGGCTCAAGGTTACAGACAGGAGGAAGGGATTGACTTCGACCAAACCTTCGCACCAGTCGCAAGGCTCGAGGCAATCCGGTTGTTCCTGGCATATGCTTCACACAAAGGATTCACTGTCTACCAAATGGATGTGAAATCGGCATTCCTGAACGGAGACCTGAAAGAGGAAGTATACATCGCTCAACCCCCAGGGAGCAGGGATGACAGGAAAAGCACCTCCGGGACGTGTCAATTCCTCGGCAGGAGGCTTATCTCATGGAACAGCAAGAAACAAAATTGTGTTGCAACCTCCACAGCCGAGTCAGAGTATATCTCAGCAGGAAGCTGTTGCGCACAACTCCTTTGGATCCGAAATCAGTTGGCCGACTACAACCTTCAGTTCAAGGAAGTTCCAATGTACTGCGACTCCTCCAGTGCAATTGCCATTGCCAACAATCCGGTGTCGCACAGCAGAACGAAGCATATTGAAGTACGCTACCACTTCATTCGGGAGCACGTGGAGAACAAGGATATCTCTCTCTGTTATGTCCCCACGGACAAGCAGATTGCTGATATATTCACAAAGCCCCTAGACGAGGCAAAGTTCAATCTTTTCAAGACAGAATTGGGGATGCTCAATTATGAAGAATGAAGACTACAGAGGCATAAGCTGAGGGGGAGCCGGGAACTACCGAGTGAGTACAGCTGCAAGAACTGAGGGGGAGCTAAGGGCCAAAGGTACTTACCCCCGATTTGCCGAAGCCAAAAAGGGGGAGATAACCCTCTCGGGGTCAAGGCTAAGGTGGCTCCAGCTTGCTCCCAAGCACTCGGTATTGGTAAGGGATGTCTCCACTTAATGATGTTAAGTTTATGGCCTTCAGTTGCTTTCCTTTTCATTTGCTCTATTCACCTTAGCTTGTAGGGTTTAGGCTTCTTCAAATAGGGGGAGATTGTTGGGTATTGTATCCACAATGTACCTGATTTGAAGAAGCCCCTGGACAAGCTAAGGTCAATAGACTATGTATTTGATAAACTTTTTCAAGGTGTACTTGCAGTTTCTTCACGCTAAGTGCACACCAATGTCAGGGTGCAGTAGGTCAATATACACGGGTCTGCACGACGTAATCCCTCGTTGAGCAGATCAGTGTGTTGGCCTATGTGTACTCTCTCTATTGGAGTGCACTTACTTTCAAGTACAGGGCCGCTCATATGCAAGAGAAGACAAGGAGCATGGAGGATCAAGGAGCAGCTCCTAGGTGAAAGACGAAAAATCGTCCAAGGCAAATTCGACGAGAATCACCAAGTGATTCTCGCCGAATCGGCGAGAATCACTAGGCGATTCTCGTCGAATCGTCGAGAATCGTCAATGATTCTCGCCGACTCCTTCTGGCCATCTCAAGATGGTGCCAAGTAAGATTCGGCGAGAATCACTTGTAATTCCCGCCGAACCTGTGGTCAAGCAGCCCTTGAATACCAAGTAAAAACCGCTGAGAATCAACAAGTGATTCGACGAGAATCACAAACGATTCTCGACGAATCGTCGAGAATCACTTGGTGATTCTCGCCGATTTGTCGAGAATCGTCTGCGATTCTCGTCGATTTTGACTTGGCGCTTTCTCACTTAATTTCCTGAACCGGATTCTGTCTCAGCTAATTCCCTGAACCGGATTCTGCCGCTGTTTAATATCTGGACCGGGATTTGGGGATTATTTCTGTGGGTCCCACAAACGGTCTTATTGGGGTAGCTACAGTATTTATACTCGGGTATTTTGAACAGTATGACATAGAGAAAGACGCCGAGCTCACGGAGAAAGAGGCCGAGCACGTAACCCTAAATTCGCGAAATCGCTCCGCTCCGCCGCCGCCGCTCGCGTCAAGTTGTCGCCACCGCTGATCGATCTTCTTCCCGATCTCCGGTGACAGTAGCTTAGCAAGGCTTGAGTCTCACGCGTCTATCCAGAGATCCTTTGTCTCTCAATTTGTTGATCGGAAACACTTCCCATCCGAATCGATCGAGACGACTGATCCTCGTGTGACCGTTGGTAGACCGAGCTTGCTTCGCAACGAAGTTTGGATCTCCAAGTTCAGCAGCTGCTCTTCATCGTAGCCGCCGATCCCGAAGCTAGCCGCCGCTCGTGTGCCGCCGCCGGTTCCGGGGAAATCCTCTCCAAGAGAGACCAAGGTCGTAGACTCTTCATCGACTTCAAGAACACGTCGTCGAACAAAGAAGAACACCGGAGTCTCCAAGAGAAGTTTGTATCACGTGTACATTCTACTTTTATTTTATTGTAAAGGAACTTTTGTTCCGTGTTGTAAGGGTTGGGTGCAACCCGATCTGTGAGAGTGTTGACTCTCACGTGTGGAAGGGCTCCTTCCATTAGTGCAGGGATTGGATTTCAATCCCGTTGGTGAAGTGACCGAGTCGTCCCTTGTTGGGGAGATAGGTCGAAGGGGGAAAGTGGATGTACCCAAGTCGGGGAACCACTATAAATTTGCTGTGTTTTCTGTGTGCTGTGTTTGTTGTTTTTATTGTGCAGGTACATCTGTAAATTCCGCAAAAGAACCACACGTCACCTATTCCCCCCCCCCCCATAGGTGCACATAGCCGACACTAGGTGGACTTTCACATGCGTCACAGACCTTATGAGGAGGTGTGATCATAGGCAGTCCTTCCACCATCTTTGATCTAGACAACAACTTCAGGCCTGTAAACCCCAGATGCCCCATCCGGTGGTGCCACAGCCAAGCTTCCTCCTCTTCTTCATTCCTCGCGAGACATGCCGTCTCCTTTAAATCCATGCTCAAAGTGAAGAGACGGTTCGTCGTCATCTTTACTCTCACTACTTCTTTCTCATGACCGTCCTTCATGGCCAGGGTGCCATCCCGCAATAAAACCCGATAGCCCTTCTCCATCAGCTGCCCAAGGCTTAGGATGTTACTCCTCAAGCCCGGCACATAAAAGGCGTCGTTGATGAGAACTTCCTTTCCACACAACACAACCGCCACAACTCCTCTTCCTTCCACTGCTATCTTTGAGGCGTCGCCGAAACTCACCTCACCACCATTTGGTTCAAGGCTCGTAAACAGCTCCCTCTCTCCGTACATGTGGTTGCTGGCTCCGATGTCTAAGTACCACACTCCATTCCTTCCACCTCCAGCACCTTGGACCGTAAGGAACATTATCGGGTCACCTCCCGTGTTACTCGTCTCCGCATAGTGGTTGGCCTCTCCTCCCTTCCGAGGAGCCCAACAATCATAGCTCATGTGCCCGAACTTGCCACAGTTGTAGCATTGAGTCTGGGACATGTCTCCTCTACCTCCTCTACCTTGGCCTCTGCCTTGGTCTCTTCCTCCTCTGCCTTGGCCTCTTCCTCTACCTCCGGCGTTCCAACCTTGGTCCTGCCCGAACTCCTTCTGGTGTGATTGACTTCTCCCATGGTCTCTACCACCTCTTCCTACTCTACCTCTTCCTTGGTAGCCACGGCCACGCTGGCCACCACCACTTCCTGAGCTCTCTCCGAAGTTCAGCTGAGTCTGGAGTGCTTTTCCCAAGCCACTCACTTCTTCATCATCTTGCGCCATTCTGTACTCATGGGCTTGCAGTGAGCCTATCAATTCATCCGCCGTCATCACCGTGAGGTCCTTCGATTCTTCGATGGCCACCACCACGTGTCGAAACTTTCTTGTCATAGAGCGTAGGAGCTTCTCCATGAAGCTAACCTCGTCTATGGTCTCCCCATTTCTCTTCATCTCATTTGTGAGCGTCCGTAGACGGGTCACATAGTCGCCGACCTTTTCCGACCCTTGCATCCTTATCATCTCATACTGGCCTCGGAGGGATTGCAACTTAACTTTCTTGGCCTTGTCTACTCCCTGCATGGAGCGCTGCAAAATCTCCCATGCCTCCTTCGAAGTCTCGGCGTCCGAGATCTTTTCGAACGTAGCTTCATCTACACCTTGATACAAAATGAACAACGCCTTCTTGTCCCTCTTCTTAGCTTCTCTCAATGCTGTCCTCTGTGCGTTCGTCAATGCGGCTTCTGCTTCGGCAGTCAGCACCTCCACACCATCCTCTACTACCTCCCACAACTCCTTGGAGGCTAGTAGTACCCTCATCTGGATGCTCCAGTTCCCATAGTTGGTCTTTGTCAACTTGGGGACTTGCCCCGGCACGGCACCGCCAAACTCCATCTCTCCCCTACTTCAAGCCTTCCGAGGGTCTCGAACCTCCCTCTGATACCACTTGTTGGAAACGTGTATGAGCTCCTGCTACCTCGAAAAATCTTTTAAGTACTCGGCGAGACCGCTACAAACCGCGCGGGCTCGACGCCACCAAACCTCTACTCGCGTGGCGAGTTCACCAGCGGACCGCGCCCTCTCGCGAGTTGCACTCCTCTCGCGAGATCACACTTCTCGCTGCCCACCGGTCGCGAGCACCACCCAGGCGAGCTGGCTCCGCGGGAGCAACTGGCGAGTCAGCAACACCCTTGCGGCTAGACCCCACACGCGAGTACAACCCCGCGAGCTGCGCACTACTCGCGAGTACGCCAAACGCGAGCACTCCCTTCTCGCTGCGAGATCACCAGGCCGCCCGATTACTTCTTCAAACCGCCCGGGTCAAAACCAACTCGCCCGGCTAGCCTTCTAACCGCTCGGCAAGACACCTGAGCTGCAGTGCTCCTCTTCTCTCTCTAAAGCAAGAAACGAATTTTTTTGGAGCTTCTCTCTCTATTTTTCATCAATCATGAAATGAACTACAAAGGGCCTATTTATAGGCTAAACAAAACACCCAAAACCTCTCTCCTAATAAATACAACTTTCTATCTACCCATTTATTACAATCTCTCTCTCCCATTCATTAAAAAAAAACCATAAATACATGCACTTACTCCAACCTTGTGGGGCCCGGTCAACTTGTCAAAGTGCAACAGTAGCTGACATTATGGTATATCAACATGTTATCATGATATTGGTGAATTGATAGCTAGTACAGTAACTAAATGAATACTGTACTATCAGTATTCATAGGACATACGTAACCACAGTGATCTTTGCGCCTATATTTCATAGGATCAATGTGCTCTCCAACGGTTTGAGGTGAGAGCTCAATTACTGTGATGCAAATGGATACCCTCAGGGGGGGAACAAATCAAGATTACTAGTATATGTGGTGAATACGTGGCGCTCAAAGTTACTATGTGTACACACGGGCTAAGAATTTGATGTTCAGCGTATCATTGGGTATAGTCGCGTTATATTGTTGCTTTTGAGCGTGCATACTAATCAATATATCGCGCGGTAAACTCTATGTTATGTGCTCCCCATGTACATTCAATCAGGTTAATTCAATAATCCCCAACATTGTAAGGTGACCGGCGCACCTTACATCAAATTCGTAATATGATGTAAGCAACAATAGTTCTATAATGGACACCATGTTAGTACCAGATCTGTGTTGAGCATGTCATCAGTGCAATTAACCTGTAGGAGGTTTGTGTACATGAGTATAACAGTGCCCACAATCTCATATGACAGCATACAGTGGAATTAGGCGGTACATGAGCAATTATTTTGATCGTAATGTATCTCGTATGATATTAACTCTATGGTGATGATAACCGTCTGAATTATAGTATGCACACATAGTTTACATTATGTAGCTATAACGTGCAGGGATCCACGTTATAAGCATCGGCTATATCTGGTACTTTGAAGTTATGATGTCCATACTAACTTCAAATTGCAATCTTCCGTCGTATGGATCCCTCATGATACTAGTTGAATGTCACGAACCTCCTCCGCGATCAGGCTACGATCTCGCATATAGTTTGTATTGCGGATAAGTATCTCCCCGCACAAACTTGAGCACAACACAAATGAGGTAATCTCCATGTGTATCCCGGTGACTGAACGCAACAGTTTGTAATGACTGACTTTACTTAAACTACATCATGTTGCCATTAATACTCATCGCGTGATGGACCTGAACATAGCGAGCATACGCAATGTATTCATGGTCCAACACATGTATATATTAACCAACATATCCGTACTATTTATATTGTTATACCTAAGCTATGAGCAACTACCATCATTACGCCCATAGTTGACCGCTCTGTATCCACCTATAATCACTCCGTTAAGTTTATAGTATGTGCTGCCATAGCTTAGGTCCATAACTGATAGACGGACGCAATGCGCGTTACAATATCGGACGGTGGGGAGATCGCCAACGGCGGTGGGCTGCCACGGTGAGAGCAACTCTAAGCTATGATGGAATGCAAAATATAAGCGCAGGCCGCTTATATGGCATCATAACTGTGTGGATATGATCCCCATGCGTATATTTATCAGATGACTTGCTTTGTGATCAATTGCTACCCGTAATCATGGGTATGCAACAGTTTGATCGAGAAAAATATAACGTGATATCATCGTAGTTTATCAGTGAGGGGTGTACCCACGCATACAGTGTCATGAAATATATAGAGTTGCGGAAATTGTGTGCCCAGCATTCACTTGCTGGGCCAGAACTACATATAGTTGTAGTTCTAAAACTGGTGGTGGGCCCAGTTTTAGAGGCTCACCCCAAGCTGTAACGGGTGGATATGTTAGAACGCTCGAAGCATCCGCGTGACCATCTAGTTTGGAATGGCCTACCCGTTGCCCCCAGCGGGGTATTTATAGGCGAAACCCTAAATCCCCGACTACGGGTTTGGATTCCTATCGGATCCTAACCAACCCGTTAAGTAGCCCATTAACACTAATATAAATATACCTCAACAATCTCCTCCTATATTGTATATAAGTGTTAGCATAAGAAATGTGCTACTTATCCAAAAGTTAATAATGACCAAACAAACAAGAGTTTTTCCAGAAATATGAATATGAGTTTTAGATAACAGAATACTAAACTCAAACCAAATGTTCCAAACATGAATTAAAGCAATAAACTGGAAAGCTCAAACCGATAATTGATATAAGCAAAAAGCAGATCATCATCATCTGGGTCAAAATCAACTGTCTCTCCTCCAATCTCCACTTTTCCTGCAAAAAATTACAACAAGAATGTCATGAGACAAATCTTTATGAATTCAAACATTTGCAGAAATAAAGTGATTAGTTCTAACAGCGGGTGAACTTAATACTCTAACTGGGAGGAAAGAATCCCAAAACAGCATCTCTATCTAATTTACACAAAATTAGATTAATTGATTTCATAGAATCAAATCAATTTTCTTCGATTATTAAGATTATTATTAACGTTCCACAATTGTGCTATATCATCAAGTTTGGAATGATACAACAAGCTGTGACTATTATATCATCAAGTTTGGAATGATATAACTAATAATCATAATATCAGGACACATATCAGCAAACTCAGTACTCCTTTTTGGAATGATACCCAATTCAGCCTTTTACAAAGAATAGTTACGTAAGTCATCAAGTTTGGAATGACTGGCAACTATCTCACCTCTAGCTTTCATCAAATAGCATCTGAAATACTTTAGTATGCTCAACGTAGATGCTTGAATGTAAGCAGATAACGGTTCTTAAATTTAAAACATAAGCTAGGTATTAAGTCCTCCTAAATGGACGTTAATCTAATCTCCCCCGATGTTTTAGATGTGAGAACCTTACATAAGCCCTTAGTAAGGACATCTGCTACATTATCTTTTGATCTCACGTCCAATAGGGAGATTATCCCTTGACTGGTGAGATAGGTCAACAAGGCCTGTTTCAGCCTAAGTTGCCTTCGCTTGCCATTGAACAATGTATTTGTAGCAATGGTTTTTGTGGCCTGATTGTCACAATAAATCGAAATAGAGTGCATTTTCAGACTCGTCATTGGAATGTCCAATATCAGATCTCTTATCCACTCTGCTTCTTCTCCAGCTGAAGCGAGAGCATAGAGTTCCGATTCCATAGAGGATAGTGCAATGCACGTTTGCCTCTTAGACTTCCAAGCTACTGCAGCTCCTCCTAGTGTAAACACAAAACCACTAGTGGATCGACAATCAGCTATTTCCGAGCACCAGGATGCGTCGGAGTACCCTTCAAGAACTGGAGGATGCCCACTGTAACATAAAACATACTTCTCAGTAAACTTTAAGTATCTCATTAGCCTGTCTAAGGCGTCCCAGTGGTCCTTCCCAGGGTTACTGGTGAATCTACTCAACATGCCGACCGTAAAGGCTATGTCAGGTCTAGTGCAGGTAGTAGCGTTCATGAGACTTCCTATGAGTTTGGAATAATCCAACTGTCTGATAGCTGAACCTTCATTCGTTTTCAGTCTACTGTTATAATCGTATGGAGTCTCATCCTTTTTGCTCTTATCGTAACCCCACTTTTCAAGTAAATTTCTAATGTAGTGACTCTGACTCAGGGTAATACCCTTTTTTGTGAAGTTCACTTCCATTCCTAGGATGGTTTTCACCTCACCTAGGTCTTTCATGCTAAATTGTGCCGTCAAGGCAACCTTCACGTCTTTCACCTCAGACTGATCAGTGCCCAGAATTAGCATGTCATCAACGTACAAACATATGATGGCTAATTTATTTGCATTTGTTCTAACGTACAGACATTTATCTGATATACTGGATTTGAAACCCAAGCCTTTTACACATGTGTCAAATTTTTCATGCCACATTTTGGGTGCTTGTTTCAATCCGTATAGTGACTTAATCAACTTACAGACCTTATTTTCTAGACCTTCTATGACGAACCCTTCAGGCTGGTGTATGTAGATCTCCTCAGTCAGATCACCATTCAGAAATGCAGTCTTGACATCCATCTGATGAACAGTGAAGTGTTCAATAGATGCTAGTGCGAGAAGAATCCTAATTATCGCATAGTGACATACAGGTGAGTATATATCAAAGTAGTGTACACCACTCACTTGAGTGAAGCCTTTGGCAACTAGACGTGCTTTGTATTTGGCGATACTCCCATCAGGATTAAGCTTCTTCCTCAGAACCCACTTATTGTCAATGGTTTTAGCCCCTTTGGGCAAATCGACCAAAGTCCATGTGTTGTTCTACATGAGAGAGTTCATCTCTTCATCTATGGCTTCTTTCCATAATAGAGAGTCTCTAGATCGCATCGCTTCCTTATAAGTGGATGGATCAGCTTCAACATGGTAAGTCACAAAGTCTGTACCGAAGCTTTTAGGCATTTTCTCTCTACTAGATAGCCTTATGGTATCTAAACCACTCGTGTCTACAAGCTCAGTGTCAGAGTTACGTTGTACTGGCTCAACTAAAGGCTCAATACTAGTGGATGGCAGACCTGATAGTGTCAGGTTCTTGTCCTTAAGGAACTTATCCTCAAAAAAGACAGCGTCTCTTGATTCTATTACAGTATTAGTGGAGAGATCCAGAAACCTGTCTGCAGCACTATCATCTGCACATCCTAGGTAGACACAAGTATTAGTCCTAGGTCCAATCTTTGCTCTTCTAGAGTCTGGTATCGTAACATAAGCGATACAGCCCCAGGTCTTAAGATTGTCAAATCTAGGATGCCTCTTAAACCAAAGCTCGTAGGGTGTCTTAGTCAACTTTGCATGAGGAAATTTATTAAGAATGTGATTTGACGTGAGGACGGCTTCACCCCAATAGGCCGCAGGCATGCCAGCAGTCAGCAACATAGAATTCAACATTTCTGTTAAAGTTCTATTTTTCCTTTCAGCGATGCCGTTGGATTGTGGGGAATATGGAGCGGTGGTTTCAGGGATTATGTCATTGCTGGCAAGGAAGTCTATGAACTCCCCTGAGACGTATTCTCCTCCTCTATCACTTCTTATTCTTTTTATTTTCATGTCAAGTTGATTTTCAACCCTATTTTTGAAAATACGGAATTTTTCAAAAGCTTCATCTTTGGTTTTAAGAAGATAAATGTGACTGAATCTAGAGTAGTCGTCGATAAATGTTATCAGATACTTCCGACCGCCTCGAGTGACAAAACTTTTGTAGTCACAAATATCAGAATGTATTAACTCTAGCAATTGTGTGCTCCTAGAAACCTGACTAAAAGGTGTTCTAGTTATCTTAGTTTGAGCACAAATTTCACATTTTTCAAATTTGGTTTTTGTGTTAAGGGGTATGTTGTGAGTTCTAGCTAGCAGGAGAAGTTTTCTATAATTGACGTGTTCTAGTCTTGCATGTAAAGTCTTAGGATCTATCAGATTAGAATTAACTTGATTTACTACCTCGTGTGCTAGACTCAGCCTATACATCCCGTTGACGACATATGCGCAACCAAAGTAATGTGAGTGAACCATTAAGGTTACCTGACCACCACTAATGTTAAAAGACATACCCGCATCGCACAACAGACTAATCGAAATTAAATTAGCAGCTAATGTCGGTATAAATTTAACATTTTTCAAAGTAAGAGTCTTACCTGAGGAGAGAGTCAAGGTAGCGTTGCCGACCTTCAGCACGTCAGCTACAGCTCCATTTGCAACAGTGACAGTCTCTTGCACCTCTTTTGCATCCTCCAGAAGCTTTGGATTGTGACAGACGTGGCAGGTAGCACCTGAATCGAGCCACCACTCTGAACTGGCCGTCCCGTTACCGACCATGATAACAAATTCGGTAGGCGCAGTCTGATAAACCGTGTTGGCTTGATTATCAGTCCTTGGTGTGCTGGATTCGCCCTGTTTGGGCTGACGACACTCGGAAGCGCAGTGACCCCACTTATTGCAGTTGTAGCACTTGCCTTTGAATTTCTTCTTTATTTGCTTGCTAGTGGCAGCAACTGCGGGTGCACTGGTCGGTGGGCGAGTCTTGCCAGGCTTAGGCTTCCGCTTAGGATGCGTGATCATGTTAGCAGTAGAGGACTGCTTGCTGATCGTCTCTATAGCGTGCCTAGTCCGGTTCTCATCCTCAATGCAGATGAAGCGCTTGAGGTCTTTAAGACTCACATGTGTCTTCTTCCGGTACATCTCAGTATTGAAGGAATACCAGGCCGAGGGCAATTTGAAAATGATTGCCCCTGCAACAAATCCATCTGGCAGAGGGATGTTCTCACTGTTGAGCTTGTCCACCAAATTTTCAAACTCAACAACCTATGACAAAATTTCCCTTTCCTCAGTGAAGGTGAATGCCATAAACTTGTCCACCAGGTGCGTCTTGGACATGTTCTCCTCCTCCTTTAATTGCTCCTCTAAGGCTTCCCAGATCTCCTTGGCCCTTTGCATCTTGTCGTACGTCTCTGCAAGCCTGTTGGAGAGGCAATTCAGGATATAGTCTCTGCAGAAGTCCTCGTCATTGACCCATTAATCTTCAACGTCACTTCCTTTGAATTCTTCAAAAACAGTCTGCACTGTGTAGAAGATGTTCAGGTACTTCATGCCGAACTGTGTGTTGCACTTTCAGGCACTGAACTCGGCGTTGGAGAATTTCTCCAGCTTGATCATCGGCACAGGAGAGTAGTGATTGATCGCCTTTGACATTTTGTGTTTCTTTCCAAACGATAGTATTCTACTAGCAATATAAATTACAAGCAGAAAATACTAGAAAGAGATCACCTGAGCCGCGGAGACGATGAAACTTCGGATCCAATCCAGAGAAAGAGATTTGGTCATCTTCTTCGGCTGAGCACAGTCGCCAAAGACTAGATATCAAGCAGCAAACTACTGAAGTCACAGCTTCCTCCAAGCAAGGCAGAGGAGACGAGAACTCCACACCAAAACTCAGTGCAAGATTATTTAGAGGTGAAAAACGAACGGGCTTCGCTTCACTGATATGCAAAAAAGGATCCAGATGGGTGATAACCTCTCTACCTCCTTCGACAAAGAGTGTGATCTGGACGGGACCAAATCATAAGGGCATGAATCACTGCTCAAACAACAATAAAACCTTCGAAAAACCTCTAGAAACAATCCGGAAGCGTAACTGGAAGATGCCGAACAACGGTGAATCTGGCAGCAGCTAATATACGAGGAAAAATAGAGCGTCGCCGCCACGAAGAAACAAAAATCAGAAGAAAATATTCCCTGTCGTCTGGAGATCGAGATCCAAGAGAGTAATCGAGTGTTCCGGAGCGGCAGATCCGGGGAAGAACAGCAGGCTCCTGAACCCTTGCGGCCAACGACGAAGACCGAGCGCGTTGTTGCAAGAGCGGCAGACCGAAACCCTCCAGGCGATGCAGGCTAGCGACTTCTGGCACGGGTTAATCGACCTTTTCCACGATCGACGAAAGCAGCGGCGGGACTCTCCTTCACGATCGGCAACGGCGATCCAGCAAAAATCGCGATCGGGAGTGCGGCTAGGTCACGGGAGCGGAGCGGGCTTCCGTGAAAACAGCGACAGGTCTCCCCCAACGCGATCGACAGCCGCGATGGCGATGTAGAAAATCGCGAAGGGGGATGATATCGCAGCGGCGATGGCAACACCTTCCTTCGATCCCTTCACGATCGGGGAAAACGCACAGGAGCGGGGACCGGTCACGGGGACGGGAGCGGGCTAGGGCAGAACTTCGAGAATGTTAGAACGCTCGAAGCATCCGCGTGACCATCTAGTTTGGAATGTGAAAGTGCAACTAGATCTGATATACTCTAGAGGGGGGGGGGGTGAATAGAGTATATGGTGCTTTAAAAACTTTTACAAACTTTTACAACAATTGTTGTAATATGTGTGAGCAGGGAAGCAGAACTAAATCTAATCACAGAACTAAGCTATGCAAAAACTAAGCACAGAAAAATCAAGGTCAGAAACAAAAAGGAAGCAAGCCAAAACCAGATGACACAAGGGAATATAGTGTTTCCCCAAACTTGGGTACATCCACTCTTCTACCACCCTAGGTAGGAATCCACTACAGGATGAGTTGATCAGGTGTCCTGGGCACCAATGAGCTTTTGATAAGGTGCTCAAAAACCAAAGCAGATTTTTTGATCAGGTGTCTTACCACCAATGAGCTTTTGACAAGGTGCTCAAAAACAAGATTCAAACTTTTGAAGGGAGTTTGAAAAACCCTTTACAGAGTAGGGGTGAGAGAGTGATGGCAGTCTTCTCTTTCTCAAACAACTGAGAAGACTATGTGGATTGTTGTCAAAGCTCCCCCTGAATCCTTGAAATCTTCAGGAAGAAAAGCTTTGCTGAGGGTGATAGACCTTCAAAGGTTGAACTCCAGCAATGGATGATTTCAGCAATAACTGAAATGTTGAATGTCTGGAGTCAGGAAATATGTTGGCCTTGAACACTTTGAAAACTACAGAGATCTGAAGATTTGAGAAAACTTGATCTCCTTTGATGAGTGTTCTTGAGAATTCTTTGTGACAGAAGATTTTGAATGAGTTTCTGTAATCTGTATTGTGTGTGCACTATTTCTTGTTCTACTTAGAGATTCAAAAACATTCTCTCTTTTATTCTCTGGTCCTAAATAGAATATTATTCTCTGTCAAAAATAGCCGTTGGTCTGCATTGATTGCATCCTTAATTGCATAATCTCTTTTTGAGGAAAGTCCACAGAATTATTCCTTGAAAAGTCCCTTGAAACTTGATCCAGAATTAAATGAAAACGGCTAGCAAATCTCTGAATTAATTGCAGAATAACTCCTAACTGATTTGAATTTGAATTCTGGAAGTTATCTGAAATCGTCGAACTGAGCTCTGCTATCGTCGAGCTGAGCTCAGCGATCTGAAAACACACAGCAGCAAGATAATCGTCGATCTGAGCTCAAAGATCGTCGAACTGAGCTCAGAGATAAAGATCCAAGGCAGAGTCAAAATCGTCGACCTGAGCTCACCGATCGTCGAATGGAGTTCGACGATATTATGAAGTTGAGCTCAGCGATCGTCGAATGGAGTTCGATGATCTGTCGAAGTTGAGCTAGACGATCGTCGACCGGAGTTCGACGAATCGTCGTGCTGAGCTCGACAATCAGACTTAGTCTCCAGACAGAAAAACTTGGTCTTCAGGGCAGCTTCCAAACCTAGACTTCTAACCCTTAGACTCAATTCTAATTGACCTTTTAAGCTATACATGAGGTCAAGCAAAGGTTCCTAGAGACATAGTGATCCTGACCCAAATTAGTAATAGGGTGTTCCAACAATCTCCCCCTATTTGGGTTAGGATTACTATTTACAGACTTTGGAAAAATTTAAATAACAACATACAAGCAAAAACACAGAAAAGCAACAGCTGGATATTGCAGAAACATCACAGATATATATATATCATTCAGATAATAATCAGAATTCACAGAAACTGTCACCTTACAATGTCACTTCTTCTCTTTGCCTTTAACCATTTTGATTTCTCTGTTAGGGTTTAGGGCTTCTTTGTTGGACTTGGTGTCATCTGCTGCACCCAAATAAGTTTGCTTTGTAGGCCTGGGAACCACAGCAGCAGGATGCAATTCCATATATCTGTCAGCATCAAAGAATTTACTGGAGCCATATTTCTCTAGTTCTTTTTGTCTTTGCTCAGACATTGTAGAAATGTTGGAAGTATCTAATCCTTGTTCTCTGGCCTTCTTAATCTGATCCAGTGCAGCCAATTCTTTTAACCTGGCAGTCCAAGCAGCTGGGTTATTTTCAGGATCCTCAAAAGGTACAGGTGGCTCATACCTGTTGGAAGGATTGTCTTGAGGAGGCCTGGCAGACACAGTCTCTTTTAGCTTGTAAGGGAAAGGACCTGAAGATGTATCAGATGAAGCATGTCCTCCCCTAGAATATGGGTGCTGCCTGGAGTACCCTTTAGAATATACTTGAAAATCTCTCTGATTACCCCTGTATCCTCCTCTCCTAGAATATGAACCCCTAGATTGGCCTTCCCTTTGGTAGGATCTGGAATGGGGTTGATAGGGAGCCTGGCTTCTAGCTGGGGGTTGGCTTGCAGAGCTTCCACCTGCACCTGCATCAGGAGGAGGTGGTGGAGGAGGATGAGGGTGCTGGAATTGGGAAGAGCCCTTCTCATATTTTCTCTTTTTCTTCATGGCTTTCAGCTGGTTTTTAGAATATTGCATCCAATGTTCAGTGATAGGGCAATTATGCAGAATGTAGTAAGGAATGTCATTGTTATCTTTGACTTTTACAGGAGGAACCTTTTTCATTGCCTTGCTCCTTGCCTTCCTTTTCTTGGCAATAGTAGCAGAAGAATCATCAGAGTCTGTTTTGAACTCATCAGATTCAGAACTCTGGTCATCATATAGAGCATCTATTCTCTTCATCAAGTCTTTCTTCAGCTGAACAAAGGCAGATGAGGCAGAAGCAACAACAGCAACAGCAGGAGTGGTGACAGCAGCAGTAACATTCTCACTTACAGCAAAAACAACAGATTCACTCTCAACAGCAGATTCACTAACAGCCACAGAAGCTGGAGAGGTGATAGCAGCAGCAATTTCATTGATAACAGCAGTAACATCATCAAAATCTGCAGCAGGCTCAATTTCAGTGGCCTCTGACATCAGAAAGTCCTTGGATATTGGCTCAGCAGAATCAGTTGGAACTTCAGCATCCATATTAACAATCTCAGCAGCAGTATCAACAATCCTTTCTTCAGTAGAGGCAGCAGCAGCAACATCTCCAGTAGCAGCAATTACTGAATGTACAAAAGAAGAGATAATGCTAGGGTCACAGCAAAAGAAAGGCACCAGTGCCTTGGATAAGTCTTCTGGGAGCTGGACAACATTACTCTCTGACAGATAGCTGAAGTAGGCAGAGTCAAAAGCAGAAAGCAAAGACCTTAGGTCTATTGCAAGAACTGCAGTAGGAGGCACAGCAGCAGCAGCAGCAAGAGGAGGAGCAGCAGAAGAAGCAGAAACAGCAGCAGCAACAACAAGAAGGCTTTCTTCATGTGGCATCTCCCCCTGCCTAGATGCAGAGACATCTGGATCAAGGCACACTGCTGTGGGTGCTGCCTGAGGGAAGAAGGAGGAGAGCCTGGCAGATAGAGCTACCACTGACTGGTGTAGAGGAGCTAAGGAGGTCTCTAACAGGAGAGAGAGCCTGGGGGCAATCAGCTCATACAGCCTGTCAGCTAGGGCTGAGAGGTCTACTTGTTCAACAGCTGGAGCAGAGGTAGATGGAATAGGAGGAGCTGAAGATTCTGGAAGTGGAGGGCTGGATAGTGGTGGAATGGATGGCTGAGGTGTTGGGATGGTGGATATGGAGGACAAGGGGATGGATATGGATGGAGTGAATGTTGGTTGATCAATGATGTGGTGTAGGAGGGCTTGGAATGAAGTGGAGGAGGAATGTAATTCAGGAGGAGAGGATGGGGAATCATCCATATAGGAGTCATCTAGGAGGGTGAAGGATGGAATGGATGGTGAAGAGGTGATATCTGGTGGAGGGTATGAGAACAGAGGGTGGAATTGGTCATCTAGTGGAGCTAGAATGGGTGCTGGAGATGGAGTTGATGTTGGAGATGGGCTGGATATGGTAATGGGGGATGGAGCTGGAATGGTGGATGGTAGGGGCAGGGATGGAATTGGAGGAGGAGAAGAGGCAGCAACAGCAGCAGCCAGGTCATCTGTAGGGGCAGAGACCTGTGGGAGAGTGACTCCTTGAGTCCTTGTGCCTGAAGGAGCACTTGAGGAGGGCCTGCTAGGCTTGCTTATTTGCCTGTCCCACTTGCCAAAGAGGGCACAGGTAAGTCTCTTGGAGGCATTTATGTGAACTCCAGAGGAGACCAGCAAGGCAGGGCACCTGGTCTGCAGAAAAACTCCAAGAATCCTTCCAAAATTAACAAAGCTCTTGTTTATTTTCTTTTTGATTAGGTCAAAGAAGACCTCTCCCCAGTTCAAAATTTTCTTATCCACCAGAGCTCCCATGATACAGAGCTGATGTTTGGATATAGTGTCATGAGCAGAGTGCTTTGCAAGCAGCACTTTCCCTACCACATCTGCCAGGAACCTGTATTCAACAGACAGATTCCTCTTGAATAGTTTGCTAGGGTTTCCCTCTGGATGACCCATCCTGGAAAGCAGGTCAGAAAATTCTTCTCCTGATAACTCAGCAATATCTTCTCCATTTCTCAGTCCAAAAACCTCTATTAAAACTGTGGGGGTCAAGGGTACCTGATTTCCAGCAATAGACCCAACTATTGTAGAGTTGTCTTGATTATGAGCAGTATAGACCCATTCTTTGATTTCATCTGAAGCCAGCTTGATCCTAGTGGTCATGAGGGCAGACAGATTCTGATCCTTGAATAAACCCAGTATGTCTTGGAAAATCTGGTCGGTGGTGCTGAATGATTCTATATCAATGTCAAACCCGGCATCAAACTTCATTGCAGCTAGGACAGCAACGGACACAGCCATTGTACCTGCAAAAACTCAACAAACAAAACGACCAAGCTTAGAACTGTTTGGAGGGAAAGAAAATCCTGCAGAGAAATCGAAAGCGCAAAAAGAGAATGACGGCGAAAAAAGAGTTTTATATTAGGGTTCGACGCAGAAATGGAAAGATCGTTGAACTCAGTTTGACGATCGGGGCTTCTAAAGGAATCTGAAGAGTCTTCAACATCGTCGATCTCCGTTCGATGATCTTGGAGAGCGTCGAGCTCCGTTCGACGATCGTTCAGAGAACAAAATCGTCAAGCGCCGTTCGACGATCGTTGACCGGAAGAGATAGTTCATACTATCTGAGAGGCGCTGAACTCAGTTCGACGATTTTGGAAATCGTCGATCTCCGTTCGACGATCTTAGGGGAAATCATCGAGCGCAGTTCAGAGATCAGAAAAATTCTAGACACTAAGAAAAATCAGAATTTTTGCCTAGTCTTGGTCAATTTTTAGCTTTCAAAATCTTGGAAATTATTTAAGACTTCCTCCATCTAACATTCCTAACTGATTTAGGAAGAAGGTGTGTTTCTTTTCATCCAAAGGCTTGGTGAAAATGTCTCCCCTTTGTAAATCAGTTGGGATATATTGTAATTCAATTTTATTCTTTTCAACATTATCCCTTAAGAAATGATGTCTAATCTCTATGTGTTTTGTCCTACTATGGAGGACTGGATTTTGGGCTATGGAAATAGCACTTGTGTTATCACAAAAGATTTTAGACTTCTCTAAGTTGTAACCATAGTCTAGGAGTTGGTTTTGAATCCACAATATTTGTGAACAACAACTGACTGCAGCCATATATTCAGCTTCAGCAGTTGAAGTTGACACAGATGTTTGTTTCTTACAAAACCAAGAGACAAGTCTGTCACCAAGGAACTGACAAGTTCCACTGGTGCTTTTCCTGTCAATTCTGCATCCAGCATAATCAGCATCTGAGAATCCAGTCAAATCAAATGCGGAATCTTTTGGATACCAGAGACCTAAATTTGGACAACTCTTAACATACCTGAGAATCCTCTTTACTAAAGTTAGGTGTGACTCTCTAGGGCTTACTTGGAACATAGCACATATACATGTAGCAAACATTATATCTGGTCTACTAGCTGTAAGATACAGTAAAGATCCAATCATTGCTCTATATGTTGTCTGATCAACAGGTTTCCCATGTTCATCAGCATCTAATATAACATTGGTAGGCATGGGTGTTTTCATACAAGATACCTCAGACATACCAAATTTCTTAACCAGTTCATTTGCATATTTGGTTTGAGAAATAAAGATGCCTTCAGCATGTTGTTTGACTTGCAATCCTAGGAAGAAGGATAGCTCACCCATGCTACTCATCTCAAATTTAGAATGCATTAGGTTAGAAAACCTTCTGCATAATTTGGAGTCAGTAGAACCAAAAATGATATCATCTACATAAATTTGTACTAGTAGGGTATGAGACTTATGAGTTCTAATAAAAAGAGTTTGGTCTACTCTACCCCTTATAAAACCATTTTCCAAAAGAAAGTATGCTAGGGTCTCATACCATGCTCTAGGAGCTTGCTTGAGACCATATAATGCTTTATTTAATCTAAAAACATAATCAGGATAAGTTGGAGAGATAAAACCTGGAGGTTGTCTGACATAAACTTCCTCTTTGATGTCTCCATTTAAGAAAGCACTTTTGACATCCATCTGATATACTTTGAAGCCTTTGTGAGCTGCATAAGCTAGAAAAATCCTGATGGCTTCTAATCTTGCAACAGGTGCAAAAGTCTGGTCGTAGTCGATTCCTTCTTCTTGAGAGTATCCCTGGGCAACTAGCCTTGCCTTGTTCCTTATAATTACTCCTTGATCATCGAGTTTGTTTCTGAATACCCACTTTGTTCCAACAATGGAATGATCCTTAGGCTTTGGCACCAGTTCCCATACTTTGTTCCTCTCAAATTGATGCAACTCCTCTTGCATTGCAATGATCCAGTGTGGATCTTGCTCTAGATCTTGAATGGACTGAGGTTCAATTTGAGATAGGAAGCAGGTGTGCAACAGGTTTTGGTTGACCTGATTTCTGGTTTGCACACCAGCTGAGATTTCTCCAATTATTTGGGAAATTGGATGGTCTCTTGATGTTACTAAATCAACAGGGGGTGTTGATTGTTCACCAACCTGTGTTGTTGTTTTCTCTTGTGGTACAATAACTGGCTCTTCAGGTTGTGCTTCAATGTGTTGAGCATTCCCTTCATCTTCACTGCTTTCATCCTCTTGAGTAACCTGTAACCTGTTCAAGTCTTCAACTAGAGAATGTTCCTGCAAAGGTTCTATGGTAGAATAAATCTTCTCCTTTCCTTTTACCTGTCAACACTGTTGTGTTGTCCTCTGACTTGATTTTGCATAAGGTTTTGCTGAAGGTCACCTGGTAGCCTTCATCACACAGCTGACTGATACTGATTAGGTTGTGCTTCAGTCCTTCTACATAAGCTACCTTCTTGAAGGTTACTGAACCAATCTGGACTGCACCATATCCTTTAGTTTGTCCAAAGTTGGAATCACCAAAGATAACTTTGGGTCCAAGCTTGGCTCTAAAGGAAGTGAGGTTGTCCTTGTTCCCTGTCATGTGCTTAGAGCATCCACTATCCAAATACCATTGCTGGTTAGATGTTGGATAGGTCTTCACCTGCACATAAAACAATTCATTTGTTTTTGACCCAGTTTACCTTGGGCCTAGGTTGATAACCTCTAAATTCTGAAATGAAAGACACCCCAGGTTGACTCTTATATCCTTCAGGATGATATCTCCTTGGAGGTATAATCCATTCAGTATAAGGGTTAAAGGTTTGGGATGAAGAATCCTTAGAATTCAATTTTGATTTGCCTTTGAAAAAGTTTCCAGAGCTCTGACCTCTGTTCGACGATCTTGGAGCTGCGTTCGACGGTCTTGGGTCAAATCATCGAGCTCCGTTCGACGGTCGACTATGGGTGAGGTCAGGTATATGAGATCGTCGACCTGCGTTCGACGACTTTGGATGAGATCGTCGATCAGCGTTCAACGATTTTTCCTGAGATCGTCGAGCTGCGTTCGGCGATCGTCGATCTTCATTCGGCGATCGTCGATCTCCGTTCGATGATTTCTGCTGGGACTTAGTTTTCTGAGGCAGATCAGAATTTTTCCTAGCAACCTCTACAACTCCCTTTCCCTTGTCAGAAATAAACTTGATGGGATTTGTTAGAACAATAGGTTGGCTGGATGAGGCACCCAAGCCCAGTGTACTGTTAAATCTAGAGTTCACTGTGCTTGTGATGTCTATCAGCTTGATGCTTCTCCCATTAAGGGATTCTTCAAGCTTCTTGGCCTCAGAGAGCTCACTTTTCAGTGTAGCTATCTGTTCCCTACAGTTCTCCAACTCCTGAGAGAGTTTGAGGTTTTCTGACTTTAAAATATTGTGTTCAGATAATTGATTTCTGAGAGAGATAATCTCTTTCTCAGACTTTAGCAGGTCTAAATACAATGCTTTAAATTCAGATTTAAAGTCTTTTGAACTAAAATCAAAGGAACTAATTGCCTGATTTTCTTCAGGTTGGGTCTCTGAGTCTGACTCTGACTCCTCTTCTTCTGAGTTATGATGTGAGGTATTGATTGCCATCATGCAGAACTCCTTTTCTTCTACATCATCCTCATCATCACTGGAGCTGGAAGAGGCTTCTGACTCCTCTTCTGTCTCACTCCAGGATTCAGCAACAAACCCTTTTCTTGTATGCTTATTTTTGCTTGAAGAAGGTTTGCTATTGTCATTTCTTTTGGAGTCTTTCTCCTTCCTTCTTTCTTTCGTGTCCCTTTTGTCCTTGTTCTTGTTCTCTGGGCAGTCAGGAACTATGTGCCCTGGTTTCCTGCAACCAAAGCAAATGATGTCTTTATTATTACCAATGGACTTGTCATACCTTGGCTTATCCTGCTCCTTGTATGATCTTCTTCTGAAGTCCTTTCTGGCCATCTTGTAGAATCTTTTGGCCAGCAAGCTGAGTAGTTCATCATTGCCTGTGGCTTTATCTTCAGGCAGATCCTCAGTTACCTTGAATGCTATGGTCTTCTCTTTCCTTGTGGCTGGTGAAGCAGCCTTCTGTTCTTGCTCTCTGTTCTTGATGAGTAGCTCATAAGATTTGAGCTTACCCACAAAGCTTCAGTGGTGATCTCATTCAGACTTCTGGCATCCTTAATTGGCCAGATTCTTGAATCCCAAGTGCTGGGGAAGCACATTAGGATCTTGTCATTAAGTTCTGTCAGAGAGATCTCCTTGTCCAATGTCCTTAGTTCACTGACAATTAGACTTAATCTGTTATACATGTCTCCCACTGACTCAGTCTCTCCCTTCTTGAAGTTCTCATATTGAGAGATGAGATGGGATCTTCTGTCCTTTCTTTCATCAGCTGAGCCTGAGACTATTTCTGAGAGCTTGTCCCAAATTTCCTTGGCTGAATTACATTCAGCTACCTTTTGAAATATGTCATCTGACATTGTCTGGGCTAGAATGTTCATAGCCTTGGCATCAGCTACTTTCCATTTTTTTGATGTCAGCATCTGTTCCTGATGGAGGTGGAACAACATTTGTACTTGTATTCTCTGGGGGTCTTGGACACACTGTCAAAACAGAATTAAATATATCTTCGTCAATAGAATTCATGTAAAGTCTAATCCTTTCTTTCCAAAGTGCAAACTTTGACAGATTGCACACTGGAGGTCTGGGGCTAGCATAATCCTTGTTTTGGGCCATGATTTATGCAAACAAAATCTAATTATAAAATACAAAAGAAAAACAGATCTAGTTTGGGATCTTTGGGTTCAGGTGTTAGCCTGTACAACCAATCAGGTATGGTATGTTTAACCAACCTCCCTCTGATACCAATTGAAAGTGCAACTAGATCTGATATACTCTAGAGGGGGGGGGGGGGGGTGAATAGAGTATATGGTGCTTAAAAACTTTTACAAACTTTTACAACAATTATTGTAATATGTGTGAGTAGGGAAGCAGAACTAAATCTAATCACAGAACTAAGCTATGCAAAAACTAAGCACAGAAAAATCAAGGACAGAAACAAAAAAGAAGCAAGCCAAAACCAGATGACACAAGGGAATATAGTGGTTCCCCAAACTTGGGTACATCCACTCTTCTACCACCCTAGGTAGGAATCCACTGTAAGATGAGTTGATCAGGTGTCCTGGGCACCAATGAGCTTTTGATAAGGTGCTCAAAAACCAAAGCAGATTTTTTGATCAGGTGTCTTGCCACCAATGAGCTTTTGACAAGATGCTCAAAAACCAGATTCAAACTTTTGAAGGGAGTTTGAAAAACCCTTTACAGAGTGGGGGTGAGAGAGTGATGACAGTCTTCTCTTTCTCAAACAACTGAGAAGACTATGTGGATTGTTGTCAAAGCTCCCCCTGAATCCTTGAAATCTTCAGGAAGAAAATCTTTGCTGAGGGTGATAGACCTTCAAAGGTTGAACTCCAGCAATGGATGATTTCAGCAATAGCTGAAATGTTGAATGTCTGGAGTCAGGAAATATGTTGGCCTTGAACACTTTGAAAACTACAGAGATCTGAAGATTTGAGAAAACTTGATCTCCTTTGTTGAGTGTTCTTGAGAATTCTTTGTGACAGAAGATTTTGAATGAGTTTCTGTAATCTGTATTGTGTGTGCACTATTTCTTGTTCTACTTAGAGATTCAAAAACATTCTCTCTTTTATTCTCTGGTCCTGAATAGAATATTATTCTTTGTCAAAAATAGCCGTTGGTCTGCATTGATTGCATCCTTAATTGCATAATCTCTTTTTGAGGAAAGTCTACAGAATTATTCCTTGAAAAGTCCCTTGAAACTTGGTCCAGAATTAAATGAAAACGGCTAGCAAATCTCTGAATTAATTGCAGAATAACTCCTAACTGATTTGAATTTGAATTCTGGAAGTTATCTGAAATCGTCGAACTGAGCTCAGCGATCTGAAAACACACAGCAGCAAGATAATCGTCGATCTGAGCTCAAAGATCGTCGAACTGAGCTCAGAGATAAAGATCCAAGGCAGAGTCAAAATCGTCGACCTGAGCTCACCGATCGTCGAATGGAGTTCGACGATATTATGAAGTTGAGCTCAGCAATCGTCGAATGGAGTTCGACGATCTGTCGAAGTTGAGATAGACGATCGTCGACCGGAGTTCGACGAATCGTCGTGCTGAGCTCGACGATCAGACTTAGTCTCCAGAAAGAAAAACTTGGTCTTCAGGGCAGCTTCCAAACCTAGACTTCTAACCCTTAGACTCAATTCTAATTGACCTTTTAAGCTATACAGGAGGTCAAGCAAAGGTTTCTAGAGACATAGTGATCCTGACCCAAATTAGTAATAGGGTGTTCCAACAGAATGGCCTACCTGTTGCCCCCAGTGGGGTATTTATAGGCGAAACCCTAAATCCCCTACTACGGGTTTGGATTCCTATCGGATCGTAACCAACCCGTTAAGTAGCCCATTAACACTAATATAAATATACCTCAACAGGATATACTTGCATATTATCATTACGTGCGTGTACCTAAACGTCTTGCTGCATAACGGACTTTAGACATTATGGTACCCATGTTGTAACTGGGCTAACTCTATCGGGGCGACACAATTGTGCAATGAAGTAAGATTAATGTTGACTATGCGTATATTTCTGATGGCGCTAATACATGTTACGTAGGTATTTCAAGATAGCGGATAAACCATACCATATCATTATATATGGTTGTTATAATGGTGATGTAACCATTATTTATCCAACTCATGATAGAGTAGAGCCCCGATAGAGTTGGGTTTGCTGGAGTTATTAGGGTGACCGGGCCCACAAGTGTTGGAGTTGGCATTTCATTTATGATTGTTTTTAATGGGTAGATGAGAGGTTGTATTAAATGGATAGGTGAGAAGTTGTAATTATTAGGAGAGAGTTTTTCTTGTTTTGGTTTTGCCTATATAAAGGCCCTTTGTAGTACCTTTTATGATTGATGAAAAATAGAGAGAGGAGCTCCAAAATTCATTTCTTGCTTTAGAGAGAGAAGAGGAGCGCTGCAGCGCAGGTGTCTTGTCGAGCGGTTAGAAGGCTAGTCAGGCGAGTTGGTTTTGACCCGGGCGGTTTGAAGAAGTAATCGGGCGGCCTGGTGATCTCGCAGCGAGAAGGGAGTGCTCGCGTTTGGCGTACTCGCGAGTAGTGCGCAGCTCGCGGTGTTGTACTCGCGTGTGGGGTCTAGCCGCAAGGGTGTTGCTGACTCGCCAGTTGCTCTCGCGGAGCCAGCTCGCCTGGGTGGTGCTCGCGACCAGTGCACAGCGAGAAGTGTGGTCTCGCGAGAGGAGTGCAACTCGCGAGAGGGCGCGGTCCACCGGTGAACTCGCCACGCGAGTAGAGGTTTGGTGGCGTCGAGCCCGCGCGGTTTGTAGCGGTCTCGCCGGGTGTAGCCGCGCGACTTGGCGGTCTCGCCAAGTTGGTCTCGCCGAGTACTTAAAAGATTTTTCGAGGTAGCAGGAGCCCGTACACGTTTCCAACAAGTGGTATCAGAGCCAGGTTGGATCCCCTGGGAGTTTGCTCGGAAGGTCTCGTGATAAGAAGAGATGGAGATGGGAAGTGAAATGTCGGGGCAAGTCCCCAAGTTGACGAAGACCAACTATGGGAACTGGAGCATCCAGATGAGGGTACTACTAGCCTCCAAGGAGTTGTGGGAGGTAGTAGAGGATGGTGTGGAGGTGCTGACTGCCGAAGCAGAAGCCGCGTTAACGAATGCACAGAGGACAGCATTGAGAGAAGCTAAGAAGAGGGACAAGAAGGCGTTGTTCATCTTGTACCAAGGCGTAGATGAAGCTACATTTGAAAAGATCTCGGACGCCGAGACTTCGAAGGAAGCATGGGAGATCTTGCAGCGCTCCATGCAGGGAGTAGACAAGGCCAAGAAAGTTAAGTTGCAATCCCTCCGAGGCCAGTATGAGATGATGAGGATGCAAGGGTAGGAGAAGGTTGGCGACTATGTGACCCGTCTACGGACGCTCACAAATGAGATGAAGAGAAATGAGGAGACCATAGACGAGGTTAGCTTCATGGAGAAGCTCCTGCGTTCTATGTCAAAGAAGTTCCGACACGTGGTGGTGGCCATCGAAGAATCGAAGGACCTCACGGTGATGACGACAGATGAGTTGGTAGGCTCACTGCAAGCCCATGAGTACAGAATGGCGCAAGATGATGAAGAAGCGAGTAGTTTGGGAAAAGCACTCCAGACCCAGCTGAACTTCGGAGAGAACTCAGGAAGTGGTGGTGGCCAGCGTGGCCGTGGCTACCAAGGAAGAGGTAGAGGAGGAAGAGGTGGTAGAGACCAAGGGAGAAGTCAATCACACCAGAAGGAGTTCGAGCAGAACCAAGGTTGGAACGCCGGAGGTAGAGGAAGAGGCCGAGGTAGAGGTCAAGGCAGAGAAGGAAAAGACCAAGGCAGAGGCCAAGGTAGAGGAGGTAGAGGAGACATGTCCCAGACTCAATGCTACAACTGTGGCAAGTTTGGGCACATGAGCTATGATTGTTGGGCTCCTTGGAAGGGAGGAGAGGCCAACCACTATGCGGAGACGAGCAACACGGGAGGTGACCCGATGATGTTCCTTACGGTCCAAGGTGCTGGAGGCGGAAGGAATGGAGTGTGGTACTTAGACACCAGAGCTAGCAACCACATGTACGGAGAGAGGGAGCTGTTCACGAGCCTTGAGCCAAATGGTGGTGAGGTGAGTTTCGGCGACGCCTCAAAGATTGCAGTAGAAGGAAGAGGAGTTGTGGCGGTCGTGTTGAGTGGGAAGGAGGTTCTCATCAACGACGTCTTTTATGTGCCGGTCTTGAGGAGTAACATCCTAAGCCTTGGGCAGCTGGTGGAGAAGGGCTACCGGGTTTTGTTGCGGGATGGCACCTTGGCCATGAAGGACGGTCATGGGAAGGAAGTAGTGAGGGTAAAGATGACGGCGAACCGTCTCTTCACCTTGAGCATGAATGTAAAGGAGACGACATGTCTCGCGAGGAATGAAGAAGAGGAGGAAGCTTGGCTGTGGTACCACCGGATGGGGCATCTGGGGTTCACATGCCTGAAGTTGTTGTCTGGATCAAAGATGGTGGAAGGGCTGCCTATGATCACACCTCCTCATAGGGTCTGTGAGGCATGCACCAAGGGGAAGCAGAGAAGAGAAACATTTGAGGGTGGCAAGTCCCGAAGGGCGACGAGGCCATTGGAGTTGGTTCACTCGGACATCGCTGGTCCATTTGAAACAACTTCAATCGGTGGAAACAAGTACTACATCACATTCATCGACGACTTCAGCAGAAAGTGTTGGGTGTATTTTCTGAAGGAGAAGGCTGAGGCGCTGGAGAAGTTCAAGGAGTTCCGGGCGATGGCTGAGAAGGAGAGTAGTCAACCGCTGAAGGTGCTCCGAACGGATAGGGGTGGGGAGTACACCTCTAGGCTGTTCGACGAGTACTGCAGGCAATGGGGGATCTCTCATCAGCTGACGGCGGCATACTCGCCTCAGCAAAATGGCGTGGCAGAAAGGAAGAATCTCACAATCATGAACATGACACGGAGCATTGTGAAGGGTAAGGGACTACCGAAGAAGTTCTGGGCGGAAGCAGTACAGGTGGCTGTGTACGTGCTGAATCGGTGCCCTACCAAGAGTGTGAAGTTCAAGACACCGTTTGAGGCTTGGAGTGGCTGGAAGCCAAGTGTGAAGCACCTGAGGGTCTTCGGGTGCGTGGCCTATGCCCACGTCCCGGACCAAAGGAGGAAGAAGCTGGACGACAGAAGTGAGAAGTGTATTTTTGTGGGCTACGCTCCTGAGAGCAAGACTTACAAGTTATACAATCCTGAGACGGAGAAAGCTATCATCTCAAGGGACGTGGTGTTTGAAGAAGGAAGCTGCTGGAGCTGGGATGAGGCGGTGAAGAACATCAAGGGAATGTTTTTCGAGGATGATGAAGAAGAAGGTGGAGGAGAGGCTGAAGCGGAGATGGGTGGAGCGGAGCCACCATCACCACCAAGCGGAGGTCCAGGGGGAGCTCTCACCGCTTACTCTAGTGGTGCAAGCACGAGTGGAAGCGGCCCTGAAGGAGCAAGCACCAGTGGGAGCAAGGACTACCGTCCTCAGCCCAGGATGCGGAGGCTGGATGAGATATATGAGGAGACGGCACCGGCACTTAACAATTTTTCTTTATATTGTCTCTTAGCAGATGTCGAGCCGTGCTCCTACGATGAAGCTGCCAAGGAGAAGAGTTGGAGGAAGGCGATGGATGCGGAGATCGCTTCCATAAAGAAGAACGAGACCTGGAAATTGGTCGACCCTCCTGCTGGCCACAAACCCCTCGGGGTGAAGTGAGTGTACAAAGTAAAGAAGAACAAAGATGGCGGAGTGGAGAAGCACAAGGCCAGGCTAGTGGTTAAGGGCTATCGTCAAGTCCAAGGCGTGAACTATGATGAGGTGTTTGCCCCCGTGGCGCGAGTTGACACTATTCGGTTGATCATAGCGCTAGCGGCTCACCATGGTTGGAAGATCATGCAGATGGACGTGGTCTCGGCATATTTGAACGGGTACTTGGAGGAAGATGTGTACATCGAGCAGCCTCCAGGGTACGTTGTGAAGGGGCAGGAGTGGAAAGTCTACAAGTTAGACAAAGCACTCTACGGGCTGAAGCAAGGGGCAAGAGCGTGGAACGGAAGGATAGATGCTTACTTGCAAAAGCATGGCTATCAGAAGAGCCCGCATGAGCACGCCCTCTACACCAAGGTGGACCAGGAGGGAAACATGATGATTGTGTGCCTCTACGTGGACGACATGATTTTCACGGGAAACAATGCTGCTATGTATGAGGAGTTCCGGGGCATGATGAAGAAGGAATTTGAGATGACCGACTTGGGAGAGTTGAGCTACTTCCTAGGGGTGGAAGTGAAGCAGGGAGAAGATGGGATATTCATATCCCAGAAGAAGTACGCAGAGGAGATCTTGAAGAAGTTCAGGATGGAGGATAGCAAGCCTATCTCCACTCCCGCTGACCCAGGGTTGAAGCTGAAGAAAGATTCTAAGGAAGGAGCGGTGGATCCTACCCTATTCAAGAGTCTGGTGGGCAGTCTACGCTACCTTACCTTCACCCGACCGGACATAATGTATGCGGTCGGAGTGGTGAGCAGGCATATGGAGGAGCCAAAGGAAGACCACTTCACGGCAGCGAAGAGGATCCTGAGGTACATCAACGGGACAAGAGGTCACGGGCTGAAGTACTCCACTGGAGAGGAGCTGAAGTTGGTTGGGCACTCCGATAGTGACTCTGGAGGCGATGTGAACGATCGGAAGAGCACTTCTGGATATGCATTCAACATGGGAACGGGGGTGTTCTCTTGGAGCTCGAAGAAGCAGGCAACGATAGCTCTATCGTCCTGCGAGGCTGAGTATATTGCAGCAGCAGCTGGCACCTGCAAGCCATTTGGCTAAGGAATCTGTTGGAGAGTTTGCAGCATGGAGTGGATGGGCCAACGACTATGATGGTGGACAACATGTCGGCCATCCAGCTCGCGAAGAATCCCGTGCTACATGGACGTAGCAAGCATATCGAGGCAAGGTATCATTTCCTAAGGGAGCAGGTAGAGTTGAAGACAGTGGAAGTGAAGTATTGCCCGACCGGAGAGCAAGTCGCGGACATCTTCACCAAGGCGTTGAAGGTGGACACGTTCTGAAGCTCAAAGGCAAACTCGGCATGTGCTGCCAAGTTTGAGGGGGAGTTTGCTGGAGTTATTAGGGTGACCGGGCCCACAAGTGTTGGAGTTGGCATTTCATTTATGATTGTTTTTAATGGGTAGATGAGATGTTGTATTAAATGGGTAGGTGAGAAGTTGTAATTATTAGGAGAGAGGTTTTCTTGTTTTGGTTTTGCCTATATAAAGGCCCTTTGTAGTACCTTTTATGATTGATGAAAAATAGAGAGAGGAGCTCCAAAATTCATTTCTTGCTTTAGAGAGAGAAGAGGAGCGCTGCAGTGCAGGTGTCTTGCCGAGCGGTTAGAAGGCTAGCCGGGCGAGTTGGTTTTGATCCGGGCGGTTTGAAGAAGTAATCGGGCGGCCTGGTGATCTCGCAGCGAGAAGGGAGTGCTCGCGTTTGGCGTACTCGCGAGTAGTGCGCAGCTCGCGGTGTTGTACTCGCGTGTGGGGTCTAGCCGCAAGGGTGTTGCTGACTCGCCAGTTGCTCTCGCGGAGCCAGCTCGCCTGGGTGGTGCTCGCGACCGGTGCACAGCGAGAAGTGTGGTCTCGCGAGAGGAGTGCAACTCGCGAGAGGGCGCGGTCCGCCGGTGAACTCGCCACGCGAGTAGAGGTTTGGTGGCGTCGAGCCCGCGCGGTTTGTAGCGGTCTCGCCGGGTGTAGCCGCGCGACTTGGCGGTCTCGCCAAGGTGATCTCGCCGAGTACTTAAAAGATTTTTCGAGGTAGTAGGAGCCCATACACGTTTCCAACAGGGTTGGCTTAGTGCATACCGGTGTAATCCAACCTATACCCCCCACGGGCTGTGAAAGATCACGTATGTGAACTATTAGTATGATATCTCAAATACCCTCCGGCCTCTGACACTTAGTAACCAGCCAATTGTCCCTGATCATAACTATTGAGTCCCCAAACCACTATACTCTAGCATGTGGGTACGGGCTGCGGGCATCATGGTACCGTGGCCATGTCCACATAGTTACTCATACAACTATATGGCTGGTAGAGACGCTGTCAACGCTATGCCCGTGGGGGGTATACCCCATGAGTGCTACTCTGCAGGGCCCAGATAAGTATCCGGCAACCAGGAACATACAAGCTAATGATATACTTGTGAGTACACGTTACCTTAATACATAGCCAACCCTGTAAGCCATAGTAACCGATTGGATAACTATAATTATACATACGGTAATTAGCGTGGTTTAGCATACTACCAGATATGTCACGTGGGTATAAAACGGCTTGGTTGCCATCAAGATTTGGTACCGGTCCCCGCTTATCATGGTCACCTCGCGGCGTGGAAGTGAGGATCATGATGTAAACAGGGTATTGTATCCATAGATCGACTCTCTTACCATTATTGAGGCATAATGGTGTTAGCCCGGAATATAAACGTAATGGGACCCCGGTAATACTAGCGGACCTCATATATGATGCTCCTTTCGTCAGGTTTAGGGTTTAGGGTAATGGAACACGAGTATATCCTCTCTGATGAACTCATGTTATGACCTGGAGGGTTACTAGATGAAATAATAGGGTCATTAGTATGATAATCGCGGCGGGAGGCAACATATGATTTCAAATGGCTGATATAATACTATATCAGCGGAGAATTGACAGGAAACTACAGTAACCCAGTCAACTTATTATTGATTGTGGGTACCTATAGTTGTCCCATGAACGTAATGATGATATGTACCTACTTATTTTGATCCATTATAAGTATGCATGTGGAGAATGAAGTACGTCTACACAATGTTTATATATAGGATGATTAACCCATACTGTGCAACCCATATACGGCTTAATGGTTCATTATCAGACGATAAAGTAACACCAGTTGATGAATGGATTTACATGATGGTAGCGCCATCAATAGTTAATACCCACAGGTTAATAGTCATAATTGTATCACCACGTGGTACAGTAATATACCGCCACGTGCTATTATGATATAGTACGCTGATTGAGGTGACACAAAAATCATTATGAGCTTATCGGATCATGGCGGACTGTAACATGAGTATAACCATTGCTATTCATTAGTTCCAGGTCATATGGATCAGTAATAGTTCAGTAATTTTATACCGAACGACTATTATACTGATGCGCATAAACTAGTGACATAATGATATCACCAGTTTTTGTCAATACACCGCTAGTAGTGGACATAACTAACCCCATATGTGATGAACCCGCCATGGGTTGTAATCCCTCCTTGTGTCTTCGTGGCCTCCCCCCGATCGGAAAATAACATGAATATCACGATCCTACCACACCCGATTACATGGGTGTAGCTTGATACATGACATATGCGGTACCAATGTTAGAAGGAACTCAAAACCAAATCATGACAGAGAAAAATAATAATGGGAAGAAAGCTTGTTGATACTTTTTTTATTCAATACAAAACTTGCCATATAAATAGGCAAAGCCAAGACTTACAATGGAAGGAAAAAGTAAATGCCTAATTAAAGCAAAAAATTATAACAGCCAAGAGCTTTAAAACGAAATGAGTAAAGGCATGAAACCTCCGGTCATTAATTCTCTACTAGAAAACTGAAATAAGACTTAAATAGAAAGTAACGTAACTAATTATTAACATTCAACCCCTAATTAGTTATGTTTTTCACGTCCCGCACTCGAAGTCGCTCCCGCATTTCAACGAACTTGTTCCTTGCGAGTGCCTTGGTTAATATGTCAGCTAGTTGGTCGTTAGTATGAACGTACTCGACCTCGATCATTCCACGCTCCACGCAATCCCGAATGTAGTGGTAACGAGTATCAATGTGCTTAGACCGATCATGATATACGGGGTTCTTGGTTAGTGCAATTGCCGACTTGTTATCAACAAAGAGTGTTGCTTTGCACCTAATCCTCTTCCGAATATCATCGAGTAGGTTGAGTAACCATACCCCTTGCTGTGCCGCAATTGAAGCTGATATATATTCGGCCTCGCAAGAAGATAAGGCTACAACCCGTTGCTTCTGCGACATCCAAGTGATGATGTTCTGGCCTAGGAAGTATGCAACTCCCGTAGTGCTTTTCCTATCATCAATGTTCCCTCCATGATCACTGTCGCAGTAGCCAACAAGCTTCGTTCCTCCACGAAGGTTCTTCTCATAAGAAAGTCCAAACCCAACAGTACCCTTCAGATACCTTAGAAGATGCTTCACCGCTGCTTGGTGTTGGGTGTTGGGTTTCTCCATGAACCTGCTTACTATCCCCACGGCAAAGGCAATGTCTGGACGGGTATTCACCAAATACCTCAAGCAACCAATCACACTTTTATACTCCGTGGGGTCCACCAAGGGAAATTCACCTGCCTTGCTCAACTTGAGTCTAGGCTCCATTGGAACATGAGTGGCATTGCAATTTGTCATCCCATTTTTTTCAAGTATTTTCAGAATGTATGCAGACTGACAAAGAGTGATTTCATGAGGCGTTTGTGATACCTCTATCCCCAAGTAGTAGGTGAGCAATCCGAGATCGCTCATGCAAAACAACTCCTTCATCTGAGCTTTGAACTTGTTTATTTCCACGCCGCTTGATCCGGTGATGATGAGATCATCCACATAGACTCCAACCAGTAAGATTGAATCTCCCACAACTCGCTTGTAAACAGCGTGTTCAGTCGGACTCTTCTCAAAGCCCAATGAGGATAGACTTTGATCTAGCTTGAGGTTCCAAGCCCGCGGGGCTTGTCGAAGGCCATACAACGCCTTCTTGAGCTTCAACACCTTGTGCTCTTCTCCAATAATCACAAAACCGGGAGGTTGAGAAACGTATACCTCCTCGACTAGATCCCCGTTGAGAAAAGCCGATTTGACATCCATGTGGTGGATGTCCCATCCTTCCTCCGCTGCCAAAGCAATGAGCAAACGGACCGTCTCCAATCTCGCCACGGGTGCGAAAATCTCGTTGAAGTCAACCCCATGTCGCTGCACATACCCCTTCGCCACGAGCCGAGCTTTATGTTTCACGATGTTCCCTTCCGGATCTCGCTTCGTCTTGAAAACCCACTTGAGTCCAATGGATTTTTGACCATTCGGGAGGGTGGCGAACTCCCAAGTGTCATTGTCCCGGATGGAAGTTAGCTCCTCTTCCATAGCTCGTCTCCAACTAGGATCGACTTTAGCTTCCTCATAAGTTGCTGGTTCCCCTGCAGCGAAGAGGCAAAGTCCAGCCTCCTCCTGTTGTAATTCCATCTCTTCGGTTTCGGCGTAGATCTCCTCAAGGGGCCGGAATCGAATCGGTCTGCCGGAGCTTGAAATCGACCCGGAATTGGGAAATTCACTGGCCACGGCAGAGGAGTTGCTAGTCCCGGGAGAGCTGCTGTAGGCAGCGGATTTGCTGGTCCCGGGAGAGCTGCTGGCAGCGGGAGAGCTGCTGGCAGCGGGATTGCTGCTGGCATCGGGCGAACCGCTGCTGGCTGCAGCGGTGAAACTGCTGCTGGCAGCGGGCGACCTGCTCGCTGCGGATGAGCTGCTGGCAGCGGGCGTGACGCTGGCCGCAGGTGAGCCAGGGGTTGCTGGTACGTGAGTAACAAGAGGAGCTGCTGCTCCTGCTGATGGCAGAAACAGATCGTAGATAGAGGAGTCTTCTCCATTGCTCTCTTCCCAATCCCACTTCGCCTCTTCGTGAAAGATGACATCACGGCTGATCACAAGCTTGCCCGTTGCTGGATTGAATAGTCTGTACGCCTTAGACCCCGCCTCGTAGCCAATGAGTACCATCTTGGTGCCCCGATCTTCAAGCTTTGCAAGGTTGGGCTTTGTTGTCTTCGCGTACGCAAGGCAACCGAAAGTGCGAAGGTAGTGCACTTTTGGTTTCCTTCCGTAGAACGCCTCGTAAGGCGTCTTCCCAACAACGCTATGTGTAGCCGCCCGGTTAAGGAGATGTACCGCGGTTGCTAATGCTTCTCCCCAAAACTTCGCCGGCACGTGTTTGCACTTTAGAAGACTCCGAACCATCCCCATGACAGTTTGATTGCGGCGCTCCACCACGCCGTTTTGTTGCGGGAATAAGGGGCTGTGAGAAATCGTTTGATACCGACTCCCTCACAATAAGCATCAAACCCCTTGGAGGTGAACTCCCCACCTCGATCGCTACGGAATCCCTTCATTTTGAACTCCGTTTCCATCTCCGCTCGCGCCTTTAGTCTCTTGAAAGCATCCAAGGCCTCATCCTTGGATTTTAATAACTCCACCCACATGAACCTGCTATGATCATCCACTAGCAAGAAAAAATAGTTTTTACCTCCAGGGGTGGCCGGAGTGATGGGTCCGCACAAATCTCCATGTACAAGTTGGAGAGGCTTCGTTGCACGGCCCGCCGCAACACTCGGAAATGGTAACCTCCTCTGTTTTGCCACCAAGCACCCGTCGCAAAGTTCTTGTGAGTGCTCAATGGAGGGCATTCCCTCCACCATCTTGAAACGCCCCATGTCATGAAGTGCTCGAAAGTTGAGATGTCCCCATCTAGCGTGCCATAGCCACGCCTCGTCTTTGTATTGCTCCGCTAGCAAGGCCACCGGAGAATCTGTCTTCATATTAAGGATGTAGAGACGATTCTTGGACCTCTCCACCTTCGCCAAGAGACGCCTCTCTTGATCGAATAGACACAAGAATCCGTCCTCCATGACGATCTTGCATCCGTTCTCCTCCAATTGTCCCAAACTTGCAATGTTTGTGCGGAGTTTCGGGATGTAGTAGACGTTGGTAAAAACTTTGTGATGCTCCTTTTTGTCTTTGAGGAAGACGGCTCCCCGACCACATATCTCCACCGAAGAGCCATCGCCAAACTTCACCTTGCCTCTCACCGTCTCATCTAGCGAGGAGAAGAAATCCTTGCAACCCGTCATATGGTTGCTAGCCCCCGTATCAAGGTACCAATCCGATTTCTCCACGTCGCCGGAAAAAATGCCCGGTTGTACATTCTCTTCATTAAGGAGAAAGTTAGAACATACCATTTTCGGGTGATCTTCTTCGCCCTCCGCCAATAAAAGAGCCGGTTCGATATCCTCGAAGGCTTCGGCCATGTGCGCTCTCTCCTCGTTGTCCTTCTGTTTCGAGCGGCACTCCGAGGCATAGTGGCCCATTTTGTGGCAATAGAAGCACTCAATTTTTGACTTGTCTTTACCACCGTCGTTGTGATCTTGACCGTCGCGTCGATCGTTGTTGCGATGTTGTCCGCCGCGCCCTCGTCCACGGCCGCGGCCTCCACGGCCTCCGGTTTGGTGTCCTCCACCATTATATGGGCTTCTTGTCACGAGCCATAAACTCCCTCATCATCAAGAGGAGTTTTTCCTCGTCTTTGTTGGTAGCCCCACCAACACGCTCTTCATGAGTCTTGAGACGGCCGACAACCTCCTCCACGGTCATCGTCGTGAAGTCGCCAAATTGCTCTATCGTCGAAGCAATCTGGGCGAACTTCGATGGGACGGATCGCAAGAATTTCTTCACAACCGCAACCTCCGCTACCTTTCCTCCCAACGCCCTTTGCATGTTGACGTTTGTGGTAAGCTTCATTGTGAAATCATCTATTGAGTCTGTCTCCTTCATGCGAAGCATCTCAAACTCCGTTTGCAGAGTTTGGATCTTTGCATCCTTGACGCGGTCCGCGCCTTGGTACATGATCCGAAGCATGTCCCATACCTCCTTCGCAGTTTTCTTCTCCGCAACCATCTGGAGAACGTCATCTGGAAGAGCTTGTTGGATGACCGAAAAAGCTATTTTGTTCTTTTTCTCATCCACCTTCGCCGTCGGATCGATTGGTTCCACCACCTCCAAGACGTCCTGGACATCGAGGATCCCCCTCATTCTGATAGCCCAGACGCCGTAGTTGCTCCTCGTGAGCACCGGGTATTTGAAGTGTCCATGGAACCCATCCGACTTTGAAGATGTCTCCGCCATTGAAGAAACAACGTTTCTTCCTCACAATGGAACGATCTCCTCCTTGCTCTGATACCAAATGTTAGAAGGAACTCAAAACCAAATCATGACAGAGAAAAATAATAATGGGAAGAAAGCTTGTTGATACTTTTTTTATTCAATACAAAACTTGCCATATAAATAGGCAAAGCCAAGACTTACAATGGAAGGAAAAAGTAAATGCCTAATTAAAGCAAAAAATTATAACAGCCAAGAGCTTTAAAACGAAATGAGTAAAGGCATGAAACCTCCGGTCATTAATTCTCTACTAGAAAACTGAAATAAGACTTAAATAGAAAAGTAACGTAACTAATTATTAACAACCCATATGAAGGGATTACAACCAGTGGTGTATGAGCAACGGCCTGTGCATACCGATCATAAAGCGCAGTGCACATTATCCAGTGGGATTATAGAAATGAGGAACTCATATATCCACTAATATTGCGATCACATAGATCAATCATCGATGATACCATATACCTGATGAGCATCCCTCGCGCAACTAAGCCGCGAGCAACCGTAGCGCGACACCGTGGGGGCCTCCCCCCCACTGTAGCCAATCAGTAATCGGTGTAGTT
>JBBWWR010000050.1:0-92902 GCA_039583875.1 Platanthera guangdongensis
TTGGCGATCTGCTTTGGGTGTTGGCAGTTTGGGCCTTGTCCGCAGAGCTCGCGCTAGGCCTTTTGGTGATTTACTGGACTTGGTTCACATTCTGTGACAAGTCCAGTGTGTCCGCAGTATCCGCCAAGTCCGTTGCTGACCTGGGCCGGACTGACTTTGGTCGTGGACTTGTGGCGGATGGAGGCTTTGTCTTGTACTGTGCGGACTACCTCTTTCGTGTGTGGACTATTGATGAAGGGGGTTGTGGCTGTTCCATGCGTGATGATGTTGCGGACTGTGCGAACAGTGCAGACTGTACCTTGTCCGCATAGTGTGGGCTGCAAGTCCGCCTAGTTGTGAACATCTGTTCTTGCTCCTAGCGGGTTTTCTTGGAAATCCGGCTAAGTCTTGCGGACTCAGCGGACGGATGTTTTGCTAGTGCGTGAGCTGTGGTGGTGACTCTATTCACTAGGGTGGTGACCACACTCCTCACACTCGTGAAAGAAATAGTACCTAATCATCTAGAGGGGGGGGGGGGTGAATATGTGAACTTAATCTTTTTAAAAATTACAGGAAGAAACACTGAATAATAAGACCTGTATTGCAATTCTCTACAGCAATTCAGCACAGATAATACAACAATCACAAAATTAATCACACACAGAGTACACACAGATTTTATAAGTGGTTCCCCAAGGTCTGGGTACATCCACTTTTCGGCCTTCGCCTATCTAGTAGTGTACTAGATTCGGCCTAACTTCTCCACTTCTTCTCAGATCCTCAGATCTTACACCTCAGAACCACAAACAGGTTCCTATAACTCAGAGTGACCCCACTCCTACAACTCAGGCACAAAGCCTTACCACTAAGTCTTCACCAGACCTACACTCAGCTAAACAGCCCTACCTCAGCCTTCAATCAAGACCTACACTTAGATAATAGAATCTCCTACACTCAGGCACTAAAGCCTACCTCAGCCTTTATAGTTTAGGCTTACACTTGATCTATACAAGATCCTACAGAATATAAAGTTTACAAAGTAAATAACAACCCAATTCAGAAAGAGAGAGATGAATTGACGGCTTCTTGATGAGTTCTTGGAAGAACTAGGCAGAGATCAACCACCATTGGCTTTCTTCAAAGCTTCTTGAATTAGAACACATTAGAGTTGAATCTCCTGTGCAGATGATCTTCAATCAACTGCTGTCTTGAGAATCAGATCTCGATCTGAATCTTACTTATCAGCCAGGTTCAACAGCTATTCTTCTTAGAAGAATCTCTCTCTCTCCAATTCTTAGATTTCACTTGAAGATCTTCTTCCTTTTTTTATTGTGATTCAATTGATTGATTACTTCCTTCATCTTCTGTCAAAGGAGAAAGGTCTATAAATAGTTCAATTCTCCAAGGTAACCGGCTGATCGGTTTCTAACAACCTTCTGACAGCTCTGACAGTTGTAGTTGACCGGTTGAAAATGGCAGCTGTCAAGTCATCCAGTCACTTCTTGAAATCTCTGTCACTGTCTGAAAGTGTCGAGACAGATAGTCTTTATGTGTCGACACAAATAGACTAAGTGTCGACACAAGTAGACTAAGTGTCGACACTAGCATTCATAGTGTCGAACAAACTCCTTGTGTTTGTTGTAACAGCTACTCGACACTGCTTCTTCTGAATGTGCCGACACTGATCCTGTGTGTCGACACAAGCCTTCTGTTGGATGTGTCGATACTGATTGAGTGTGTCGACACAAGTACTTCTTCTTCAATACTTAGTTGATTTCTACTGTGTGTCGACACAACTCCTTTGTGTCGACACTTGCCTTTATGTGTTGAAACTTTGCTGAGTGTCGACACATCTCCTTTGTGTCGACATATTCTTCATGTGTTGAAACTTGGCTGAGTGACGACACATCTCCTTTGTGTCGACACATTCTTCATGTGTTGAAACTTTGCTGAGTGTCGACACATCTCCTTTGTGTCAACACTTGTACTTAAACTTTGTTGAAGTTCGCTGAGTGTCGACATAGCTTCCTGGTGTCGACACTTTTGATGTCGACAAAGTTTCTCTGGGTGTCGACACTGCTTCTAAGTGTCGACACAGATTATGTAGACAATTCTTCACTGTGTGTCGACACTGCCTGTATGTGTCGACACATTTCTTCTGGTGTCGACTCTGCCTTCCTGGTGTCGACATAATTACTCTAAGTGTCGACACAGCTTCTCTAGGTGTCGACACAAGCCTTCTTAAGTGTCGACACTTTTCTTCTAGGTGTCGAGACATGGACTTAGAAACTTTTATGCTTTCCCTGCAATTACTTAACCTGCACGCATAAACTCAAAGCACATCAAATACACCTTGATGTATATCATTGAGTAGGGTGAGACTTCTTCAAATCTAGTACATATATTCCAATGTACCCAACAACCTCCCCCTATTTGGAGAAGTCATAACCCTTAGTAAATGATATACACCATTCATAACAAATACTCAATATGATGTATAACAATATTAAATGACAGGGTAAGAACTAAACATGTATAAACAGAATATGTATAAGCAATTATCTCAGAATAATAGTGTAATAGATTGAACATATAACATTGTTCTTACAACTTCAAACATTTTCATTAATCAAAAGTTTACATAGAGTTAAATGGAATGATTACAAATTGTAAACTTAAGAAAAATTCTATCCTATGGTTGTTCTGGTTCCTTGATAACAATGCCTTTCCAGATGAATCTTTGCTTGAACATGAGCTTCATTGTCATCAGCAAGCTTCTTCCCTTTAAGATCTTTATTTTCTGTTCTTCAGCCCTTATCTTCTGTCTTTCAAAATAGTGATAAGGCTTAGGGAAATACTTGCTAGGATCCTGTGCATTAGGAGGTAGCTTCCCTAATTTAGCCTTCCTTCTGTATTGTACTATGGCCTCTTGCCTAGCCTCATGTTTCTCCATTCCTGGTCAGAATACCATTTGCCTCTCTCTAGGAAATTATCCTTAGCAGCCTTCCAAGCAGTTAATATGATATTCCTAGAGGTTAGGCTCCATTGCTTAAAATCTGGCCTTAATTCAGCTTGCTCTCGAACCTTTTCTTAGATAATTGGAGCCTCTTATTCTTTTAGAACTGCCTCTAGCACAGGCTGAACAACTTTTTCAAGAATAACATTCTGATTACCCTCAGGAGGACTATACATAGACTGTACCTCCTGATGTATCATGTCAAAATCTGCAGGAGGGTATATCACTTGAGCCACTTCAGCTTGCTTCCTCCAAAGTATGCAGGATGATGCCAGACTCTGCAACATTATCATCATCACATAAAGGTGGATATCCAAGGGTGGCTCTGATGGAGTTTGAAATCCATTTTGCATGATCAGAGCCGGCTTTGACTAGTACCCTCTCCCCCTTTATGACTTTCTCTCTATGTGATCCCTAAGATCATCTTTCTGGAATCTGATTTGAGCATTCAAATAGTTAACTCCATCTTTATAAAAAGGTTTTAACCTTTGGAGCCTGTCAGTAATAATATTTTGAGAATATGCAATAGTAGTGTGAACGACAAGTAGACTTTCTTGGAGTTTCTTATCAAACTCAGCTTTGGCAGTAGCACTTTGTGCAGTCTGGGAAGTAGCTAGATTCTTCATTTCAGTGACAATGACATTATGAGAAGCAGTCAGATTATCATTCATTGTTAGCTGATTTTCCAGGACATATCCTTGTTTGACTGCCATATCATCAACCTGTTTCTTGATGTTCACTTGATGAGTAGCTAGATAGACCACTGCATTTCCTCCTTTATGGAAGCAGTCAGTCATTTCTTTTTATGTTGATTCACTTCAAAATCTTATGGATTTTATGTCTTGAGTAAGGAAAATTGTAGCTCCTTAGGTGCTCATCCATATAAGTTTCCATTGCTTCCTTTGCTCATCTAGCTTTATTTGTAGTGCCACCAACAAAGAACTATAATCAGTAGTTGGGGCAGGCTGTGTGGAGCAATTGTCTCTGCAGTGCTTTCTTGTTTGTAGGTCTGGCTTCTCCTTTTAAAGACCTGAAATTTCCTTTTCTTGGCCCTAACAGCCTCTTCATCCTCTGAAGCAGAAGTACTAGCAATGTCTACCCTGTCTTTAGGACTAGGAGGTAAATCCTTCTCAGTCCTTGGTAGCTCCTCACATACCTTTGCTCCTCAGGCTCTATTCTTGTTGTCTCCTCTTGAGACCTACCTGCTCCCCCTGAAGATCTACCTGCTCCCCTCAATAGCTGCTTTCTCTCCCTCAATGTAAGTTGTAATAAGTCAGGGAACAGCTCTTCTAGTGTAAACGCATGTTGAGGTTGTTCAGAAGAATCTCTTATCTCAGGAGCATCTGTTTCCATTTTATCAGCAACAGATGTGTCCTCCATGACAACATCTTGTGGTTGAGGTTGTATCTGTGTTTGCTGATCAACATCAAGTAATGGTTCAGACAAAACTTCATCCTCAATATGGAAATTTAATTGATTTACTTCAGTAATTACCTCTAGAATAGTTTGGGTAGCCCTTTCACTATCCAAGTGAGTGGACTCTTCCACATATAGAGGCTCCCCCTGGAATGGATCCAGATGAATAGGGCTAGCTGATGGTAGCTCCCCCTGCCTCTGTGCATCTTTCTTGTCTTGCTGGTGACTGTCCATCATTGCCATCCTCTCCATCATCTGAACTAAACACCACTGCTCCTCTGAGCTACTTGAGGATTCTTGTGCCACAATGGTTGTCTTCTTCTTCTTCCTCTGAGGTGTTTCTTTTTCTGGAGTTGGCAGTTCTTTTGTCAATACTCTATCCCATCTTGAGAAAATTCTTACATCCATTCTCCTCATGTGGTTTATCTTTGAACCAGCAGCTTGGTTCATCACTTCAGGAATACTTCCAGCTAAGTATAGACTCAGAATTCTACGCAGATGGGTTTCTTCAGGCTCTTTTTATTTATCAAACATGACTGCAGACCAATCAGTATTAAGTTTGAAAATTATCCTTGTCATCAAACTGAACATGTGAGCTGAAATTCTATCATGCCCACCAGGCTTGCTCAGTATCACCTTCCCAACTATCTCAGATAAGAACTTTCCTTTTATATTCATTCCTTTCCTATTAAAGACTGAACCAATCTTCAAGCTTGAATCCAGTCCACACCATGTCAGTGCCTCCCTTGTTTTTGAAGAAGAAACATCTTCCTCTTCTGTAGTTCTTGGGAGATGTAGAATCTTCCTGAGACTCTTATGAGTGATCTTCACCTTAGCCCCATGAACTTTGGACTTAATCTTGAGTCCAGATTCCTCAAGAGTTGCTGCACTCAAGAATTCGAGGACTTCCTTCTTCCAGATCTTGATAGGTTCTGAAACAAGATACTCTAGGCCAGTCTCTGCAATTAGGGTTACCACACCTTGGATTTCGGGTTCCGCATCATCAAAGGCATGTCGCACGAGCTCATATCCTTCATTAATGTTCTCTTCTAGCTTGGGCGCCATTAGGGTTTGAAGAAATTTTGAATTTAGAGAAGAGAGATGTCGACACACAAGTTTGGTCTCGAAACTAAGGTGAGTGTGTCGACAAACAATGGGGAAAACCTATTTATACCTTTCTAGAATTGAAGGTGAAAAGGCGCGTTAACATACTTGAATTGTGTCGACACTGTTGAAAAGTGTCGACACTTACTGCTAATGTCTCGACAACTATGTGTCGACACAAATATAGTCGACAGAATATATGTTTCGACACTTATATATCTCAGCTCGACACTTAGTCGAGACTCGACTAGACTAATTCTGTGTAAATCCTAAGTGTCGACACCACCCTGGATGTGTCGACACCTGCACTGCATGTGTCGACACTAATTCTCTGAAGTGTCGACACAGACTTCCTAGATGTGTCGACACCATTTTTCTGAAATGTCGACACCACTTCTATGTGTCGACACAGACTACTCTGTGTGTCGACACTATTTTACTTAGATAATTTTTGTAAACTATTCTAAGTTTATCATTCCTAATTCAATTTTAAATTTATTGAATTTGGTTTCATCTAAGGGCTTAGTAAACATATCAGCTAACTGATTATCTGTCTTAATATACTCTAGGGAAATGTCTTCTTTTTCCACATGTTCTCTTAAAAAATGGTATTTTATTTCTATGTGCTTAGTCCTACTATGAGAGACAGGATTATTTGCAATAGAAATGACACTAGTAGAATCACAAAATAAAGGTGTCCTACTTACTTGAATACCATAATCTTCTAGCTGATGTTGAATCCATAGAAGTTGAGCACAACAACTTCCTGCAGCAACATACTCTGATTCTGCTGTGGAGATAGCCACACATGTTTGTTTCTTGCTACTCCATGACACCAGCCTTCCACCTAGAAATTGACAGGTTCCTGTAGTACTCTTCCTATCTACCTTGCAGCCTGCAAAATCTGCATCTGAATAACCTGTCAGTTCAAAATCTCCATTCATATGGTACCAAAGGCCTAGATAAGGAGTGCCCTTAAGATATCTCAAAATTCTTTTGACTGCTGTCAAATGAGATTCTTTAGGGCAAGCTTGGTACCTAGCACAGACACATGTAGCATACATGATATCTGGTCTACTAGCAGTCAAATACAGTAGGGAGCCAACTATCCCTCTATACAAAGTTTCATTTACAGGTTTCCCTACATCATCTTTGCTTAGAGACATGCTTGACCCCATAGGAGTTTTCATGGTAGTGGATGATTCCATACCATACTTCCTTATCAATTCTAGGGTGAACTTAGGCTGGCATATGGATAATCCATCTTCAGTCTGTCTAACTTGGAGACCCAAGAAGAACTTAAGTTCCCCCATACTGCTCATTTCAAATTGTCCTTGCATGAGTTTTGCAAACTTTCTGCAAAGACTACTTTCTGTAGACCCAAATATGATGTCATCTACATATATTTGGACTAAAATAATCTTGCCTCTGGATTCCCTAAGGAATAGAGTCTTGTCTATTTTCCCCCTTGAGAATTTGTTCTCAATGAGGAAACTAGACAGGGTTTCATACCAAGCCCTAGGGGCTTGTTTTAACCCATGCAAAGACTTTCTAAGTCTATATATATAGTCAGGTTTAAGAGAATCTACAAAACCTGATGGCTGCTCTACATAGACTTTTTCCTTCAGATTTCCATTCAGAAAAGCTGACTTAATATCCATTTGGTATACCTTAAATCCTTGAAATGTTGCATAGGCAAGGAACATCCTTATTGCTTCCAGTCTTGCTATTGGAGCAAAGGTTTGATCAAAATCAATACTTTCTTCCTGCCTATATCCCTTTGCAACAAGTCTAGTTTTATTCTTTATGATGATTCCATGCTCATCCAACTTGTTCCTAAAGATCCACTTAGTTCCAATAATGTTGTGGTCCTTAGGTTTAGGAACTAGCTCCTAGACCTTGCATCTTTTGAATTGATTCAGCTCCTCTTGCATGGCCTCAATCCAATGAGGGTCTAGGATTGCTTCTTCAAACTTCTTTGGCTCAACTTGGGATAAGAAACTTGAGTAAAGAACTGTACTTAGATTTCTGCTCCTTGTTTGCACTCCTTGTCTGGGATCTCCAATTATTTGATTGACTGGATGATCCTTTAAATGCCTATTTGCTGGAGGCAGCCTGTCTTCTGGTTGTACACCTTCAGCTTCTTCATTCAACTGCACCTCTTGGTCTTCTTCAGCATCAGGAGTATCTTGTACTCCCCCCTGACAGCAGCCACCATCTTCCACTTGCTGACTAGCAGAAGAACCTTCTATTAAGGTAAGCTTGTCCATCTTCTCAGTTACACCTGTAGAGCTGCAAACACTTCTTGGTAATTCATTGTTAATGAGCCTTGCTTCATCAAAAACTACATGTACTGACTCTTCTACAACTTGAGTAATCAAGTTGTAGACCCTATAAGCCTTACTGTTGTTACTGTACCCAACAAAGATTCCCTCTTGGAATTTGGCAGCAAACTTGGTTAGATAAGACTTACCATTGTTAAGGATATAGCACTTGCAACCAAAGATCCTGATATAGGATAGATTTGGTTTTCTGCCCTTCACAATCTCATAGGGGGTCTTCTTGTGGCTCTTGGTGATAGTAGCTCTATTGATTACATGACATGCAGTATTAACTGCCTCAGCCCAGAAATATTCTGGGAGAGAAGTGTCACTCAATAGGGTTCTACCAGCCTCTATCAAGGTTCTATTTTTCCTTTCAGCAATACCATTTTGCTGAGGTGTTCTTGGTGAGGAAAATTCCTGAAAAATTCCAAACTCTTCACACAATTTTGTCATACTTTCAGACTGAAATTCAGTACCATGGTCACTTCTGATTTTGACCACTGTACTGTCCAATTCATTCTGAATTTATTTAACAAAACTATACAAGATACTTGGAGTTTCAGCTTTTTGCCTTAGGAAGAACACCCAAGAATAGCTTGAGTAGTCATCAACTACCACAAATGTGTAGACCTTCCTACCTAGGCTGTGAACTGGCATAGGACCAAAAAGATCCATATGCAAGAGGTATAGACACCTCACAGAATCCTTGTTATCAAGGCTATGAAAGGTTGATTTGGTCTGCTTGCCCTTTTGACAAGCTGAGCATATCTCATCCTTTATACACTTAACCTGAGGACCATTCCTCACTAACTCTTTGCTAAAGAGTTGGCCAATTGTCTTATAGTTAAGATGAGCCAGCCTCTTGTGCCATTTAACACAATGTGAGACTCTTTCATCAGCTACAAGACAAATAGAAGAAACATTGTTCTCACACATAATGTCTAGACAATAGACATTTCTCTTCCTATATCCTGTCAGAATGATCTTTTGATCATTTGACCTCTTGATATGACAACCATTTTTGACAAATGAGATGTCATATCCTAAATCACTCAGCTGACTTATGCTAATGAGGTTATGTTTCAAACCCTTTACATAAGTCACTTGAGTAATTGTAATTTGGTTACTAGTTATGTTACCAAAGCCTTTGATGATTCCTTTTTCTGAACCATCAAAGGTAACTTTAGGCCCATCTTTGATAGATGTATAATCCTTTAGCAACCCCCTAGTTCCAGTCATGTGTTTGGAACATCCACTGTCCAAGTACCATATAGGGGCATAGCCACTTGGACTCACCTGCAAAACAGATTACTTAACCTTAGAACCCAAATAATTCTTGGGTCCTTGGTGCAGGTTAGTTTGACATTTAAAAAAACTACATGTAGCTCTTCTAGCAGGTAGTTTTCTACTCTCCTTGACACTTGAATTGTGCCAACAGTCTATGGCAAAGTGGCCTATCTTGCCACAACACCAGCACTCAAACCTGTTGTACCTTTGTTTAGGTATAACCCTGGCTGAAGTATCTACAGCAGGCTTTTTGTTTAGTGCTGGGGCTTTGCCCTTAGACTTGGACCTAGCAGTCCAGGCAGGTTTTGTAAATCCTAATCTATCCTTACCCTTATGAGGTACAAACTCATCTATCAAGGGTAAAACAGATTTGGGTTTAGAAAAGCTAGCCACAATATCCTTCTCCTTCTGAAGTCTAACCTCCAGATTCCTAATTTGATCATTCTTAAATGTAATAGTTCCCATTTGAATAACTGTAATGTTCTTCAGCCTGGCTATTTCATTCAGTTTCTAATCAAACAACTTGTCAGAATCAGTAGCAACCAATTTAAGACTAGCAATCTCCTTTGCCTGATTTTTGGCCAAGGTTTTGCTTTTCTTTAAGGCCTGCAACAAGTCCCTATATTCATCAATTAACTGATGAATATCACCTTCAAATTCAGACCCACCCACATCACTTGATGTAGATGTATCTGATTCTGACTAAGTACAAGAAATTGAACTAGAAGAACAATTTTGTACCTTACTTGGTCCAGGCTGATCCTGGATTTTGTCTCCTTCAGATAAGACCATCAGCCCTTTGCACTGATTGTCCTCATGCTCATAAATTGAATTCATTAACTGCATGAACTCATCTTCCTCCTCTTCAGCAAACAACCCAATATAGGCTTCAGCTTCTGAATCTGTTTCTGATGATGACTGATCAGTCAAACTTTTGTCTTTCTTGGCAACAAAGGACTTTTCCTTTTTGCCCTTAAACTGTGTCTTCTTTCTATCAGTTGACTCCTTCCTCTTTTCAGGACAGTCAGCCACCACATGTCTCTGTCTATTGCAACAATAGCATACAATCTTGGAGGACGTAGTTTTACTTGGCTTGAACTTTCTTCTATCATTCCTTGATGACTTCCTATTCTGATAGTAGTCATCTTTTGTCTGTGAAGTGGATGGCTTAGACCTCCACTGCTTCTTCTTCAGAAACTTTTGAAAATGTCTTGTAAAAGAAGCAAAGTCTTCATCACTTTCACTGCTATCTGAATTCTTACTTTCTGACTCATCTGTCTCAGCCTCTGCAACATTTTGAGGTGGAGATGGAGACTTGCTTTTATATTTCCTAGTGGCTTCAGTATTGAAGGCCACAGATCTCTCCTTGTGCTCCACTCTAGTAGTCCTTTCTTCCTCCTTTCTAACCATTAACTGCATCTCATAAGATAACAGTTTTCCAAACAAAGTTGGAGGAGGTATATCAGCTAATTGGCCATTTCCCTAATGGCACAAATCTTGGTATCCCAGTCCTTAGTCAGGGATCTTAAGAACTTGTCATTCAGCTCATAGTTGCTGAATTCTCTTCCATAAGACATCAATTCATTTACTATCCTATAGAACTTCTTGTAGCATTCAGTAATGCTATCAGACTTTCCTTGTATGAAGCTTTCATATTCCTGATTTAACAAAGACTTCCTGTCTTGTCTTACTTCTTCTGATCCCTCCATATAGACAATTAATGTGTCCCACATTTCTTTAGAAGTTTTACAGTGAATTAAATTCTGAAATGTTGCATCATCAATTGCACTAACAATAATATTCTGGGCCCTCTTGTCCATAGTCGCCAGAATAATTTCATATTTAGTCATTTCTGAATAGTCTTTGGGAGTTCTCTAATTTGCATCCAGAACAGATACTTTCATTGGCACATATGACCCTTCTTTGACTGTAATGTATATTCTTGGGTCAGAGGCTTCCATAAAAAGTCTAACCCTCTCTTTCCATATGCCAAATATCTCTTTTCTACAGATTGGAAATTTCATGGACCCCAGCTCTTTGTGATTCTCACTAGAACCCATTTTCTTGAATCTTGATTATTCTGATTCTGCCCACAGGATCTTACTCAGACTGTTATGTCCCTTTTTGAGGAACCTCGCTTTGATACCACTTGAAAGAAATAGTACCTAATCACCTAGAGGGGGGGGGGGGGTGAATAGGTGAACTTAATCTTTTTAAAATTACAGGCAGAAACACTGAATAATAAGACCTGTATTTGCAATTCTCTACAGCAATTCAGCACAGATAATACAACAATCACAGAATTAATCACACACAGAGTACACACAAATTTTTATAGTGGTTCCCCAAGGTCTGGGTACATCCACTTTCCCCCTTCGCCTATCTAGTAGTGTACTAGATTCGGCCTAACTTCTCCACTTCTTCTCAGATCCTCAGATCTTACACCTTAGAACCACAAACAGGTTCCTACAACTCAAAGTGACCCCACTTCTACAACTCAGGTACAAAGCCTTACCACTCAGTCTTCACCAAGAACTACACTCAGACTAAACAGACCTACCTCAGCCTTCAATCAAGGCCTACACTCAGAGAATAGAATCTCCTACACTCAGGCGCTAAAGCCCTACCTCAGCCTTTATAGTTTAGGCTTACAACTCAGATCTATACAAGATCCTACAGAATATAAAGTTTACAAAGTAAATAACCATAATTCAGAAAGAGAGAGATGAATTGACTGGCTTCTTGATGAGTTCTTGGAAGAACTAGGCAGAGATCAACCACCCTAGGCTTTCTTCAAAGTTTCTTGAATTAGAACACATTAGGGTTGAATCTCCTGTGCAGATGATCTTCAATCAACTGCTGTCTTGAGAATCAGATCTCGATTTGAATCTTACTTATTAGCCTGGTTCAACAGTTGTTCTTCTTAGAAGGAGCTCTCTCTCTCCAACTTCTTAAATCTTTACTTGAAGATCTTCTTCCTTTTTTTGTTGTGATTCAATTGATTGATTACTTCCTTCATCTTTCTGTCGAAGGAGAAAGGTCTATAAATAGTCTTCCTCCAAGGTAACCGGCTGATCCGGTTTCTAACAACCTTCTGACAGCTCTGACAGTTGCAGTTGACCGGTTGAAAATGGCCGCTGTCAAATCATCCAGTCACTTCTTGAAATCTCTGTCACTGTCTGAAAGTGTCGAGACAGATAGTCTTTATGTGTCGACACAAATAGACTAAGTGTCGACACAAGTAGACTAAGTGTCGACACTAGCCTTCATGGTGTCGACACAACTCCTTGTGTTGTTGTAACAGCTACTCGACACTGCTTCTTCTAAATATGTCGACACTGATCCTGTGTGTCGACACAAGCCTTCTGTTTGATGTATCAATACTGATTGAGTGTGTCGACACAAGTACTTCTTCTTCAATACTTAGTCGATTTCTGCTGTGTGTCGACACAACTCCTTTGTGTCGACACTTGCCTTCATGTGTTGAAACTTTGCTGAGTGTCGACACATCTCCTTTGTGTCGACATGTGTTGAAACTTTGTTGAGTGTCAACACATCTCCTTTGTGTCGATACATTCTTCATGTGTTGAAACTTTGCTGAGTGTCGACACATCTCCTTTGTGTCGACACTTGTACTTAAACTTTGTTGAAGTTCGCTGAGTGTCGACATAGCTTCCTGGTGTCGACACTTTTGATGTCGACAAAGTTTCTCTGGGTGTCGACACTGCTTCTAAGTGTCGACACAGATTATGTAGACAATTCTTCACTGTGTGTCGACACTGCCTGTATGTGTCGACACATTTCTTCTGGTGTCGACTCTGCCTTCCTGGTGTCGACACAATAACTCCAAGTGTCGACACAGCTTCTCTAGGTGTCGACACAAGCCTTCTTAAGTGTCGACACTTTTCTTCTAGGTGTCGATACATGGACTTAGAAACTTTTATCCTTTCCCTGCAATTACTTAACCTGCACATATAAACTCAAAGAACATCAAATACACCTTGATGTATATCATTGGGTAGGGTGAGGCTTCTTCAAATCTGGTACATATATTCCAATGTACCCAACACCTCGCCTATAAATAGACCCCCCCGGTACGTCTACAGTAACTGAGTGAATAGTAAGTTGAGCTTGGTCAAGTGTTGCGGTCTGTGGTTTTCTGTCCGCGCGGGTTGAGTAGAGCTGACAGTTTGCTGTGTGCAGGTCGCGCGGCTAGCTTCAAGGAGCCAGGAGTTTGGCATTGAAGTGTGCAGTCTCTGCGGTCTCAGCTGGTTTCTTCTGTGTCTTGTCAGTGGTTCTCTGCTTCAGCTTTTCCATGTTCCAATAACCTGTCCGCCGGTCTCAGGTGGGTAGGCGGTCTGTTCTTCAGTTCATCAGCAGTCAGCGAATAACAGTGTGTCCGTGCGACCTCACGGTCTCGGCAGACTCCGTGTGCTATTCGGCGTGTAGCAGCAGTAACTCGGGTGGCTTCAGCGACTTCGGCGGACTGGACGGTCTCGACTGTCTCCAGTGCTGTCCGCCCGACTTATTTTGTGCTTTCTGTTGTAGCTTGTGTACTAGCGAAATCATGTCTCGCTATGTATACCTTGCCTTGTAAAGAAGTGTGAATGAATATAAGACCTGCTTGTTCTTCCATTTGTTTTTGGTGTTAAGCTTGTGCTCTTGGGCTTCCGCATGATCAGGGTGTGAACTAGATAGTTCTGAGAATATTAATTTGGCTTTAGGCTATCTTGTTGACCACCTTGAGAAAATTCAACATCTCCCCCTCAATGCTTTATTGATGAAGAAAGGATGTCATCCTATGGGAAGACTCATTTCACTGGGGGATGATCCATCATTGGACTTTAATCTATCTTCAGAAGCTCTAGTCATCTCTTCAAGATAGTTGCATATTGTTAGTCTTTATTCTGAAGGAATACCAACTCAATTGTAGGAGAGATGAAAACACAATTTACTTGATACCATGCTTATAACCCATCAATGATAAATAGACAGATGTAACAATCTATATACAATTTCTACTATATAAATAGGCCCTAGTCACATCCCCCTTTAAACACAACTCTCATCATGATTAGTAGTAGTCTCCTGAAACTTTGTTGTATGTTACAGGCTTTCCTAACATTATTAAACCCAAGAAATCTTCAAGAATTTGAAACTGTGTCCATTTCATCTCTTCCACCTTCTTATTAGTTACCCCCATAAATACTCATAGCTAATAGAGCCATATCTTTCTCTTCAACTGCTAAATGATCTTTATTCTCAAGACACACAGAGTCAAAAATGCAGTCAATCATCCTAGGATTAAGAATAACATCAACAAAATAAATAATGGTTTTTATATGATTTCTTGGTGAGATCATAGCAGTTACATGAAACTCAACTATGTTTAGGGGGATGTATAAAAACATGAAGAGACAACAAATAATCTAACCTACTGAAAGTCTTCGTTTTCAAGTTAGCTAGCAACCTAGAGGGGGGGGGGGGGGTGAATAGGTTCATCTAGGCCTTTTGATTTATTTTTGTTTCTTCTTTAGTTTCTTTGTGATTGAGAGCTTTTTATGAACCTACAAACAAAAAACAAACACAGAAAAGCACACATGTCTTTTTATATTGGTTCCCCAAAATTATGGGTACATCCACTCTCCTCCCACCTTGCTAACTTCCTGTTAGTCAATGCACTTCTCCAAATCAATGCTCCAAGGAGCTTACACATTAGATCCCTCAGGATCTCCTAGTCACCTCCAAAACTAACACCTCAGCCACAAATGCATACACTAAGTTATACAAGTATTATCTACCTCAGGCAATTACGCCCTACCACTCAGACCATGGAGGATAGCCCTACCTCAGAGCAAACTTGCTCTTACAACTCATAGAGATACACTCTCCTACATCTCAGACAAATTTGCCCTACCTCAGGCCCAAGACCCTACAACTCAGATCCAGAAGGATCCTACAACAAGAATTAATTTTAATTTACTTTAACACAGAGAAATTTCTCTGTGTCAACAACTTAGAGATGAGAAATTTTTGCTCTATCTCTCCTCACAACAGAGAAAGACTTTGCTGGAGGTACTCAGAATCTTACTACTGAAGTTACTGTAGAAGACTAAAGATCTATTGATCTTGAGTCTTCAAGCAGCTAACTGAACCTACCTCAGGCTGAAGGTTCTTATTTCTTCAGAACTATATCTGATCCTGCTGTGCCAGATGGAGACGGCACAGTCATCTGAACTTTTTTTCTAGAGTGCTTCAAGTTTTTTACATGCAGCAATGACGAGTAAGATGAAGTCAGCTGCTAACTTTTGAAGTTGATGAAGCCCTAAAAGTTGTCTTGTGTCTAAGCCCATCTCATCCTTTTGTAATTCTCTGATCAATGACTCTTAGAGATCAATGGGTCCCACCTGCAGCTTCCAGCTGCATCTTTCTTTAACTCTTATCTGTCGTACAGTAGGCTTGCGACGCCTTTTGTCGTGTACTGTGGCTTTGCCGCTAACAATTTGAATATGACTAACTTTTTAACATGCTGACATCAGTACCTGAAGAATTAGTCAAAATTCAAGCATCAGTAATATAGACATTGAGTGAGTGAGCTTCACTCAATGCCAAATCAATTAGACAGATTTACTGTTTCTTGGCGTTCAGTGTGTTACCTTCTCTCAACGCCAAACTACTTAGATTATAAATCTGTTTCTAGGCGTTGAGTGATTCAGCTCCACTCAACGTCAACTTGCTTTCTCAGCTATCTGTTGCTTGATGTTGAGTGAGTGAGCATCACTCAACGCCAAACACCTTAGACAAAATTTTGTCTTTACTAGGCGTTGACAACGTTGAGTGAGTAATGCACACTCAATGCTTTTTGCCTTAACCCTTTCTGCAGCCTCTTCTGCATGTATGGCGTTGAGATCGTTGAGTGAACATGCCTCACTCAACGCTTTCTGCCTTAGCCATTTTTGCTTCTTCAGCATCTTAAGCATTGACACATTGAGTGAGCATGCCTCACTCAACACTTTTTGCTTTAACAAATTCTGCGTTATGGCGTTGAGAGTGTTGAGTGACTACGCCTCACTCAACGCTTTCTGCCTTAGCCAAATTTCTGTATTCTTTAAAAATACTGGCTTTGACTGACTGAGTGTTACTCAACACTTAAGAGGCTATGACGTAGAGTGAATGACCTTCACTCAACCCTTGTGGACTCGGCTACATTTTTGCCTCTTAAACCTTAGGCATAGACTGTCTCAGCCAGCCTCACTCAACTCTGAACTGAGTTCGACGAATGCTGAACTGAGTTTGATGAACAATGAGCTTAGCTCGACGAATTTTGAACTTAGTTCGACGAATTTAGACTCGGCCAAATTTCTCAAACTCCGAGCTTAGTTCAACGAACGATTGCCTCAGCTCGACGAACTTTGAACTTAGTTCGACGAATTTGGACATCCAAATTTCTCAAACCATATCTTAGGTATAAGTTTTCCTGACTTAGCCACTTAGGCTACATTTCTCATCACTGTCATCTACTAATATATGTATATCATTGACAAGATTGACTTCCTCAAATCTAGGATATTGTGGGCAATGGACCAAACACTTACTGCTCTTATGTAGACTTATAATATTCTTGAAACCTTTACTATGATTTTTAAAGATTTTGAAATCAAGTTCATAACCAGTGCTGATTCGAACTTGCCCACATGCCATTTTTCTTGATATGAGTTGGAAGAAAAATAGGAATACCATTTATGAAGAGGGTTAGATAAAGAAGAAAAAATAAGGCAGAAGAATATTAATTCAGTTTTTTTCTGACACACTTAAGAGTTGTTCAATTTTTCTTTATTTAGTCGCTATTGACTCCACGAGGCAAACCGAGTTCAAGCCTCGAGAACACCATTTAAGATATTAATTTACCATATTATACTATCTCTTATACTTTTGATTTCCAAGATCATATGTGTGTTTATTTGGTCAGGATATTATTCTAACGAGAGTTTATAATCATGGTTATAAATTAAATAGATAAATTAGATAAGATTAAACTTTTCTAATTCCCTAATCAAGTTGTTAGGATAGAGCAATGAAGAAATTTCAAAACATTTCTAACCATAAGAAGTTTTAATTTAGTTAGGGATGAGCATCAAAAACCGCAAACCGCAAAAAGCACCTGCACCGCAAAAACCGCACCGGTTTTTAAACCGCACCGCGTAGTTTAGGTGCGGTGCGGTTTTGAACTTTTACAAACCGAGCGCGGTTCGGTGCGGTGCGGTTTTTGGATTTTGAAACCGCAAAAACCGCACCGCACAGAATATTTTGTGTATTTGAATTTTTACAATTATGTGACGTCACATTTAATTATATTAAGTAAGAGTTGATATATTTATACGATATATTACCGTCAGAGTTATTATAATTAGATGAGATATTTTTCTGAATCATCTCTTCCACACACACTATAGTGGAATAAAGACTTAAAACTATAAGGAAACATGATGTACGCATTAGTGAGAATATGCCAAGATATGACACAATGACGACAAATGATCCATATAGTCGACCACACTATAGTGGGATAAATGTTTGAGTGTTGTTGTATCTCTTCTACACACAGACAACTTGGATATCAATTAGAACAGTCTCTTAGTTTTAATAATCCAAATTAAAATAAAATATTGCATAAGTGTTGATATATAAAAATGAATGAATCTCCTGCAATAAATTTTAGTGTGAAAATATTTGTCTATAAAACATGATATTCACAAAATAATATGTAGTTCATAAGTTGATATGACATCTCCAAAAAGAAAGACAAATAACTGCATCAAATTTTATGAAAATGAAATCACATGTTGTAAGAAAATGATGTAATTTAATAGAATAAAAAGAGAAAAACAACAAAATATAAAAGAACTCATAAATTATCAAGCAACATTCATAGTTCTGATGCTTACATGTAGTCTATATGAAATAAATGTTAAAAAACACACCGAAACCGCAACTGCACCGCAAAAAACCGCACCGAACCGAAACCGCAACGCATAATTTCGGTGCAGTGCGGTTTTGCTCGGGCAAAAACCGAGCCCTCACAGTGCGGTTGCGGTTTGAGCCAAAATCGCACCTAACCGTACCGCGCACACCCCTAAATTTAGTCCTAATGAACAAAATAGCTAATATAGTCAAAGAGCAAAAAATATTATTTACAGACCAAAATTGTAACGTCCTGTTTCACGCTAGGCCCCTCGCACGCGTTTTGAGTCAAGAGAATTGACTCAGGCTCGGAAAGCGTCGAGTGAGTCGACTGGACTCGACGAATAGAGCAGATGTTACTTAGAATATTTTCTGGATTCAGGGCATCAAGTTCGTTGAGTGCACTCGACGCCATTCGACGAATTATGCTGAGGCGTTGAGTGGACTTAACACCACTCAACGTATTTTTCTTAGAATGTTTTCTGGAAGTTGAGGCGTTGAGTGAAGTCAACGCGGCGTTGAGTGGTCTTAACGCCACTCAACGTTTTTAACTTAGATCCATTCTGGCTGCTGATGGCGTTGAGTGAAATCAACGCGGTGTTGAGTGGTCTCAAATCCACTCAACGCTTTTGGACTTAAGTTATTCTGAGACCCGTAGGCGTCGAGTGCGTTGAGTGCACTCGATGCCACTCGACGATTCGTCGAGTAAAGGTAAGTAAACTCAACGCTTTTTTACTTAGTGTTATTTTGAGGCTGTAGGCGTCGAGTGCGTTGAGTGCACTCGACGCCACTCGACGATTCGTCGAGTAAAGGAGGTACACTCGACGATTTTTACTTAGAAGTACTGTTGTACTTATATATGGCGTCGAGTGATCATGACGAATCTCGACGATTCGTCGACTGGGTATGTTATACTCGACGAATTTGACTTGACATATTTTCAACCCAGGCGGGATTCACTATCTTGCATTTATGGACTGAACCGGTTTCGAGATTGGCGCATATTGACTTATTTGGACCGGTTCTTTCGATAAGACTTAATGGTCGGTTAAATGTCAGGCCGACACGTGACAAAGCAATTAACCTTAATTCCTCCTATTAAAGGGGACATACGGGAAAACCCTAGTCGTCACTTCATTCTTGCCGAGCCCTAGCTGTTACTTGCCAAAACTGACGGAAGAGGAGTGGCCGGAGTCGGATTCTCTAGTGGAAAACCTTCCCTTCTCTTCTTCCGTGAAGAACAACACCAACATAAAAGAAGATGCCACCAAGGAGAGTGACGAGATCCATGGCCGGAACCATCGGAAATGAGGTGAGCTTCCTACCCTATCCCTTGGTGCTAGATCTGTAGTTATTTCTAGGAGAGATGTCGACTCAAAAGAGTTTGACTTGTGAGATGAAGATCTCCGAGGTAGAGACCATGCTAGGACTTGTGCCCTAGAGATGTGATGTAATACCTCCCTTGTAATGACCGTATAATATGGGTCTGGCCGGGGCCCCACAACATCCGGACGCCACAGCTTTAGCATTAAAAGATAATATAACTACCCAATCTCAAAAAACTCAAAATCAAACAACAGCGGAAACAACAAACAAAACTAGAAGTTATCCACATACACAAGAGTATCAAAACGGCCTAATGACCTTACAACAATAGAGAGTCCAAACTCCAAAAGTTAACATCAAAAACAGTGCACATAAACACTCCTAGACTACCTCAGCATGCAAGCCGGAAAATAAAAGCATCAAACATACATGACCACCAAATGAAAATAGAGCTAGTACAAAACTGGAAACACTTCATGAGTCTTAGGCCCTTTTGGCCGGCGAGCTAGCTCCTGCTTGCGATCCTTGCCCTGTAAAAATTGGTTGTAACGTGGGTCAGCAAAGGCTGACCTCAAACTGTGTAACAAACACATCTCCTTCCTACCGCCCCTAACGAATCCCGGGGTACCCCTCTAACCTGCAAGTCAGCACTTCGTATACCATATACATAAACAAGTAAAGTAATAAAAGAACAGGCTTGGATGTCTCAAACAACATGCATGTTTTCTATGTTGAGCATATAATAAAAAGGGGCCTACTATGCAGCATGTATGCAAAACCCGGGCTTCACCCAAGGCACCCTATCACATATGCATCTAGCACATCATCAAACATCTGGGTAATTCCAATTTCCCCATTGGCATTAAGCCTCAAACAAAAAGGGTACTACAATTACCCTAACAGCATACAAGCCGCCACACGGAACTCTTGCCAAGGCCCCACCCGCTCATGGTCTTAGACCCGGGCTTGCCTGCAAGCTCTGACTTCTCATGTCAGGAGTCCGTCTAACACACTGACCGATTCTAAGAACCCTTGATGGACCCCACCCGCTCATGGCCTCATTACCCGGGCTTGCCCCATGCTTGACGTTCTCATCAGTCTCACAGAAGGGGACTAATCTCGCCGGGAAACTCTCCCCACATGACTTGCACGTCACGGGATAGCCAGCCGATCACGGAGACAAAGCCGCGCCTTAGCACATCACAATCCAAAATCATTCCCACCCTAATCCCTCATTTGTACTGCGACGTCCCCGCGCACCAAGAAAACCATCTACCGCCAATGCGGAGCTAACCTTGGCCACCAAGGAAACCATCTACCGCTGATGCAGAGCTTACCTTGTCCACCAAGGAAACCATCTACCGCCATTGCTGAGCTAACCTTGTCCGGTTTCGGCTACACGTACTCACTCGAGAAAAGGGGGAAAACACAAACATCACAAATGACATCTTGCCGCAATAGATTTCTACAAAATCCTTAAAGCTCGTGTACAACATCACCGAGTCGGACTAACGGTCACCACCACGGCTTCACCCACAATGCCTAATCCACTAACGGAGTGGATCTCTAATGCAAAAACATGCCAGGGACGGACTCAATCGACCCGGAGGTTCCTTTTAAATCATGGCGACCCAAACCCCTCTCATTTGAGAGATTTGGTGCCCAAAAGCTTGAAAGAAAAGATGCTAAACATGCATCCTAAAACCAAGAGGAGAAGTGTAGTTACCTTACGACCGCTCTTCCTAGCCATGGGAACTTAGCCAGTTCAAAACCACCGCAACGGACTTGCCTCCGCGGATCTGGACTCGGCTCGCGATTTGGGGCCCCGAAGCTTATCCGGTAACCAGATCTCTCCTCCACCTTCTTCCTTGCTCTCCCTTCTCTATAGAACTTAAAAAGAGAGTACTTGATCAAGAATGAGGGTTTCCAAACCCTATTCCCGGACATAACTCAGCAAGGACAGCCTGGACCATCAGATCCCAAAAGAAGGAAACGAACGGCCTCGATTCGCACTTAAAACCAAAATTCCTGGTCCAAACACGGCTTGAGACACGCCCATATCCAAGGCAGTGTGCCTCAATCGACGCCGAAACGTCGCACCCAGAACAGGACACGAGCTCTGAACACGCCCTTGTCAAAGCTGACACGCCTGTGTCACGCAGTACACGCCCATGTGCCTGGGCATGTTCCTTCACTAACACAGGACCCAACACAACCCAAGTAGGACACGACCTAGGACACGCCCGTGTCTTAGGCCGTGTTCGAAGTATCGACGATCGTTGACCGCCACTTCATCAAATATGCGCACGACATGGCCTTGGACACGCCCGTGTCCTACGTCGTGTACACCGTCTCGACACTTCATCGAGCGCAGTTTGCTTGACACAGCCATGGACAAGCCCGTGTCCTAGGTCGTGTTAACTGTCTTGACACTTCGTCGAGACAAGTTCGTCGACCACCTGAGTTCTTCATCGAACCCGAGCATGACATGGCCAGGGACACACCCATGTCCTAGGCCGTGAGACCCTCACCAAGACCCAAACTTGGCTCTGAACACTGTCCGTCCCTCTTTGAATTTGGGGCGTTACAACTCTCTCCCCCTTAAACGAATTTCGTCCCGAAATTACAGAAAGTAAAAGGTACACAAAATGTAAATAATACCTAAATGCAAAAACTATGGATACTCCTCCAGCATGGTTTGTTCTCGCTCCCAAGAGAGCTCCTCACGACTGCAGTTGTCCCATCGGACTTTTACGAGTTTAACCTCTTTGTTTCGCAATTACCGAATTTCTGAATCCTCTACAGCAACTGGACGAACTCGCATCCTCAAGTCTTCCTCTATCAGCACCGATGCCGATTCGTTCACCAGACTAGCCTTTACTAAGGCTTTCCTCAAAACGGAGACATGAAAGATGTCATGTAAACCACTCAGCTCTGCGTACAATGCCAACTGGTACGCTGCTTCTCCCACCCGTTCAATAATCTCAAAAGGTCCCAAAAACCTCGGACTCAACTTCTTGAGTCGGCGAATTCGCGAAATGCATTTGAACGACTTGATCTTTAGATAGACCCAGTCGCCTACCGCGAACTCCAGCTTCCTGTGGCGAGCATTAAAATATTTTGCTTGCCGATCTTGAGACACCTTCATGCGCTCTTGAATGGTCCGCACCAACTCACATGCATCGACAACCACTTCTTTTCCCAAAAGTTTTGTGTATCCTGCCTCTGTCCAAGACATCAGTGTTCGACACCGCCTCCCATACAAAGCTTTGTATGGCGCCATCTTGATACTTGCTTGGTAACTATTGTTATAGCGAACTCCACCATGAAGAGGTGATCCTCCCACTTCTTGCCGAAGTCCAGAATACACATCCTCAGCATATCCTCCATAGTACGGTTCGTCCTTTCGGTTTGCCCGTCAGTTTGAGGATGGAAAGCCGTACTGAACTTTAGCTTCGTTCCCAGACTCTTCTGAACCAACCTCCAGTCCTTGTACATGAAACGTCCATCGCAATCACTAACTATACTCTTAGGGATCCCATGTAGTCGCACAATGTTGCGCATATACAACTCTACCAGCTTCTCCACGTTGTCCTCCTTCCGATTTTAGATGAAGTGAGCCACCTTGGTTAAGCGATCCACAATCACCCAATTCGCGTCGTTACCCTACTATGACCTAGGTAACCCATGCACAAAGTCCACGGAGATGTCATCGAATTTGCACTCGGGGATTGGAAGAGGCTTCAGGAACCCGCCCGGCTTCTGACACTCGGCCTTCAACAAGGCACAAGTTTGGCATCGATTCACGTACAAAGCTACGTACCACTTCAGTCCAGGCCACTAAAAGGATTTCTTCATATCCAGGTACATCTTTGTACTGCCCGGGTGAATGGAGTACTTTGTGAAGTGAGCCTCAAACATCAACTTCTCGCGGAGCTTGCCGAACTGCGGTACACAAATCCTTCCGTCCTTCCTTAGAATCCCATCAATCAACTCCCAGGCACCACTCTCGCCCGTTTGAGCTTCCGCCACGTAAGGCTGAAACTCCATGTCCAAACGAGTCGCTTCCCGAATACGATCAGACAAATCGCTCTGCATTTCAATCCAGTTCAACCAAGCCATGCTAGACTCGCCTCTTGCTACACATTCCATGCCAAGGGATTCCCAGTTCAGCACCAACCGCTCATCATGAGCCTCGATCTAATTCCCTTGCCCAGAGTATTTGCTACTCAAGGCATCTGCCACCACATTGGCTTTATCTGGCGTATACTGAATCGCCACCTCATAGTCTCCAAGGAACTCGACCCACCTGCGCTGTCGTATATTCAAGTCCTTCTGATCTAGGAGATACTTTAGGCTTTTGTGATCCATGAAGATCTCTACCTTCGCACCATAAACATAGTGCCACCACAATTTCAACGCGAAAATTACTGCCGCCAACTCCAAATCATGAACGGGGTAATTCCTCTCGTAAGGCTTCAGCTGCTTAGACCCATAGGCTATCACTCTGCCATGTTGCACCAATACGCAACCCAAACTGTATCCTGATGCGTCACTGAAAATTTGAAATCCTTCGGTCCCTTTCGGTAGAGTTAGGATTGGAGCTGTCATCAGCCTTTCCTTCAGTGTCTCAAATGCCTGATTGCACTCCTGAGTCCACACAAACATCTGATCCTTCCGAGTTAGTGATGTGAGGGGTAGAGCTATCCGCGAAAAGTTTTCTACGAATCTTCTATAGTACCCGGCCAGTCCAAGAAAACTTCGGACTTCCACCACGGTTCTCAAAATCGGCCAATCTCTGATGGCTTCCACTTTTGTTGGATCTACCACCACCCCATCCCCACTAATCACATGGCCCAAAAATGTCACCTTCTCTAGCCAGAACTCGCACTTTGAGAACTTTGCATAAAGCTGGTTCTCTCTCAACACTTGCAAGGCTACTCTCAAGTGAGTCTCATGCTCCACCTCCGATTTGGAGTAAACCAGAATGTCGTCAATAAAGATAACTACAATAAAGTCCAAGTATTTCCGAAATACTCGATTCATCAAATCCATGAATATGGATGGTGCGCTCGTCATCCCAAACGGCATCACCGAGAACTAAAAGTGACCATACCTCTTACCAAATGCTGTCTTAGGTATGTCCTCATCTCGAATTCGCAACTGATAGTATCCTGACTTCAAGTCCAACTTTGAATACACCACCGACCCCACCAACTGATCGAACAGGTCATCTATCCGAGGAATCTTATACTTATTCTTGACCGTCAATTTATTTAACTCTCGGCAATCTATGCACAGTCGTATACTACCGTCTTTATTCTTCACGAACAACACAGGCGCGCTCCAAGGTGAAGAACTGGGTCTAATATACCCCTGCTCCAACAGTTCCTGCAACTGTACCTTGAGTTCGGCCAACTCCTTTGGTGCCATCCTGAACGGAGGACGTGACACCGGCCTAGCCTCTGACATTAACTCAATCGAGAAATCGATCTCCCGTCAATGAGGCGCTCCAGGAAGTTCATCCGGAAACACATCCTTGAACTCTGCAGCTACGGGCACTTCCCCAAGCGATAACTTAGAAATGCGAACCTCCAATAATGCTACAAGAGCAACTCCACCCGGGTTAACTTCCCGCACCAACTGCATAGCAGAAATTAGGGAACAGGCCACACAATTAAGGCCCTCAAACTTGACTTCTGTCTACGCCTCGCTTCTTAGGGTCACCGCCTTGGATATGCAATCAATACTGGCACGCTACTCCGCTAGCCAGTCCATTCCCAATATCACATCAAACTCGACCAACGGTAGGATCGCCGCTATTAATACGAATTCAACTCCGCTTAGCTCCCAACAAATGCGCCCTTTCTCCCCGGTGGTCATGGATGACCCATTGGGCATGCGCACCTTCAACTCTGCGTCCGCCGAGAATGACTCAACTCCAATCCTCCGGATGAAGCTTTCCGTAAGGAAAGAGTGCGACACTCCCGTATCAAACAATACCCTAGCGGGGTATCCGGAAACTAACACAAAGCCTAAAATATAGACATCAAATATAACGGTCTGAAAGTATGAAGCACAAGGTTAAACTTAAACTTCCTCATACCTGTCACCGCATCGGGTTGGCGGATCGCTTCCTGCTGCTCAAGGTTGTAGGCCCTTGGTTGCACCGGTTGGAACCGAGAAGCGCTAGACTCCACCATCTTCCCTTTCTCTGCGGCACTAGGGCCAGAGCGCACAAGCTGCTCCTGCCTTGCCTCCTGCTCCGCACCTCCTTGATTACAAAAACGAGCAATGTGCCCCACCTTAACACAATTGAAGCATGTCGGTGGTCCCTTAGAGTGAGACCCTCTTTCACACCAGACTTGAATGGGTGGAATTTTTCTTCCACCTATTCCCTTCAGACTTTCCTTGGGATTGAGAAGACTTCCCTTCCCCTTGCCTGGGCGCAAAACCATTACGACGTTGGCTTCGCTCTAGGTCACTCTCCACCGTCCTGGCGGCCTCAACCAATGTAACACCCCAAATCCCAGGATGGGAAAAAGTTTTGTGACACGGCCTGGGACACGCTCCTCATGTATGGTGGACTATGCATGTGTTATATGTACAGTAAGCCGTTTTGCATGGCAGTTCTAATATGATGTTTATGCTATATGAGTACAATACATGTATGTGTGGGATCAACGTGTTTGCACGTTTCTCCTTTATTACATGATAGTTGATGCTTTATTACATGGGGAAAATTTTGCCCACCCTTATCAGGAGCGGTCGACGTCTGGTTGAGCAGAAGATAGGAGCGTCTTATGTGGAGACAAGAAAAGCAGTGCTGGAGTCCTCTGTGTCCCCGGCGCAATCCTAAGTGTTACCAGTGCACGATAATCGTATTGATTGCTTTTTGTTTGCATCTTGTGTTTGTAGCTTGTGTGTGTTGTGTGCACCACAGGCTTTGCGATGATTCGGAACACGCTGACGCAAGCACTGTTTGATACAGGTGTTTTGTATTTCTTTCTGTCTAAATATTTCCCAGCGCAACTTGGGTAGACAGAGAGCGTCAGGGTGGTGTTGCCGAATGTTGTATGACGCTTGTGGTGCAATTAGGAAGTCAGGATGTCTGTTTGACTGCATCTGTATTGCTGGGATCGGAATGTGCAGCTGTGTTTCCCAAGGATCTCCCTGGGCTACCACCCCAGTGAGAGATTGACTTCTCGATCAAGTTGGTACTAGGTGCGAAACATGTGGCCCGCTCGTCATATCGCATCGCACCGAATGGCGGGGTGGAAGGTCCAACTGCAAGAATTGCTAGAGTAGGGTTATATACGCCCAAGCATGTCACCTTGGAGCGCGCCTTCTCTATTTGTGAAGAAGAAAGACGGTGTCTTGCAGTTATGCATTGACTACCGCGAACTGAATAAGCTGACCGAGAAAACTAAGTATCTGATTCCACGGATTGATGAGTTGTTTGATCAGCTAGTGGGATTAACCGTCTACTCGAAGTTGGATTTGAAGTCTGGTTATTACCAGTTGAGGATACGGGAAAGTGATATTCCCAAAACCACATTTGGAACACGGTACGGGCATTATGAATGCACAGTAATGTCGTTTGGGTTGTGCAATGCACCATCAGTGTTTATGGATTTGATGCACCGAATATTCTGCGAGTACCTGGACCTATTTATGATCGTGTTCATTGATGATATCATGGTGTACTTGAAGTCGAAAGCTGAACATGAAAACCACTTGCGATTGGTGTTGAATCCGTTGAGGCAGAATAGGCTCTATGCCAAGTTCTCGAAGTGCAAGTTTTGGCTATTGTCGGTGGCTTTTCTAGGCCTTGTGGTGAGTGGAGCTGGCATAGCAGTGGATCCGTCAAAGATAAAGGCCATACAGGAGTGGCCGATGTTGGCTTCAGTGGCCGAAGTCAGGAGCTTCCTTGGACTGCCAGGTTACTATAGAAGATTTGTTGCAAACTTCTCGCGGATTGCTTTGTCGCTAACCACACTGACGAGGAAAGATCAAAAGTTCGTTTGGACGCCAGAGTGTGTGCGAGCTTTTGAAGAGCTGAACGTTTGGTTGACCACGGCACCTGTGTTGTCATCACCATGTGGTACCGATGGATTTGTGATCTATAGTGATGCCTCAGGGAGAGGCTTAGGCTGCGTTTTTCTGCAAAATAGAAAGGTGATTGCTTATGGCTCATGCCAGCTGAAGGTGCACGAGCGAAACTATCCCATCCATGACTTGGAGTTGGCGGCGGTGATCTTTGCACTACAGCTGTGGCGACATTATCTTTATGTGAAGGTGGAGAGCTATACAGATCACAAGAGCCTAAAGTCCCTGTTGGAGCAGAAGGACCTGAGTATGCGACAATGAAGGTGGTTGGAAGTCCTCAGGGGCTACACCTTGCGATTCACTATACTCCCTAGGATGGAAACGTAGTCGTGGATGCCTTGAGACAGAGAGCTCCGGTAAGGGAGAGCTGGTTGCAGAGGCATGATGAACGTCTCATCCAGGAGTTGGAAGCATTAGAGATCTCGTGTATTGACAAGAATGCTATTGTCGATGCATGTCTGAACTGGACGGAGGTACAATGTGACCTTGCAGACCGGATTCGACGAGCAACGGGGCTGGATGAAGATCTCCTACATTATGCGAAAGATAGGGCCAGAGGGCAAATTCTCCTGGGATGACGGTCTTTTGAAGAAAGAGGGCCGTTTGTGCGTCCCGAATTTGGGTAAATTGAGGGAAGAACCGATGTATGAAGCACATTATACGAAAGACGCAATGCACCCTGAGAGCACGAAAATGTTCAAGGATATGAAAAAGCTGTTCTGGTGGCCAGGGCTAAAGAACGATGTTGCCCTTTATGTGGCCAAATGTCAAACCTGTGCTATGGTGAAGGCGAAATGCCAAACGCCGGGCGGTTATTTGAAGTCATTGCCAATTCCAGAATAGAAGTTTGACGATTTTTCCATGAAATTCGTACACGGGTTGTCGAGATCTCAACAAGGAAATGATTCCATCTGGGTGATTGTCGATCGGCTGACGAAAGTGGCACACTTCCTGCCGAACAGACGGGATGATTCGGTGGAAACTTTGGCAAAGTTGTATGTTTACCAGATTGTGAGGCTACACGGTGTTTCTCGGAGCATCGTAAGTGATCAAGATGGGTGGTTCACGTCAAATGACTGGAGACTAGTTCACCAGCTGTTGGGCACGAAATTGACATTCAGTACGGCCTTTCATCCCCAGACGGATGGCCAAACTGAAAGAACCAACAGAACAATGGAATATATGCTCCAAATGTATGCCCTAGACTTGGGCAAGAGATGGGAAGATCATCTCTATCTAGTGGAGTTTGCCTACAACAACAGCTACCAAGCGAGCATTGGTAGGGCACTGTATGAAGCTTTGTATGGTCGGAAGTGTCGTACTCCTTTAACTTGGATCGAAGCGGGCGAAGCCAGAGTGTATAGGCGTAATGAAGTCGATGAAGCAAACTCGACAATACGCACTATTTGGGAACGAATATTGATCGCTCAAGATCATCAAGCGAAGTACTACAATGTCAAGCACTGGAACGTGGAGTTCATGGTAGGAGATTGGGTATACTTAAAAATCAAACTCTTCAAAGGCGTATCCAGGATTTGATGTCTGAAAAGGTTAAGTCCAAGATACCTTGGTCCATTTGAAGTAGTCGAGCGAGTTGGAGAAGCCGCATATCAGCTAGCTCTTTCGACAGACTTGGGTGAATTGCATGATGTGTTTCACATCTCGGTGCTGCGGAAGGCCGTGAAAGATCCAGCTCAGGTGATCAGGGATGATCAAGTGCCAGTGGAGTATGGGCTAACGACGACGGTTAGGCCCCTTCGGATCAAGGTTATGCCGAGAAACAGTTGCGGAACAAGACGGTCGGGATGGTTAAAGTCCGGTGGGACAATTGCGGCCATGAAGAACTCACATGGGAACGAGAGCATACCATGCACGTTGAAATTCCCGAGCTCTTTGTGTAACTGTAAGGCAATGCGTGTTACATTATATTGTATATTCGTGGAATCAAATCCTTCCAGTTGAGTTCCTTAGTTTGTGCAAATTTTGGGGACGAAAATTTTGTAAGGAGGGGAGGGTTGTAACACCCCAAATCCCAGGATGGGAAAAAGTTGGATGATACGGCCTGGGACACGGGCGTGTCCCAGGGCATGTCCTTCCTGGGTGAACAGTCGACGAGTGGTCAGCAAAATTTGGTCGACGATCGTCGAGTGCTTAGGACACGGCCTGTGACACGGGCGTGTCACAGGGCGTGTCAGCCCGGTCGACGAACTCAGCCCGACGAATTTGAGCTGGGACATTTCTAGTGCCCTGTATGGGCACACGGCCTGAGACACGTGCGTGTCACAGGCCGTGTGAGTCTCGGTTGATTTTGAAGTTGTGCAACCTGATGAACACGGCCACAAACACGGGCGTGTCTGAAGGCGTGTCAGGTGACATGGCCCGTGACACGGGCGTGTCACATGGGCGTGTCACATGGGCGTGTCACATGGGCGTGTCACATGGGCATGTCACTCGATTGGATAAGTTGGTTGAGCTTGCTTGAGGCACACGACCTGGGACACGGGCTTGTCACAGGCCGTGTCGGGCAAAAAATATGGTTTTGTGGCAAAATCGTGGACGTCCATTCCTTCTGCTGGGATCTAAAGGTTGAGCTGCCTCCCTGCTTCCTTAAGGTCCTGGATGAGATGAGAAATCTCATTTTGTATTTGGCCTTCTATTTCTACATTCCTAGTGACAGAAAGAGAGAGGAAGAAGGAGGAGGAGGAAGGGAGCTAGTCACCGGTGGTGCTGCGGTTTTCCGATGAGAGATCTGAGGTCGGCGTTGCAAAGGAAAAGTTGTTGTGGTTCTTCCTAGCCAGGTAGGAGATCATGGCACCGAAGCGGTCTTCGAGGATAACGACATTTCTTCCTAGCCATGTGAAGGCTTCCTTTTTGGCATATGCATATGATTCCCCCACCAAAATGTGGCTGATTTTGGGAGTCTTTTGGGTTGATTCATGGAATCCCCTCTCATATAGATCTGGAAATGGAGTATGGAATAGGCATGCTGTGTGAAGCCCATCTATATAGGTTGGTCTGGATTGGTGATGTTACATATTCGAACCGGAGAAGACTCCATGATAAACATGTAGTTTAGGAGTCGAGGGGTTGGACCTGTGAAAGGAAGTAGCAGGAAGTACTGGAGTGGTAGTCCAGGAAAATACCCGTATAATGCTTGTTCTGCTTGTGCTGTTGGGTTCTACCTGTGAAGGAAGTAGCAGGAAGTACTGGATTGGAATTCCAGGAAATACCCTTTGTAATGCGAAATGTTCATAGGTGGTTCCTGTGAAATGGAGTAGCAGGAAGTACTGTCGTGGTAGCCAGGAAAGACCCCTGACATTTGTGATATTTGTGGTGTCCACCTATGAAGAGAGTAGCAGGAAGTACTGGTGTGCCCAGGAAAGACCCGCTGATGTGGTGATATGAAATTGGTGTCAGAGACATACCCAGGCGTGAACGCCAGAACATGATCGGTGAGACCTACCCGCGCCTTTATTTAGCCGCGAGTACGTCGTCCTCGGTGATGGAAAGGCAATTTGAGCAACGGGGGGTGGAGGATCCGACCTGTGTTATGTCCGTCTGACGTGAGACCTGAAAGTGCGGTCTGTTGGAGCGCATAGCAAGAGTCTTAGGCCTACGCACCGTGATACAATGGGGGGCTACGGGCCAATCCCGGTTCACTAAGACTATAAAACTCCGGCTGCACGCCATGGAGTAAATGCTCAAGTGATTTGCCGTTGGCCTGCGACCCTGATACAGTGGTGGGCAACTGGTTCGCTGGTACACCAAGAATGTGCCCTGAGTGCACGGATCGTCGGGCCGGGTGGTTGACGGTTGTGATTTAATGTATGTGCGTGAGAGCACATTATATGACATATATACATGCTTGTGAGTTGCTATGCTTGCAGGGAAGCTTACCACTGCCCCAAGAGAAGGGGTAGGGTCGTTATAATTTGGTCAGCTGAATGCTGACCGTTGCCTCTATTTGCCACCGTTGGGTGGAACGTCCCTGTGCAGGTGCTGGAGAGCCAAGCAGGACACAAAGAGGTTGACGTACATACTACTTTTGCTGCTGCTGCCGCTGCTAGCCCTTGAAGTCTAAATGACATGCAAATGTTGTCTTTCTTTTGATGTGGCCGGCCTGCGCGCCAATGTTTAAGGCCACTGTTCTGAAAGCCCTGTAAGGACATAAGGCCAACCGTTTGTATTTGTAAGACATTCATATGATATATAATATGTGGAGTTTTTATATGTTGGACATTCAGTTTTGGAGTTCACGTGTTAATGTTAGGCTTTTGCTAGAATGCAATGTGTTAGGGTGCGCTGCGCTACTCTGGTATCACTTCGTAGCTTCACCGTCTATTTTGTGGTATATGTTGTGGGGCCCCGGCCGGACCTTCTAGTATATATTATATGAACGGATGGGATTGTTACAACCAACTCATTGAAACCAGCTCTCTTCATAGCGATGAGGGGTTGCCTTAGATTCTCCCTCAGCCCATGGTACAAGAGGTTATCCCTCTCTTCATCATCTGCCATTATCGTTCCTGCATAACGACCCAACCTAGTGAACTCCTGCACATACTCGTCCATCGTCTTATCCCGCTGCACCAAGTGCAGAAACTGTCTTTGGAGGGCCAACCTTGTCGAAACAGGAATGTACTTTTTCAGGAAAGCATTCCCAAACTCTTCCATGGACGGGGTGTGTCCAGGAAACTGGTGGCCGCTATGGCTCACCCACCACAACTTTGCGTCTCCCTCCAACATGAAAGCCACAAACTCAGATTTTTTCTCCTCTAGCGTCTCTGCCGCCCTCAGAAGTTCTTGCATCCGTGCCCACCAATCCTCCGCATCAGTCGGCATACCAACTCCCTTGAACATCGGGGGATGGAAGCTCAAAAAATACTTCATCTGCCGTTCTCCATGCCCGACAACCACCCTTTCGGCCAACGGCTCTGCTCACCTGGCTTCTCCGCCTGGCACGGACGTCGCCGTATCCGGTGTAACACGAGTTGCTACCTGAGCAACAGGGGTTGCTACTTGCACTGCCGCTGCAGCTTAGGCTGCCACCATTGCTTCTGCAAGCATGCGATAGAAATCGGCCGGGTTTACACCCATGCTCAACGGACCCTGAGTGGTGGTACTGCTCGCCGAAAGCTCTTCTCATGGTCCCGCATTACTCCTATGTGGACAACTTATTTACGCACTGACCTTGATTCTAAGCCTGACTCTCATACCAAATTGTAACACCTCCCCTGTAATGACCGTATAATATGGCTCCGGCCGGGACCCCACAACATACGAACGCCACAACTTTAGCATTAAAAGATGATATAACAACCCAATCTCAAAAACTCAAAATCAAACAACAGCGGAAATAACAAACAAGACTAGAAGTTATCCACATACACAAGAGTATCAAAACAGCCTTATGGCCTTACAGTAATAGATAGTCCAAACTCCAAAAGTTAACATCAAAAATGGTGCACATAAATACTCCAAGACTACCTTGGCATGCAAGCTGGAAAACAAAAGCATCAAGCATACAAGGCCACCGAAAGAAAATAGAGCTAGTACAAAAATGGAAACACTTCATGAGTCTTAAGCCCTTTTGGCCGGCGAGCTAGCTCCTGCTTGCGATCCTTGCCCTGTAAAAATTGGTTATAACATGGGTCAGTAAAGATTGACCTCAAACTGTGTAACAAACACATCTCCTCCCGGTCGCCCCTAATGGACCCCAGGGTACCCCTCCAACCTGCAAGTCAGCACTTCGTATACCATATACATAAACAAGTAAAGTACTAAAAGAACAGGATTGGATGTCTCAAAAACATGCACGTTTTCTATGTTGAGCATATAATAAAAAGGGGTCTACTATGCAGCATGTATGCAAAACCCGGGCTTCACCTAAGGCACCCTATCGCGTATGCATCTAGCACATCATCAAACATCTCAGTACTTCCAATTTCCTCGTTGGCATTAAGCCTCAAACAAAAAGGGTACTATAATTCCCCTATCGACATACAAGCCACCACACAGAACTCTTGCCAAGGCCCCACCTGCTCATGGTCTTAGACCCGGGCTTGCCTGCAAGCTCTAACTTCTCATGTCAGGATTCCGTCTAACACACTAACCGATTCTAAGAACTCTTGCTGGACCCCACCCGCTCATGGCCTCATTGCCCAGGCTTGCCCTATGCTTGGCCTTCTCGTCAGTCTCACAAAAGGGTACTAGTCTCGCCGGAACACTCTCCCCACATGACTTGCACGTCATGGGATAGCCAGCCGACCACAGAGACAAAGTCGTGCCTTAGCATATCACAATCCAAAATCATTCCCACCCTAATCCCTCATTTGTACTGCAATGTCCCCGCGCACCAAGGAAACCATCTACCGTCAATGCGGAGCAAACCTTGTCCACCAAGGAAACCATCTACCGCAAATGTGGAGCTAATCTTGTCCACCAAGGAAACCATCTACCGCCATTGCGGAGCTAACCTTGTCCGGTTCTGGCTATACGTACTCACTCGAGAAAAGGAGGAAAACACAAACATCACAAACGACATCTTGCCGCAATGGATTTCTATAAAATCCTTAAAGCTCGTATGCAACATCATCGAGTCGGACTAACGGTCGCGACCACGGCTTCACCCACAATGCCTAATCCACTAACAGAGCGAATCTCTAATGCAAAAAACATGCCGGGGATGGACTCAATCGACCCGGAGGTTCCTCTTGAACCATGGCGACCCAAACCCCTCTCATTTGAGAGAGTTGGTGCCCAAAATCTTGAAAGAAAAGATGCTAAACATGCATCCTAAAACCAAGAGGAGAAGTGTAGTTACCTTACGACTGCTATTCCTAGCCATGGGAACTTAGTCGGTTCAAAACCACCGCAACGGACTTGCCTCAGCGGATTTGGACTCGGCTCGCGATTTGGGGCCCCGAGGCTTATCCGGTAGCCGGATCTCTCCTCCACCTTCTTCCATGCTCTCCCTTCTCTCTAGAACTTAGAAAGAGAATATTTGATCAAGAATGAGGGTTTCCAAACCCTATTCTCAGACATAACTCAGCAAGGACAACCCTGGACCATCAAATCCCAAAAGAAGGAAACGAGCAGCCTTGATTCACACTTAAAAACAAAATTCCTAGGCCGAACACGGCATGAGACACACCCGTGTCCAAGGCCGTGTGCCTCAATCGACGCCTAAACTGTCGCACCCAAAATAGGACACGGGATCTGAACATGCCCGTGTCAAAGCTGACACGCCCGTGTCATGCAGTACACACCCGTGTGCCTGGGCATGTTCCTCCGCCGACACAGGAACCAACACAACCCGAGCAGGACATGGCCTGGGACACACCCATGTCCTAGTCCATGTACACTATCTCGACACTTTGTCGAGCGTAGTTTGTCGACTTCCCGGGCTCTCGATGAACCCGAGCACGACACGGCCATGGACACGCCCGTGTCCTAGGACATGTTCACTGTCTCGACACTTCGTCGAGACCAGTTCGTCGACCACCCGGGTTCTTCGTTGAACCCGAGCATGATACGGACGGGGACAAGCCCGTGTCCTAGGCCGTGTGACCCTCACCAAGACCCAAACTTGGCTCTGAACGCTGTCCGTCCCTCTTCGAATTTTGGGGCGTTACATGTGATGTCTTCAACCTCTCCTCATTTCTTTATGAAGATGGTGGACTTGGTTTCGTGAAGAAAAATGGTCTATTGAGGGTGAATAAGGGAGGAGGAAGTTCTGTATATAGTTTTGATTAAATGTCTAAAGGAAGAAGAAGAACCGATGTCGTTCATCTTACTTTAATATGTGTGCAGAAATCTAATTTCTGTGCGCAGTAAACTTTAAGGCCATTTTCGGGTATGATATGGCCAGATCTAGGCTTTCAACTAAACATGAAACTCGTAGCCCTTGGAAAGGCCTTTCCAACGGATGGTTACACTTTTTCATACTAGTTTAGTAGACTTGAAAATGTACAGTCGAAGTTGATGTACAATCAAGTCTTAAGTATAGGTTGCTCTCGGGTTATTGTGGATCTGGGTTTGAATTTGGTGGAGAGGTCATGACAAACTAACTTTGGGATTTGTTGAACTTAATTTATGGATGTTTGTGATAAACGAAGAACTAACGGGATAGATCCTTAAGAAAGTAAATAAGGTTGAGGTTTTGGTAAACTTAGGCTACACATAATCATGATAAACAAGTGGTTTGATGGAGTATGATTGTATCGACAGTTTGAAGAAGGTTGTCAAACAAATGGTTTGGGCAAGCTAGTGAACAAATAAATTGATACGTTTGATTGTACAAATGATATTCCCGTGGAAGCATAATTGATTGTGAATGTTTGACTTTAAAAAAAGAATTTGATGAAGCTAATGCATGGCCATGTGGTTTGATGATTAATGAGATGTGTTTAGTAGTACAATGCTTAGAGTTGTGTCTCCCTACGGGTAGCTGTGTGGGGTTAGTGTACTGTGTAAGGTGGCTTGCCACCCGTGTAAATGATGAACCATTATGTGGTATGGAAATGTGGAAGGGTTGGAAGTGCGTGTGTGTTTGCCACACAAGAATGATGTGTTGATAAGGAACTTGGTGTGGAGCCCTTGGGTGCTTTTGAGCATTGGATTATTGATGGAAAGGCTATGTGAAATTGCATGCGGTGTGAGTTGACACGCGGTGTCATAATCCTGGGTTAAGGATAATGTGGCAGGTCTACGGGCTTGCCAGTCATCACACCGACGGGAGTTGACAGATAGACTTGCACGGTTGGGCCTTGGTCCTCGATGTTTACTTCCCGAGGCACCCTCCGTACTAGTGAACAGTTGGCCTTGGTCCTTTGGTGATGTGTTCACAAAGGCACCTTCCGTGCCACGATGATAGACCAGCTTGGGTTGTGTTCTTGGTGCACATTTACCTGAGATCCCTCTGAGACGTAGTACACATATGAGCTCCGTTGTTGTGTTCTTAGCATTGAGGCGTACGAAGGTCTAAGCCAGGTAGTGTGGATGCCAGCCTAGTAGTGGAGATGCCCGCTCTACTGTCACCATCTGGCCATGACGGATGACGCCTGAGAGGTTAGATACCTGCTTGAAAAGTTGGAACTACAAGTCTGTGTTGACATAACAACTGCATGTGTACGAGCATGAGTGAGTCATCGCATTACATTCATAACATTGCATTGCATTGCATATACAAGATCCTCATCATATAAGTTTGTATGAGAACTCTTATATGATGAGTTACTTTACTGTTAAGCCGATCCTTAACTTATATGTTTGTATAGGCATTCATATAAGTTAAGTTACTTCATATTGTTTATTCATAATTGTACACTGCTGTTGCTGGTAGAACTACTAGTGTAGATTTATATACACAATTGATGTAGTTACTTTGATATACTCTTATATTGATTAGTCTTATACCACCTGCTTGTACTACTGTTTATATACATAATGTACCCTCTTCTTTTCTCCGTCCGGTACCTAAGAGTCGCCAGCAGAGCGGATGTGATAGCCGCCTAGTCTTTATGACTAACAGTTGCTACGTCTTCTTTTTTAGGAGGAAACACCGCAGATAGAGTAGCAGCAAGTTATGCAGGAGGGCAACCAGGCTAGGATGACAGGGCCTGGAGTGATGATACTATCGCTGCCGTCAGTGACTGATGTGAGTTTTTGAGAGACTCATTTTGTAGCCTTTTTGGCATGATGTACTCTGATATTATAGAAGCCTTAGTTGCTTCTTTTTATTTGATGTATTCGTTTTGGACTATGTATTTATGTGAATTTTGACTCCTGCTTTAATTCTTATGTTGGGTTGGCAATAATAATATTGGTTTTAAGTAGCAGGATAGGCGTCTTATGGTACAGGTCGACCCGTGTGTTGGCGCTACTGCAAGGCGACTGTTCTGGGCATAAGACTTCCCTCAGCCGTGTCTTATGTTCCGGGAGGGGGGGGGGCTTACAAATGGTATCAATTTTCTATGATTCTGAACTAAAGAAGTCATTGAACAAAGGTGCCACCCCCGTTTGATTAGTCAGTTTGGGGACAAACTGACCTAGCAAAAGCAGTGGTGTGTCCATATGTAATTCACACTAAGTATGTCCAATTTTGACCCTACGATTAGCCAACCTGACCTTAGGTTTGTACCTTATGTGTAGATCCCAGCACATGTAGAGCCAGTAGGAGGCACTCCCGCCCCCACCGTAACCACACAGTTTTAGCAGTCAGAGCTAGGGAAGATGCTCATGGCTATTTTGGATGCCTTTATGTCCCAACAGGCTCCGATGCAATAACAAGCCCCTGGCTCTAATTGGCTGAGCACTTTCCGAGCTCTCTCTGCCTGCTTACCTTGAGACAGAGTCGGTCGTGCGTATAGAGGAATGACTCGACTCAGTGCAAGAACTAATGGCAGAAATCCGATGTCCAGCTAACATGGCTGTGACATTAGCCGTGTCAGTATTGAATCCCATGCCAAGAGGTGGTGGAAGTACCACATGGGCTCCAAATTTTAAGGTCGGGTGTATACAGAGATTAGTTGGAGTGAGTTTACTAAAGCCTTCTTAGAACACTTCATCCCTTCTACCGCTCGGGATGAACTTGAAGAAAGATTCCTACAGCTAAAACAGGGATCTAAGACAGTTACAAAATATCAGCGGGAGTTTCAGCATCTCACCTGGTTTGCTGACGCATACGAGTTGAATGACAGGGGGCATGCTAAGCGATTCTACAAAGGCTTGCGGGATCCCCTGAGGTAAGAAGTTTTGTTTATAGCGAACTTGAGTTTGGCTGAGAACATTGACATGGCAAAAAGGCTGGAGGCAGATCATTTGGGGAGTAATAAGAGACCAGCTGAGGTTGTGATGGAGACTGGTCCTAACTAGAGGAGGAGGCAGGATAATAGAGGGAGAAGAAACAACAGAGGCGGGGGTCTCTTTCGTCAAAATTATAGGATGGAGTGTCCGGCCCTGTAGCCTGCACTACCTCCACCAGCACAAATGCATCACAACCCAGGGAGCAATATGAGTGAGTCTGCTTCCAGTGCAACCAACTGGGCCACATCCGACATCACCGCACGCAGCTAGGTGGAAAATTCTCCCCTTGCTCTTCCTCCGACAGCTCCACGAGGACGGGGACATTTGCGTGGTTGAGGACGAGGACCACGATGAGGGAACCCCAGACCTGCTCGGGATCAGGTGTTTGCGCTGGACATAGCACATGAGCAGAATCCTCAGGATGTGATTGCCGGTATATTGTGATTTAATTACTATGTTATAAGCCTTTCTCTTTAAATAGTCTAAGATATACTAAGAGTCTATCTTAAGTCTGTATAATTGATACTTAGGCACCGTGATGGTTGGTGGGAACCAGCTTACACCCTATTTGATACCGGTGCCACACACTTGTTTCTGTCAGCACATTTCGTTAAATACCTAGAAGTGGTGCAATACTTCACCGGTATTACTCAGAGAGTATGCCTCCCGGATGGCTCTGAGATGACTGCATCTGCCAAGTGTGAATTGGAGGTACTTCTTGGAGGAAAGTTCTTTGAAACCCCTGCAACAATTTTGAGAATGCCAGAATTCGACCTCATTCTAGGCATAGCATGGTTAGATTGGCAGCATGCCAGGATTGATTGTGCGGTGAAACAAATTTCCTTGAGGTATTGGAACTCTGAGGTCATATTTAAAGGTATTATACTTGCACCCTGTATGTTATTGTCTTCAATTCAGACCTTAAAAGTCCATATGAACGGGGATGAAGTATATATGATATTCTTCGAACTAAAAGAAATGACAAATAATATGAAAGATGTGCAAGTGGTGCTGGATTTCCATGAGGTATTTCCTGAGAAGTTACAAGGGTTACCCCCACATAGAGAGGTGGACTTTCAAATTAAGTTAGTACTAGGTGTCAAGCCCATCTCTCGGAACCCTTATAGAATGGCCCCAAAGGAACACACTGAGTTTAGAGTTTAGTTGCAAGACTTAGTAGAATCAAGGTTCGTTCGCCTCAGTTCATCACCTTGGAGCCCCTATTCTATTCGTTAAGAAGAAGGATGGAATGCTACGGTTATGTATAGGTTACAAGGAACTCAACCATTTAACGGCGCAGAACACCTATCCTCTACCCCGGATCGATAAGTTATTTGATCAGTTGGTAGGAGCACACTAGTTTTCTAAACTGTATCTGCGCTCGGGGTACTACCATTTGAGGATACAAGAGGAGGACATTCAAAAAATGACATTTAGCTCGAGGTACGGTCTATATGAGTTCACCGTGATGCCGTTTGGTCTCACAAATGCCCCTGCTGCATTCATGAGTTTGATGAACAAAGTATTTGAGCCATATCTAGGCATCTTCATCATCATCTTCATCGATGACATTTTGGTCTATTCGAAGACAAAAGAAGAGCATGCTGAATATTGACCTTGGTGCTGAAGAAGTTAAAGGTGCATACCTTGTTTACCAAGTTCAGCAAGTGTGAATTTTGGCTCCGAGAAGTTGCCTTCTTAGCCCATTTGATCAGTGGTGCTGGACTAGCTGTGGATCCGGCCAAGGTGCATACCATGAAGGAATGGTCTCCTTTGAAGTCAGCGGTCGATGTGCGAAGTTTCCTTGGACTTGTTGGTTATTATCGCAAGTTTGTGAAGGTATTCTCAAAGATAGCACTTCCTCTCACTGCTCTGACAAAGAAAGGTGTGCCATACGAGTGGACACCCCAGTGTGGAGCTGCATTCCAAGAGCTGAATGACAGACTTACCATCGTACCCATCCTAGACCTTCCATCTAGGAAGGAAGGATTTCAAGTTTACACAGATTCATCATATCAAGGGATAGGAACAGTATTGATGCAGCATGGGCATGCGATTGCTTATGCCTTGAGGCAACTGAAGAAGCATGAAGCCAATTACCCAGTATATTATTTGGAGTTGGGGGCAGTGGTGTTTACCTTAAAGTTTTAAAGGCACTATTTATATGGCGTCCACTGCGAGATCTTTTCGGAACACAAAAATCTGAAGTATGTCCAAACCCAAAAAGAGTTAAATTTGAGACAACGGCGATGGCTAGAATTTTTGTGTGATTATGAGTTTATCTTAAACTACCACCCCAGAAAAGCAAACTCCATGGCTGATGCGTTGAGAAGAAAAGTACCAGAGTCGAGCCCAAAATTTTAATTGATGAGTATATAATTGGCTCATATGCTCGAGGAAATGGAGATCACATTGGTTTGAAAAGGTCATTCTGAGGGGTATACGAAGTACCTAACCTCAATGAGTATAATTTGTGATATTCGGGATCGAATCTGGGTAGAGTAAGTGAAGGATGTTGCTCTGGCCCCTATTATTAAGTCAATTGAAGATGGAACTACTGAAGAGTATGCACTAAAGGATGGCCTCGTTCATTTCCGTGGTTGACTTTACATTCGCTAGGGTGGTGAAATTCGGGAAGATATATTGAGGGAGGTGCATTACTCCAAGTATTCAGTACATCCCGGGATTTCCAAGATGTATAGTGACTTACATAAGACAATATTCTGGCCCAAAATGAAGAAGGTTGTCAACTATTATGTTACACACTGTGAGGCTTGTCAAAAGGTGAAGGTGGAGTGCAAGATCCCCAGAGGATTGTTACATTCATTACCATCCCCGAGTGGAAGTTCGAGGATATCTCCATGTACTTTGTTCATAGGTTGCCTCTCTCGCACTCTGGGAACGATTTAGTTTGAGTGATTGTAGGTCGTCTGATGAAGGTCGCCAGATTTATCCCTATGAAGAAGGAGGCACATGTGGATGTCTTAGTGCATCTCTTTGTGGAGAAATTTGTACGGTACCACGACATGCCTAAGATTATAGTCTCCGATCGTGATGTCCATTTTAACTCCAAGGAGTGGAAGGCAGTACAAACATATTTGGGCTCTCGTTTTACCTTCAACACAGCTTTTCATCTTCAGACGGATGATCAGTCTGAGAGGACCATCATGATAATGGAGGATCTTTTGAGAATGTGTGTATTGGATAGATGAGAACCGTGGAAAAGACTCTTACCACTGGTAGAATTTTCATACAACAATAGCCACCAAGCTAGCATTGGGATGGTTCCCCACAAAGCACTTTATGGGAGAAGGTGTAGAACTCCATTGTCATGGGTGTAGTATAAAGACCCAAAGGTTTTGGGGATAAAGTACATTGATGACACTGATGCGTTTGTTAGATTGATACGAGACCGCTTATTTGAGGCTCAAACTCGGCAGACAAAGTACTATAATGCGAAGCATCAGATGGTAGAATTTCAAGTGGGTGACAAGGTAATATTGAAGATCAGGCCAATGCATGGAGTGTCACGAGTGCATGGTATGAAGAAACTCAGCCCGAGATATGTGGGGCCCTATGCTATAGTGGAGAGAATTGGTCCTTTAGCCTATCAGCTGGAGCTACCAACAGAATTGGAAGATTTGCAAGACGTCTTCTATGTGTCGTCACTCCGGAAGGCACTACTACGACCTGACCAATATGTCCCCACTGCAGATGGAGCAGTGGCAACTGATAGATCCGTCCAACTAGAGCTGGTGTGGATAGTGGACACCGAGACAAGGAGCTTGCGGCCAAAAAGTTTACAATTGGTAAAGGTCCAATGGTCTAATCATGGGAAAGAAGAATACACTTGGGAGCCGGTGGACTTGATGCAAAAGCGCTACCCAGAGTTATTTTCCCAAGGTAAGTTTAAAAGTCTATTATATTTTTCGTGCTACACTCCCCCAGGGCCTTAGCCTGATTTCAGGGACAAAATTTTTTATTTTGTTTATAGGATTTGTAACGTGCCGTTTTGCACTAGGACCCTCGCGCACATTTTGAGTCAAGAGAATTGACTCAGGCTCAAAAAGCATCGAGTGAGTCGACTGGACTCGATTAATAGAACAGATTTTACTTAGAATATTTTCTGGATTCGGGGCGTCGAGTGAGTTGAGTGCACTCGATGCCATTCAATAAATTATGCTGAGGCTTTGAGTGGACTCAACACCACTCAACGCATTTCACTTAGAATGCTTTTTGGAAGTTGAGGCGTTGAGTGAAGTCAACGTGAAATGGAGTGGTCTCAACGCCACTCAACACTTTTAACTTAGATCCATTCTAGCTGCTGATGGCATTGAGTGAAGTCAACACGGTGTTGAGTGGTCTCAATGCAAGTCAACGCTTTTGGACTTAAGTTATTCTGAGACCTGTAGGCGTCGAGTCACTCGACGCCACTCGACGATTTGTTGACTAAATGTAAGTAAACTCAACACTTTTACTTTGTGTTATTCTGAGGTTGTAGGCGTTGAGTGCGTTGAGTGCACTCGACGCCACTCGATGTTTCGTCGAGTAAAGGAGGCACACTCGACGATTTTAACATAGAAGTGTTGTACTTATATATGACATCGAGTGATCATGACAAATCTCGACGATTTGTCGAGTGGGTATGTTATACAAGATGAATTTGACTTGGCATATTTTCAACACAGGTGGGATTCACTGTCTTGCATTTATTGTCTGAACCGGTTTCGGGATTGGCGCCTATTGACTTATTTGGACCGGTCGTTTCGATAAGACTTAATGAGCAGTCAAATGTCAGGCCGACACATGGCAAATTAGTTAACCCTAATTCCTCCAATAAAAGGAGACATGCGGGAAAACCCTAGCCGTCACTTCATTCTTGCCGAACCCTTGCTGTTACTTGTCGAAACCGACAGAAGAGATGGAGTGGCCAGAGTCGGATTTTATGGAGGAAAACCTTCCCTTCTCTTCTTCCGTAAAGAACAACACCAACGTAAAAGAAGATACCGCCAAGGAGAGTGATGAGATCCATGGCTGGAACTGCCGGAAATGAGGTGAGATTCCTACCCTCTACCTTGGTGCTAGATCTGTAGTTATTTCTAGGAGAGATGTCGACTCAAAAGAGTTTGACTTGTGAGATGAAGATCTCCTAAGTAGAGACCATGCTAGGGCCTGTGCTCTAGAGATGTGATGTCTTCAACCTCTCCTCACTTCTTTGTGAAGATGGTGGACTTGGTTTCGTGAAGAGAAATGATCTATTGAGGGTGAATAAGGGAGGGGAAAGTTTTGTATATAGTTTTGATTAAATGTCTAAAGGAAGAAGATGAACCAATGTCATTCATCTTGCTTTAAGATGCGTGCAGAAATTTATTTTCTGTGCGCAATGAACTTCTAGGTCATTTTTGGGTATGATACGACCAAATCTGGGCTTTCGACTAAACACAAAAGTCATAACCCTTGGAAATATCTTTCAAAAGGATTGTTTCACATTTTCATACGAGTTCTGTAGACTCGGGAATGTCTAGTAGAAGTTGCTGTTGTAACATCCCAACTTTTATTGGGCCACCAGAGCCCAATAAAAGTGACCCGAACTCCTACCCGTGACCCAGTAGAAGGTAACCACATGTGAGAAATAGAGCTAGAGAGCTTCGATTTGAGTTTCGTCAGTTCCTGTGGCCTCGTATAGTCAATACGAGCGCATCAGAACTCGTTTCCTTGGACCCCAAGGTCATGTGGTGGATGTAACCATTCCTCGTAAAATGCCACGAGAGCTAGACTTTGGATATCAGTCTAAAGGACTCTGATTTGAGTTTCGCCAGTTCATGTGGTCTCGTATGACCCATACGAGCGCATCGGAACTCGCCGCATCATAATCCGAAATCTAACGACGAATAGAGACATTTTCATCGTTTTAGCGCGTCACGACGCGCAAATTTTGGACTTTTACCAAACGAACTTTGATTCGATCTCGTTTAGTGGTGTTGGATTCGTATGGTTAATACAAAGTCAACAGAATTGTTCCCGGTCAGTTTCGATGATGGGTGGTCAAACCGTGGTCAAATCAAGCTCAGTGGTGCACCGAAAAGCGTGCACACACCAATTGTGACACGACACCCCAACATTGACCCACCCCGATAACTTGGACCTATTTTGACTTTGACCCCATGGGTTGAGCCACTAGGGTTGACTTTGGTCAAACCCTCCCTTTTTCCCATTTTTGGAAGTTTTCACTAAGTAGGTCACCTCCTCTCCATGGGTAAATAGTGCATTGCCCCCCTTAAACATAGGGGCCACAAATTAATAAGATGGAAGGGATTGGGCCCAAGTAGTGGCCCACCAACACTTCCCTCCACTCCCCTTCTCTTTTGTCCCTTTCTCACATCTAAAAGCCCAAGCCCATAAGGGCTCAACCCCATTTCCCACATGGCGGGAAATTCTTGAGCCTCCAGCTGTCCTTGGACAGCTGGAGGGTGGAGATTGATCCCATATTGGGTAGGGGAGGATATCCCCTCCCATCCAGCTTATATAAAGCCCCACCTGATATCCTCCTCACCAGCTCAGAGAACAACTCCCCACCCTCCCTAAGCTCTATCGGAGCTCAAGTCGCCGGAAATGGCAAGCCCGAGCTCCACCACCGCCACCTTGCACGGACAACCAAGACGGCCCCTCTGAAGCCCCTCATCTACAAGTAGAACCTCTCCCCTCACCCTTCTCCTTCTAGATGACCTGCATGGGCCCCCCGACTGCCGGAATGATGCTGATACCACCCGACCCATGCTCCAGGTCGGGTGGTGGCCGCAGGAAGGCTATCCCCTCCCCACGATGGGGGTGGTGCTAGAGAAGGGCTGACCGACCAGGATGACTTTTCCCTGTGGGAGAAAGCATGGGTGCCGCCGGAAAATGTCTCTCCGACGGAACCCGAGAAGTAGAGCTTTTGCTCTATTTTGTCTCCGACGGCGGCCAACAACAGATGGTTGCCAGACCACCACCGGAGAAGAGCACTGTCCCAGCGCACCAACCGAGGGTGGTTTCAGGGCTCAGTTCAATGCCAGAGAGGTGGGGTGGTGCGGTGGAGCTGGGCACAGAATCCCCACCACCCCGCTCTCGGGTTGGCTAATTCAGGCGGTGGCCGACGTTGGCAGGCCACCGGGCCACCACATAGGGACTCGTCGGCCCCCGACGAACCAATCAGGCATGGCACCAGCCTCCAACGGTGACTGGCCGGCGGTGGCAGAGGCTATCCTTGACTGCCTCCTGCAAGGAGCATCAGCTGTCCGATCTGGTGATGAAGATCAGGCGGTCGGGATTTCATTAAATCCCGCCCCCGCATCACATCAGTGCCCACAGTGGATCTGCGACCAATCTGCTGTGGGGTCAGAAAGGAGATACCTGATGTCCGGCTCAATCTCAGCCACATGATCTCATTTGATCTACTATTAGCAGACCAGATTAATAGCTAAATTTGAGAAATTCCTTGGGCCATTCCTAGGCCCCTGGGAACAAAGTGATCAACATGAAAAATGTTCCCCATACTAAGGTCTTCTTCTACAAAAATTTTGAGAATTGTTGGAGTTGATTTGATAATTTTAAAGACCCAAATGAAATTTATTTGACCGAATTAAAGGACCAAAACTCTTCGAAAAATTATGAAATTTTAATAGGCTCATTTTAGACCCCCTTAAAGTTTGTATCAAAATTTGGTGACTTGGGGATCAAAATTGAATTTTCCACAATTCCGTAGAGCCTTGGGTCACGCTTGGAATTTATTACTCTCATTTTCCTCAAAAAGTGAAAATTGGAGCGCGCGACCACCCTTTCTACTTTGAGTAATAAACTCAAATTGACTTATCAATGAGAGTGGCCGAGGCAAGTGAGCAAGCTCCGAGTGTTCCAAGATTTCGAGAAACCGTCGAACGCCACGACTCTCGAGTAATTTGGGCACGCTCGGAAGATAAGAGTACGAGTAGTGAGTTGCAAAATTAATCTCGACGAATAATAAAGGTGTAACTTCTAATAAGCCCATAATCCGATCAAACCGTGATAAAAAAGGCGCAACCAAATAACTATCAGATCTTAATAATGGGTGTAACCCAAGGAAGCATTTTTGAAATAGAACTAAATATGCCTCCTATGGAACGAGATGAAACTGAAGCCTCCTGGATGGAGCGATTGGACTACTAACCATTTTCTTTATGATTATTCCATTCTTTCACTAGTATTATTCCTTTATTCATCTCAGTTCAGTACTTTCAATTCAGCACTACTCCAGTCTCATATTGGTCAAGTTCATTTCAATTCAGTACTACTCCAGTCTTGTACTAGTCAAGCTCATTTCAGTTCAGTACTTTCAATTCAGTACTACTCCAGTCTCATACTGGTCAGTTCATTTCAATTCAGTACTACGCCAGTCTTGTACTGGTCAAGTTCATTTCAGTCCAGTACTTTCAATTCAGTACTACTCCAGTCTCGTACTGGTCAAGTTTATTTCAATTCAGTACTACTCCAGTCTTGTACTGGTCAAGTTCATTTCAGAACTTTCATTTCAGTACTACTCCAGTTTCGTACTGGTTGTAAAACCCTAAAAAGAAATAAGGTTTGACAGAAATCGTCGAGCGGAGCTCGATGAAAATCCTATGTCTGTTGAGATGGCCTGTTCGACGAAATCAGCCCATGTTTGACGAACTTTCTCCTGTTCGATGAATTTCGTTGACAAAATTGGTTCCGTTCGACGAATTGTCGAAATTAATTATCGCTGAGGTGGCGACACATATTGCTGGCTGGTGTGCGGCCGGTGAGCCATGATGGACTTTATGGTGTAACCCGAGCCGTTGATGTAGTTTGAAGGGAAGAAATCTTATGGCTGGGAGCAAACCCGAGGCCTTATTGGGAGAGGAAGTGAACCAGGAAACTCATTATTTCCCGTTTTCTCTCTCTTTCTTCCTGAGTTCTAGAGCAAGAGTTCTCGACTGCTAGGGTTATAAGCGGTTTTGTGAGCTGCTGGCGGTTTTGGGCCTGGAATCGAAAGCCAAAGCTATCGCCGATGCTCGAATCGCGAAAGGGAAGTGGGGCAATCATTTATATTTGTGTGAAAAAGCTTCCCATGGCTCCAAAGAGATCTTCAAGGGTAACGATTTTCTCCCGGACAAGTGAAGTCCTCAATATGCATTTGCATGGATCCCCTCACCAAACGGTGGAATGGGTAGATTCCAATAGGTAGATCGGTTTGATCCCCATATATTCCTGCATTTAGATCCGAAAATGTAGAGTACGGAATAGACATGCTGTGTGAAGCTCATCTAGACAAGTTGGTCTAGATTGGTGATGTTTCATTTGCATGTCGGAGAAGACTCCGTGGATATGCATGTGAAGTGTGTGTGAAATACGGAGTCAAGAGTGTGTAGGATGCTGCACCAAAGTACTGGAGGAATTTCCAGGAAATTACCCAAAAAAGATCACGGTTTCGTGAACTGTTGATGTGACCGGGCGATAGTGAAAGTTGTCGGCGATAGCTCCTTGTGAGCTAGTGTTATGAGGCCTGCCTTTAAGAGACCTGAGGGCCATTATATATAGGCTGTGTGCTTAAGTTTCCTGGCCTGTGGTGTGTGTCGGCCCGAAATGGACAAAGCTGTGTGGCTTGTGATGCATAGAGCCGTGAAGGCCAACTACTATGCCAACAAGTTATGTACCTCTGAATGACTGGGTCGTCAAATTAAGTACCTCTGAACGATAAAGTTACCTTTAAGTCGTGGACCTCTGAACGGTGGTGTTATATGGGGGAGTCTGGTACACCGAAAATGTGCCCTGAGTGCACGGGGTGTGTGGTCGTTGGGCCAATGTCTATGGTGAATGGTGCCTAAACACACCTTATTTTTGCCATATATATATGCTATGCCTTATTTACAGGGATGGAGAAATACTGCCATGAGTAAGGGGTGGGATCGTTATAAATGGGTCAGCAAAATGCCGACCGTTGCTTTGTTTGCCACTTTTTGGTGGGCCCTTTTGTGCAGGTGCTGGAGAGCTAAGTGGGAAGTAGCGGGCTAAAGCCCATGTGCTGCAATTGGCTGGCCCTTGAAGGCCCAAAATGCGAACTTTATTGTTTCATGTATGGCTGGCCTGCGTGCCGATGTGTGAAGTCACTTTTAATTAACTGAAATAGTTGTAATAAGGCTATGGCCAAAACATGTGATGTAATATATATGTTATTCCTTTTGTGTAGTGGACATCTTTATTGTGTATGAGTTCTTAACTTAAAATCCTTCCGCTAGAATGCTCTATGGTAGGATGCGTTTCTACTTGAACCTTGATTTGGCAAACTACATGTAATCTCCTTGCCTGTCCGTGGTATATGGCGTCGGGCGGATGGGGGCGTTACAAAAATTGGTATCATACTCCATTCTTGGTCTTTATTCTTGGAATTCGTGGTCGAATTCTTTTAAGAGGTGGTGAGCACGTGTATGTGCGTTACCATTATAACAATTATGAACCCATGAATGTCCACTTAGGAATGAAAATACACATGTTTGTGGAACTGGTATGTTCCTGTAATTGCTTTTGGCAATATTTTTAGTTGCTTATTTGTGTGGTTAACATTGTAGGCAACTAGAAGTGGTGCGGGGCAACAAGAACCCCAGCACTCAGTGGAGAGTAGTGCACCAAATGAGGTGCCAACACCTCCTCCTTCTGCGGAACTATACGGTTGGTTGTTGAAGCCGTGTTCACAATGATGAATGCACAACCTGGAGGTCAGAGACAACCTCCTATTCCTGAGATGGTTCAGGAACCGGTTGGCGTAGTGGAACACGTAGTGGTGAGACAAGTGGCCGTTGAGCCAGTGGCCGCAAGGCGAGAAATGGAGAAGCAATTGAAACACTTGATGAGTTTCAATCCCCATGTGTTTATGGGTACTAGAACCCCTACGAAAGCCAAAGACTGACTCTCAAGGATAAAGAGAGTCTTGACGACAACTGAAACTGAAGAGTGGCAACAAGTCACCGTGACTACCTTCTTGCTGGATGGTGAGGTAAGAATTTGGTTGGATGAGCTGGAGCTACACAAGTTTGCTGGTCGACTGTTAAATGAGATCTCAATAGAAGGGTTCTCAAGGTATTTTCTGGCAAGGTATATTCCATCGGCACAGCGGATTGTGTTGGAACCCCAGTTAGGATTTGGGTAAGGAATACTATTAGGAATATTAGATTGACCCACCATGTATAGTCATGGGTCATAGGATTAGTTTCTAGGACAGGTCATTCAGAAGGACTCTCCAGCTTTGCAGAAAAGAAGTGAAATAAATGCAGTTAAGACAAAGGCAGAAAATCAGCTCGACGATCGTCGAACGCAGTTCGACGAACAAGCCAAGCTCAGGTCGACGAATGATGACAGAAGAATGTCAAACTCAGGTCGACGATTGGTGGACAACACTTGCTCAGCTCGACAAAATTAGCAAGTCAGTTTCTCAGCTCGACGAAATAGAAACTGAACTCGACGAACTGCAAGCTCCGATCGACGAACGCAGGCAAGATATTCAGCTCGACGATTCTAGCTGAGTTCGACGAATGTTGAACTCAGGTCGACGAATGATGAACTCGACGAAAGTTCAGGTCGACGATTTCTGAGCAATCAGTAACAGTTGGCAGAATTTATTGAGGATTAATTACAGTCAATATTCCCAGTAAAAATAGCCGTTCAACCAGACAGTTACAGAAGAATTAAGTGTAGATCAATTTCCAAAGCATTCACTACTCTCGGGAATGTTTCTCTTCTGCCATCAAGTCCAAGGATTTTGAATGTCTGAATATATATAGAGACAATAAAAAGTACAAAAACAAGATACAGAGAAAGAGAACAAGAACACAGAAAACAGATACAGAACACAGAAAAAGAAAGACACAGAAAAGGGCAATATCTCTACAGTAACTAGAAGCCCTAGACCAGAGCAATAACAGCTATCTCAAGAAGAAGAAGAACATCCATTCATATCAAGAGTCTTCTTCTTCCTCATTACTACAGGACAACTTCAAGGACAACAAACCTCTTATCAGTCAGAAGTTCCTGAAAGATTGCTCTGGTTCAGGCCTAAACATTGAAGGCCTATCACCCTGAAGGAGTGCTCCAGCATTCTTCCTGATTCATTCAAGATCTCAGGGGGAGCAAGCTGCTAACATCATTCCACTTGAATCTTCTCTCTGATTGTTGATAGAGAAGATACCATCACTCTCTCACCACCTCCTGTATAAAGGGTTGTCATCTCCCTTCAAAAGTGATTCCTGGTTGCAAGTCTCCGTCCAAAAGACTTGAGGTTTGGTTTTTGGGGACCTGATCAAAACCCATTGGTGGCAGTCACCTGATCAAAACCTTAGTGGATTCCTACCAGGGTGGTAGAAGAGTGGACTACCCAGATTTGGGGAACCACTATAATTTCCTTGTGTCTTCTGTATTGCTTGATCTGCCTCCTTGTTTATTTTGTTTGTTATTTTGTGCTGTGACTTAGCTCTAGTATTTTGTTAAGATCTATCTTCTTTCAATTGGTATCAAGGCGAGGTTAGTTAAAATACCAGACCTTGAGAGGTTGATTGGTTGCACAGGCTAACACCTGAACCAAAAGATCCTTTGATAGATCTTAAAAATCTTTAGAGTTTTTCATGGCAATGAGTTTTCAAGCACCAGACTGCCCATGTGCAATCTAGATAAGTTTGCACCGTGGAAGACAAGGATTAGATTTTATATGGACTCCATTGATGAAAACATCTTTAAATCTATTTTGTCAGGTCCAACTCAATCTCAGGCAACATCAAGTATAAATGTTGATGACCAGAAAAAGCTGAAGGTTGCTGATGCACAAGCCATGAACATTCTAGCACAATCAATGTCTGATGACATTTTTGGAGAACTTGCTGAATGTTCATCTGCAAAAGAAATGTGGGACTCCATCACAACAATGGTTGCTGGATCAGCAAAAGTGAAAATATTTGAAGCTGAATCCTGGAGTGATGAAGAAGAAGCAAGAGCAATAGAATTTTGCCTAATGGCAATAGATGCTTCTCGCAGTAGCTATGCTGAAGAATCAGAAGAACCAGAATGTGAATCAGAAGAAGAAGATCAGGTAATCTCTACCCTTGATCTTTCATCAGGTAAAAATCTTCAGAAAATCTTAGTTCAAAATAATTCGTCGATTTTAGATCGACGAAATCAATCCTATTCGTCGAACTCAGATCGACGATCTCTGAACAAAGATTCTGCTTTAAACTGTTTAGAAATGTGTGCTCGACAAAACAAATTTAATTCGTCGAACAGAGCTCGACGAACTCAATATCATTCGTCGAACTCCGCTCGATGAAAGTACTTTAATTCGTCGAACTCAGAATTTCAAAACAGAAATTTTTACTCTTTTATTTCTGATTATTTTAAAAGAGAACCAGGACCCAAGGTTGTCTGAGTCCAGAGCTCCTAACATCTTCTTGCAGGAAACGAATTCAGTCCAACAAATATACATGCTATATCAGTGGCTGTCAGATTTGGGCAAAGAAATGTAAACAGGGGGAGATTGGTTGAATAATGGTTATGCAAAATAGGGGGAGATGCCTCTAAATGAAGGAGCAGAAATTCTAGCAGTAGCAACAACAACAGATTATAATGATGCAGATTTGGACAAGGATCATCAACAACAACAGCAGTTTTTCTTGATCCAGATTTAGGGGGAGATTGTTTTTAATTGTATTTTACTTGTATTTTATCTGTTTTTATGTAAATAGTGTCCTCACCCAAATAGGGGGAGATTGTTGGAACCCCAGTTAGGATTTGGGTAAGGAACACTATTAGGAATATTAGATTGACCCACCATGTATAGTCATGGGTCATAGGATTAGTTTCTAGGACAGGTCATTCAGAAGGACTCTCCAGCTTTGCAGAAAAGAAGGGAAAGAAATGCAGTTAAGACAAAAGCAGAAAATTAGCTCGACGATCGTCGAACGCAGTTCGACGAACAAGCCAAGCTCAGGTCGACGAATGATGACAGAAGCTGAGTTCGACGAACGTCGAACTCAGGTCGACGATTGGTGGACAACACTTGCTCAACTCGACAAAATTAGCAAGTCAGTTTCTCAGCTCGACGAAATAGAAACTGAGCTCGACGAACTGCAAGCTCCGGTCGACGAACGCAGGCAAGATATTCAGCTCGACGATTCTAGCTGAGTTCGATGAATGTCGAACTCAGGTCGACGAATGATGAACTCGACGAAAGTTCAGGTCGACGATTTCTGAGCAATCAGTAACAGTTGGCAGAATTTATTGAGGATTAATTACAGTCAATATTCCCAGTAAAAATAGCCGTTCAACCAGACAGTTACAGAAGAATTAAGTGTAGATCAATTTCCAAAGCATTCACTACTCTCGGGAATGTTTCTCTTCCGCCATCAAGGCCAAAGATTTTGAATGTCTGAATATATACAGAGACAAGAAAAAATACAAAAACAAGATACAGAGAAAGAGAACAAGAACACAGAAAACATATACAGAACACAGAGAAAGAAAGACACAAAAAAGGGCAATATCTCTACAGTAACTAGAAGCCCTAGACCAGAGCAATAACAACTATCTCAAGAAGAAGAAGAACATCCATTCATATCAAGAGTCTTCTTCTTCCTCATTACTACAGGACAACTTCAAGGACAACAAACCTCTTATCAGTCAGAAGTTCCTGAAATATTGCTCTGGTTCAGGCCTAAACATTGAAGGCCTATCACCCTGAAGCAGTGCTCCAGCATTCTTCCTGATTCATTCAAGATCTCAGGGGGAGCAAGCTGCTAACATCATTCCACTTGAATTTTCTCTCTGATTATTGACAGAGAAGATACCATCACTCTCTCACCACCTCCTGTATAAAGGGTTGTCATCTCCCTTCAAAAGTGATTCCTGGTTGCAAGTCTCCTTCCAAAAGACTTGAGGTTTGGTTTTTGGAGACCTGATCAAAACCCATTGGTGGCAGTCACCTGATCAAAACCTGAGTGGATTCCTACCAGGGTGGTAGAAGAGTGGACTACCCAGATTTGGGGAACCACTATAATTTCCTTGTGTCTTCTGTGTTGCTTGATCTGCCTCCTTGTTTATTTTGTTTGTTATTTTGTGCTGTGACTTAGCTCTAGTATTTTGTTAAGATCTATCTTCTTTCAGATTGCGATGGAGAACCAGTTTCAAAGGCTAACTCAAGGCGAGAGGTCGGTGGACGACTACTTGCATGAGTTCACGAGATTGGGAAGATATGCAGGCTTTACGTTTGCAGATGAGGAATAGAAAACAAATTGGTTTTATGAAGGGCTGAGAGATGACTTGTGGTAGCTTCTCTCAGGACCGATGACACAAGGTTTTCTTACCTTGGTCAATACGACCCGTTCCCTTGAGCTGGACATGAAACGTGTGTCGTGGAAGAATGAATTGGCGGGGAAAACGACAGAGTTCAAAGTATCTGGGGTGGCCAAATCTGGATTTTGGCTGTGGAAAAAGAAGCCTAAAACTTCTGTGCCAGCTCCTTCTTCTCCTACATCTAGAGCAACATCTGGGATAGGTTCTCCCACATGTTACACATGTGGAAAGGTGGGTCATTTCGCTCGAGACTGTTGGAGTGGCCCTCCAAAAGGGGAGAAAAAGACGGGTGCGTCTTATACTGAGAAGGGAAAGATAGTGGTAGAATCGACTGCATCCCAAACACAACCCCAATCTATATTCATGGACAACAGGAGGCCATAAAATAAAGTGACGTCATAATAGGTATGAGTTGAGTTAAGCTTCAGTTTTTAGTGCTTTACATACTTAGTACCTTGTGCGTTTCTTGCGTGTGTGATTGGTTTTCATTAGGCTTTATCCTGATGTTGGATTATTCGACGAGAGCACTGTTTGATACAGGAGCTTCTCATTCTTTTTTGTCGGAGGACTTCGTAGGGCGTATCGGAGTGTCTTCGTTTACATCGACAGATCAAGTGAATGTGTTACTTCCTAACGGGCGCTTGATGCGCGCAGATCGAGCCTGTTGTATTGAGGTGCAGATAGGAAGTCGGGCTTTTGGTTTGGAAGCATCTGTGCTCCCGAAATCAGAGTTTGATGTAATCTTTGGTATGGACTGCCTCTCGGAGCAGCATGCCTATATAGATTGCAACTCTAAGGAAGTCACACTGGGGCAAAACACCGAACGAGAGACTAAGTTCGCTGGTATGCGAGGGTCAAGCAAAACATTGATGTCTGCTATTCAAGTGGTCAAGGCAGTTCGGAAGGATGCGAAATTATTCTTCACGTTGTTGGAGGATGTTGAGCCGAAGCCCAGTGTGAGTGATGTTCCTATTATATCGGAGTACACTGATGTGTTTCCTAAGGATCTTCCGGAGTTAGCGCCCCAATAGGAGATTGACTTCTCGATTGAGTTGGTGCCTGGTGCGAAACCTATGACCCGCTCTCCATATCGTGTTGTGCCAATGGAGATGACGGAACTAAAGGTTCAGTTGCAAGAGTTGCTGGAGCAAGGTTTTATACGCCCAAGTATGTCACCTTGGAGCGCTCCGGTCCTATTTATGAAAAATAAGGACGGTAGCTTGCGGCTATGTATTGACTATCGAGAGTTAAATAAGTTGACAAAAAGAATAACTAAGTATCTGATTCCACGGATTGATGACTTATTCGATCAGCTAGTGGGATCAACTGTTTACTCGAAGTTAGACTTGAAGTCTCGCTATTATCAGTTGAAGATTCTGGAATGAGACATTCCCAATACAGTGTTTGGGACAGGCTATGGTCATTACAAGTTCACTGTCATGCCGTTTGGGCTAACAAATACGCCATCGGTATTCATGGATCTAATGCACCGGACGTTTATGGAGTACTTGGATTTATTTGTCATCGTCATCATTGATGACATTCTGGTGTACTCTAAGTCTGCAGAGGATCATGCAAACCATTTACAGATGGTGTTGCATACCTGAGGAGAAACAAGCTCTATGCCAAATTCTCGAAGTGCGAGTTCTGGTTGTCATCAGTGGCCTTTATTGCCCATGTGGTTAGTGGAGAGGGCATTGCGGTGGATCCTGCGAAGATAGTTGCGATACGAGAGTGGCCGATGTTGTCTTCTGTCGCCGAAGTCAGGAGTTTCCTTGGACTGGCGGGTTATTACAGGCGCTTAGTAGAGAACTTTTCGCGGATAGCCTTGCCTCTTACCACACTAATGAGGAAGGATCAGAAGTTTGTTTGGTCGTCAAAGTGCGCGCGAGATTTTGAAGAGTTGAAGAGTCGCTTGACCATGACGCTAATCTTGACGTCGTCATGTGGTTTAGACGGCTTTGAAATTTATAGTGATGCATCAGGAAGCGGCTTAGGTTGCGTTCTTCTTCAGTTTGGCAAGGTGATTGCTTATGCCTCACTCTAGTTGAAAGTGCATGAGCGAAACTATCCCGTCCACGGCTTGGAGTTGGCGGCGGTGATTTTTGCACTTAAACTGTGGCGTTATTATTTATATGGCATGAAGGTCGACATCTTCACAGAACATAAGAGCCTTAAGTATTTATTGGATCAAAATAATTTGAATATGTGACAGCATAGGTGGATGGAGTTCCTTGGGGACTACACCTTTCAGATTCATTATACTCCAGGGAAGGGAAACATCGTCGCAGATGCCTTGAGTCGTAGGACTCCTGCAAGGGCAAATTGGTTACAGATGTATGATGCACATCTAATCTAGGAGTTGGAGGCCTTTGACATTTCTTGTGTAAACAAGAATGCTACTGCGAATGCATGCCTGAACTGGACGGAGGTACAATACGACCTTGCAGACAGGATTCGGCGAGCAACGGAACTTGTTGAAAGTCTACAACGCTATGCAGTGGATGGGTCAAATGACCAATTCTCCTGGGATGATGGCCTTTTGTGAAAAGGTGATCGTTTGTGTATCCCGAGTATGAGTAAATTAAGGGAAGAATTGATGTATGAAGCTCACTTTACAAAGTACTAAATTCACATGGGGAGCAAAAAGATGTACAAGGACATGAAAAAGTTGTCTTGGTGGTCGGGCATGAAGAAAGATATAACACATTATGTGGCAAAATGTCAGACTTGTGCCTTCGCAAAAGCTGAGTGTCAGAAGCCTGAAGGTTTTCTGAAGTCGCTACCTATACTAGTGTGAAAGTTTGATGACATATCAATGGATTTCGTGCACAGTTTGTCGAGATCTCAACAAGGTAACGATTCAATTTGGGTGATCGTAGACCGGTTGACTAAAGTAGCTCACTTCATTCCGAACAAGAGGGACGATTCAGTGGAAATTTTAGCTGAACTTTATGTCGAGCAAATAGTATGATTATACAGTGTTCCCCGTAGCATCGTAAGTGATCGAGACGGACGCTTCACTTCAAATGATTGGAGACTAATCCATCAATTGTTCTGGACAAAGTTAAAATTCAGTACGATCTTTCATCCACAAACGGATGGCCAAACTGAGAGGACCAACAGAACGATGAAAGTCATGCTCCAAATGTGCGCCTTGGATTTCAGAAAGAGATGGGAAGATCATCTGTATATGGTGGAGTTTGCCTACAATAATATCTATCAAGCTAGTATTAATATGGCACCTTTTGAAACTTTGTATGGCAGGAAGTGTCATACACCGTTAGCTTGGGCGGAAACAGACAAATCTAAGTTAAATAAGCGTAAGGAAGTAGAAGAAGCTAATTCGACGATACACTCTATTTGAGAGAGGCTGGTAATGGCCCAAGATAGGCAAGCAAAATATTACAATGCCAAACACCAAAACGTAGCTTTTGCAGTTGGCGATTGGGTATATTGAAAGATTAAGCCATTCAAAGGCGTATCTAGGATTCAGCACTTGAAAAGGCTGAACACAAGGTATCTTGGCCCGTTTGAAGCGGTGGAACGAATTGGTGAAGATGCCCATCGGCTAGCTCTTTCGGAAAAATTGAGTGGATTGCATGATGTGTTCCACATATCAGTACTTCAAAAAGCCGTGAAAGATCCTGCTTAAGTGATTGCGAATGATCACGTACCAGTCTAATATGGGCTAACTACGAAGGTTAGGCCCATTCAGATCGAGGATAAGGCGGTTAAGCAGCTGCGGCACAAGACAATATGGATGGTCAAGGTCCGTTGGGACAACTATGGCCGTGAAGAGCTAACATGGGAGCGGGAGCAGACCATGCATGCTGAATATCCCGAGTTGTTTAATTAACATGTTGTAATATTTTGTTTTAGTAAAGAAACTGTGTCGTAACATTTTTTCCTACTGATTTGCTGCATGCTGTCTTAAATTTCGGGACAAAATTTCTGTAAGGAGGGGAGGTTTGTAACACCCTAAAAAGAAATAAGGCTTGACAAAAATCGTCGAGCGGAGCTCGATGAAGATCGTCGAGCGGAGCTCGAAGAATCGTCGAGCGGAGCTCGATGAATCGTCGAGCGGAGCTTGACGAAAATCCCGTGCCTGTTGAGATGGCCTGTTTGACGAAATCAACCCCTTTTTGACGAACTTTCTCCTGTTCGATGAATTTCATTCGACGAAATTGGTTACGTTCGACGAACTGTCGAAATTAATTATCGCTGAGGTGGCAACACGTATCTCTGGCTGGTGTGCGGTCGCTGAGTGGTGATGGACTTTGTGGTGTAACCCGATCCGTTGATGTAGTTTGAAGGGAATAAATCGTGTGGCTGGGAGCAAACCCGAGGCCTTATCGAGAGAGGAAGTGATCCAGGAAACTCATTATTTACCGTTTTCTCTCTCTTTCTTCCCGAGTTCTAGAGAAAGAGTTCTTGGCTGCTAGGGTTGTAAGCAGTTTTGTGAGCTGCTGGAGGTTTTTGGGGCTGGAATCGAAAGCCAAAGCTAACGCCGACGCTCAAATCGCGAAAGGGAAGTGGGGCAATCATTTCCATCCGTGTGAAAAAGCTTCCTATAGCTCCAAAGAGATCTTCAAGGGTAACGATTTTCTCCCAGACAAGTGAAGTCCTCAATATGCATTTGCATGGATCCCCTCACCAAAAGGTGGAATAGGTAGATTCCAATGGGTAGATCGGTTTGATCCCCATATATTCCTGCATTTAGATCCAAAAATGTAGAGTACGAAATAGTCATGCTGTGTGAAGCCCATCTGGACAAGTTGGTCTGGATTGGTGATGTTTCATTTGCGTGCCGAAGAAGACTCCGTGGATATGCATGTGAAGTACGTGTGAAATACGGAGTCAAGGGGTGTGCAAAATGCTGCACTAAAGTACTATAGGAATTTCCAGGAAATTACCCAGAAAAGATCACAGTTTCGTGAACTGTTGATGTCACCGAGCGATAGTGAAAGTCGCCGGCGATAGCTCCTTGTGAGCTAGTGTTATGAGGCCTGTCTTTAAGAGACCTGGGGGCCATTGTATATAAGCTGTGTGCTTAAGTTTCCTAGCCTGTGGTGGGTGTCAGCCCGAAATGGACAAAGCCGTGTGGCTTGTGATGCGTTGAGCCGTGAAGGCTAACTATTGTGCCATCAAGTTAAGTACCTTTGAACGACTGGGTCGTCATGTTAAGTGCCTCTAAATGGGCAGTTGGTCGTCAAATTAAGTACCTTTGAATGATGTAGTCATTAAGTTAAGTACCTATGAACGACAAAGTTACCGTTAAGTCGTGGACCTCTGAAAGGTGGTGTTATACGGGGGAGTCCGGTACACTGAAAATGTGCCCTGAGTGCACGAGTCGTGTGGTCGTTGGACCAACATCTATGGTGAATGGTGCCTAAACGCACTTGTTGTTGCCATATATATATGCTATGCCTTATTTGCAGGGATGGAGAAATGCTGCCCCGAGTAAGGGGTGAGATCGTTATAAACGGGTCAGCAAAATGTTGATCGTTGCTTTGTTTGCCACGTTTTGGTGGGCCCTTTTGTGCAGGTGCTGGAGAGCCAAGTGGGAAGTACCGGGTTGAAGCCCATGTGCTGCAATTGGCTGGCCCTTGAAGGCCTAAAAGGCGAACTTTATTGTTTCATGTGTGGCTGACCTGCGTGCCGATGTATGAAGTCACTTTTAATTAACTGAAACAGTTGTAATAAGGCTATGACCAAAACATGTGATGTAATATATATATATATATATATCATTCCTTTTGTGTAGTGGACATCCTTATTGTGTATGGGTTCTTAACTTAAAATGCTTCCGTTAGAATGCTCTGTGGTAGGACGCGTTTCTACTTGAACCTGGATTTGGCATACTTCATGTAATCTCCTTACCTATCCGTGGTATATGGCGTCGGGCCCCGGCCGGACCTTCTGTCATATGCTATGCGACAGATGGGGGTATTGGTTACGTTTCATTCAGCACTTAAATTATGCGGCATTTATTATTAGCTGTTTTAATTACCGCATTTGCATTATTGCATTTTGCTATTATAAGCACGGGTCCTGCACTGACTAGTAGTTGTATACCTTAGTTGGGTATAACCGGAGTTGAGATGTTCTTCCGGGTTTACCTTCAAATATAGTGCTCCCACACTCCTTGTCAAAAGTTGAGCTGAGTATCGCCGCCCGAAGTTTGAAGCATAGTAAGGCAGGTCACTGTAGACCCGATAAGTATTAGCAATACTTATTGATTGATTGCTTGTAAATTGATTGTGGTGAATTAGTGGAGGGTCAGTCACTTCCGCAGACCGTTCGTATCGGTGCGGGAAGGTCGATTACTCGAGGTGATAGGGAGATGGGTACCACGGGTGACCGACCGTTATATTGTCCCCGTCAGGTTTTCCTCCACTAGTCAGCAAAAATATTGAATCACCGGATACCATCCACATCCAGGAGTACACAGATTTGTACATTGGGGCCTGGGGCTATTCGGTATGGCCATCCCTAGAAGTGGAAAGACTGGCCACTGTCACCGACGACCACATCGGTGAGGCCCGCGGGGCTCGCTACCCTGTTGGAACAAAAGCCATCCATACTATATCGACATAGGGTTTATGTGCGCGACTGCGAATGCCTGTGATATGTGCGCGGTTGTGAATAACTACGATAGGGTACATGTCATGAATACCTGATGTGTTGATGTGCTAGTGGAGCCTTAATTATAACTAATATACATTGCTGCTACTATTCTAGTTATACTATGTTGCGTTTCTTTCTGGTTGCTCCTAGCCTGTATATATGAAATGTTGTACTAATTCTCCCTTGCTTCGGTTATCTACTCTTGTTGGGTGGGTTTGTGCTCGTCCCCAGGATATGGATCTGGGGAGGAGATTTGTTTCTACTTAGCTCTGTGACTAACAGTTATTTAAATAACCATTCACAGGAAATAAAGCTCCGTAGTAACCAGCCGTCACAGGAGATTCCGCCAGCAGTTAGGGATACACGAGCAGATGCACCCCCGATGTCTTCAGAGTTTCGAGAAGTGAGTACCGACGAAATGAATAGGGAGAGAGAGGAGTTATGTAGTACTTATACAGCCTGCGGGTTTATATAAATACTTGTCTTTGACCTTAGTACTCATGTAAATATATATGATATATATATTTGATATTGATTCCCTGCTAATGCTTCCGCAAACCTCTGATGTGTTGTGAGTGTTGTGATTCTAGCTGAGCAAGGCGGTTAACTAGTGCTTAGTCAAGGTGGGTCATTACCCCAAAGGAGCACTGGGTGGACGTTTTGGGCAGTAAGATCCCCTCCGACCCGACCCGGGCAAAAATTGGGGGAAGGAGCCTTACAAATGGATCAGAGCCAACACGATTCGTCCTTGTGGAGCAGTCTCAGGATTCTGTTGTCCCTCGCTTCATTCCTCGGTTCTGGATGAACCTTGCAGCGAAAGCCTGGTGGACCCCAGTGTAGAGGCTTAAGGATTCTAGACTGTAAGTTAGTATACCCGTACACTCTTGTTTCTGCTTCGTCATCTATTTTTGCAAATTTACCCTACTTTTGTAAAGTACTGACACTTTTCCTGTTAATTCTTTAGATACCGAAGTACAGTAACGGGGGATCCTCTTCCAGAGGATATGTTACCGCCACCCCACCTCTAGACTCGGTCGTCCCCGTAGTTGTACCGTTTACCGAGACCGACTTTGGACTGACACTGACGACCATCCTGGCCACCTTCCGAACAGCCTTGGAACAACCACCACGAGAAATGATGGCACCTACCGAGTTGCTGACAACCTTCCGAGGACTGAGGCCTCCCACTTTTAGAGGCACGGAGATTTCCATCCAGGTAGAGGAGTGGGTGGAGCGTGTGGAGGGGCTGCTAGTAGGTATGATGTGCCCAGCAGTAGCTGCAGTCTCACTGGTAGTGACCTTATTAGAAGGATATGCTGGGGATTGGTGGAGAGCTGCCAGCCGCTCGACCTTTGGAGGATGACCAATGAGCGATATACTATGGGGAGAGTTCTCGGAGGCCCTGTTGGAGTTCTTAATTACAGACACAAACCAAGCTATTCTGTAGGAAAGTTTCCTACACATCTGATAGGGAGATCAGACTGTGCCTGAATATGAGAGGGAGTTCATACACCTTGCACGCTTTGCTAGGAATTTGGCAGCCTCTGACAGGTATATAGCTTCCAGATTCTACCGAGGCCTACGTGATGATAAGAGGCAGGCTCTGATTATGATCTCTCAGTCTACCTTCCACACCATAGCCACTCACGCAGCGAAGCTAGAGTTGTACCAGTGGATGGTAGCCCAGCAGCACAGAGGACAGGTCGATGTCCCTAGAGGCCTGAGATGAGATAGAGGAGCTGATCAACACCGACAAGATAGAGGGCACATGCAGAGGAATCGTAGACAGCCTTATAGCGCCCACCATCACCCACAGCACCCCCAGCCCCGCAGTTGGACATCAGACCAGCTCTGGCACCACAGCCCGCGCCAGTGGCCCGACGTGATGTTCCCTTTGCATGGAACTACTTATTGTGTTAGCAACTAGGGCATATGATGGCTTCCTTCCCACAGGCAACATGAAGGCTAGGACTAGGAGCAGTACAGGGTGGGCAAACAGCATGGGGATAGGGCCAAAGAGGCCGTAGAGGTAGAGCTGGCAGGACAGGCCAGCAGGGCCGACCAGCGCCCTTGGAGGCCTACACACTGGACTTGCAGCACGGACCAGCCCCTGATGTACTGATAGGTATATATATTAGGCGATAGGGTATATCAGATGCTACTACTTATGCTATATACTTGCTATGCATGTATGCCTACATCTTGTATATTAGTTATGTGATATGTATACTTCCTATATCGTCAGGAATTCTTTTGCTAGGAGAAGTAGAATTTGAGGTCTACACAACCATCCCGGTATTAACTGGATTTGATATTATACTGGGAATGAACTGGCAAGCTGAGCACAAGGCGCAAATAAATTGTTCAATGCGGGAGGTCCGCCTGCAGAACACAAATGGCCAGGACATTACGTTGACAGGTGTATCTTCGATCTCGCGTATTATTTTAACTTCTACGTGGATTGTAAGGTCAGTCTGACAGAAGGATGAGGTGTACCTTATCTACTTCGAAATGGAAAACAAAACTCAAGCACTAGCCAAAGTCCTGGTGGTACGCGACTTCCCAGACATTTTTTATGAGTCCCTCCCAGGATTGCCACCTCAGCGAGAGGTCGACTTTCAGATCGAGCTCGTAACCGGAGAAAGGCCAGTATCACGAGCACTCTACCGGATGGCCCCAAGAGAACTGGCTGAATTAAAGTTTCAAATGCTGGAGCTAATAGATGTTGGATTCGTCCGTCCCAGTTCCTTACCCTGGGAAACCCTGGTGGTATTCGTAAATAAGAAAGATGGAACATTACGTCTGTGCATAGACCACAGGGAGATAAATAAGCTTACTATACAAAACACATACCCCCTCCCTAGGATCGACGAACTGTTCGATCAGTTGCAAGGAGCATCCATGTTTTCCAAGATGGACATAAGATCAGGCTACTACCAACCTCGAATTTAGGAGGAAGATATTCCCAAGACTGCCTTCAGCTCCCGTTACGGTCTCTATGAGTTTTTGGTGATGCCTTTTGTGCTCACCAATGCACCCTCCGCCTTCATGTCCCTAATGAATAAAGTCTTCGAGCCCTTCCTAAACCACTCCGTGATCGTCTTCATTGATGATATTTTGATCTACTCAAATACCAAGGAAGACCATACTAGGCTCCTGCAGATGGTGCTATAAAACTCCGATAACACTCCCTCTTCGCCAAACTCAGTAAGTGCGAGTTTTGGTTGGAAGAAGTTGGATTCTTGGACCATACTATAAACAAGAAAGGGGTAGCAGTAGATCAGGCTAAGATCCAGGCAGTGCAAAATTGGCCACCACTCAGAACGGCGGCTGATATCCGAAGCTTTCTTGGCCTTGCTGGATATTATAGGAAGTTCGTTGAAGGCTTCTCCAAGATTGCTTTACCCTTAACTGCCAACACGAGAAAGGATGTTATGTTCTGATGGACACCGGAATGTGAGACCGCAATCGTTAAATTAAAGAGGCGGTTGACTTCTGCACCAATCCTTACAATCCCCGCAAGGATTGAGGGATTCCAGATCTACACTGATGCCTCCTTGAAGGGATTAGGAGCTGTCGTGATGCAGCATGGCAAGGTGGTGGCCTACGCATCTCACCAATTGAAGCCACATGAATTAAATTACTCAACTCATGATCTAGAGTTGGGCCCTGTCATCTTCACACTTAAAATCTGGAGACATTACTTGTACGGAGTAAGATGTGAGATCTTCTTCGACCACAAGAGCCTCAAATACATCTTCACTCAGAAGGAGCTGAATCTTCGGCAACATCGATGGTTAGAATTCCTGTGTGATTATGATTTCGCTCTCCAATATCACCCCGGAAAAGCTAATAGAGTCAATGATGCTTTGAGCCACCAGTCTTCGATAGCTGGGAGTTGGAAGGAGCAAATCCCTAAGGAGCTATTACAGTCTTTAATAGACTTGGAAATTACCCTGTTTGCCCAAAGAGATCCGGAGGAATACAAAGCTCAGCTGTATTGGATGGAGATCTAATGCGACATCCGAGATTGGATACGAGAAGCCCAGAAGATCGACCCAGAGGTGGTTCCGATCATTCGATCTCTGCAAGGTGGAGCATAGGAGGATTATAATCTGCATGATGGGATTCTACAATTCAAGCATCACATATTTGTTCCCTCTACGGGAGGAATTAGCGAAGAAATTCTACAAGAAGCCCACTGGTCAAGATACTCTATTCATGCTGGTGTGGTCAACATGTATGTGGACCTACATAGGACCATTTATTTGCCTGGGATGAAAAGAGACGTCACTAACTTCGTGGCCCAGTGTCAGACATGATAGAAGGTTAAAGCTGAATGCCGCAACCTAGGAGGCCTATTGCAGCCCCTGCCAATACCAGAATGGAAATTTGAAGATATCTCCATGGAGTTCGTCCATGGCTTACCTCGATCCCGTGCCAGAAACGACTCTATTTGGGTGGTTATAGATCGACTTACCAAGGTAGCGCGATTCATTCCAAATCGACAGGGTGATAGAGTTGACATTTTTGCCAGAATGTTCCTAGAGCAGGTAGTTTGGTTCTACGGAGTGCCAAAGTCTATCATGTCAGATCATGACGAGCGTTTCACATCTAAGGAGTGGAGGCGGATGCAGGCATACTTGGGGACCAAGTTAGCCTTTAACACCGCTTTCCACCCGTAGACAGATGGACATACAGAAAGGACAAACCGGACGATGGAGGATCTACTTCGACTATTATAATAGAACATAATGAACCATGGGAGCAGTTGTTACCTCTGGTTGAGTTTTCTTAGAATAATAGCTACCATGCTAACATCAAGATGGCTCCCTACGAGACATTATAGGGGAGGCATTGCACAACCCCGTTGACTTAGGCTCAGGAAGAGGACCCAAAAGCCTTGGGTGTGGCTTACATTGATGACACTTCAGCAGCAATACGGCTGATACAAGAACGGATGCGGGAGGTGCAGAGCCGGCAGGCCAAGTATTATGATGCATGACACCGATCGGTGGAGTTAAGCGTGAGAGAAATGATGTTTTTAAAAATTAGGCCCATGCACGGTGTCTCCTGGTTGAGGAAGCAGAAAAAGCTAGATCCCTACTACCTGGGCCCCTATCAGGTGATAAAACGCATTGGCTCTGTTGCCTATCGATTAGCCCTGCCCCCAGAACTGGGAAATCTTCATGATGTATTTCTTATCTCCTCCCTGAGGCGAGTTCTCCGACAACCAGAGCAGCATCTACCTACACCACCAGTACAACTGTGGTCGGACAGATCCATCCATCTCGAACCAATCAGAATCATAGATCATAAAGTGAAGAATCTACATAACAAGACCATCCCAATAGTCAAGATATTATGGTCGAATCACACACAAGATGAGTACAATTGGGAACCAGAGGCGCTCATCCGTGAAAAGTACCGAGAGCTCTTTCCTCAGGTATGTTACTCTTTCCCCGTACTTCGAGCAAATTTTCGAGGACAAAAATCCTTTTATTTTTATTGGATTGTAACATCCCGATTTTTATTGGGCCACCAGAACCCTAGTGGACCCAATAAAAGTGACCCGAACCCCTACCTGTAACCCAATAGAAGGTAACCACAGGTGAGAAATAGAGCTAGAGAGCTCCGATCTGAGTTCCGTCAGTTCCCGTGGCCTCGTATAGTCAATACGAGCGTGTCATAACTCGTTCCATTGGATCCCGAGGTCATGTGGTGGATGTAACCATTCCTCATAAAATGCCACGAGTGGCAGACTTTGTATATCGGTCTAAAGGACTCCGATTTGAGTTCCGCCAGTTCCTGTGGGCTCGTATGACCCGTACGAGTGCATCAGAACTCACCGCATCACAATCCGAGATCTAACGACGGATATAGACATTTTAACCGTTTTAGCACGTCGTGACGCGCAGATTTTGGAATTTTACCAAACGAATTCCGATTCGACCCCGGTCAGTGGCATTGGATTCGTATGGTCAATACAAAGGCAACAAAATTATTCCCGGTTAGCTTCAATGATGGGTAGTCAATCCATAGTCAAATCAAACTCATTCGTGCACCGAAAAGCCTGCGCACACTAATTGTGACACGACACCCTAACTTTGACACAACCCCGATAACTTGGACCTATTTTGACTATGACCACCATGGGTTGACCCACCAGGGTTGACTTTGGTCAAACCCTCCTTTTTCCCATTTTTTGAAGTTTTCACTAAGGAGGCCACCTCCTCTCCATGGATAAATAGTGCATTCCCCCCTTACCCATAGGGGCTAAAAATTAATAAGATGGAAGGGAGTGGACCCAAGTAGTGGCCCACCAACACTTCCCTCCACTCCCCTTTTATTTTCTCACTTTCTCAATTCTAAAAACCCAAGCCCATAAGGGCTTAACCCCATTTCCCACACGAGGGAAAATTCTTGAGCCTCCAGCTATCCTTGGACAGCTGGAGGGGATAGCTGGAGGGTGGATATTAATCCCTCCCTAAGGAGGGATTAATCTCATATTGGGTAGGGGAGGAGATCTCCTCCCCTCCAGCTTATATAGAGCCCCCCCGGATATCCTCCTCACCAGCTCAAAGAGCAACTCCCCCACCCCTCCCCAACCTCTACCGGAGCTCAGGTCACCAGAAAAGGCAAGCCCGAGCTCCACCGCCTTCACCTTGCATGTCCAACCAAGTCGGCCCCTCCCAAACCCCTACTCCACAGGTAGAACCTCTCCCCTCCCCCTTCTACTCCTTCTGGACAACCTGCATGAGCTCCCCAGTGGCCGGAATGCCGCCGACACCACCCTACCCATGCTACAGGTTGGGTGGTGGCCATAGGAAGGCTAGCCCCTCCCTGTACCGGGGGTGGCGCTGAAGAAGGGCTGACCCACCAGGATGACTTTTCCCGGTGGGGGAAAGCTGGGGTGCCACTGAAAAATCCCGCTCCGGCAACACCCGAGAAGCCCTGCCCCCGACGCGCCGGCCGGTGGTGTTTTTGGGGCTGGGCTCAATGCTGGAGAGGCAGGGTGGTGCGGTGGCGCTGGGCCCAGAATCCCCGCCACCCCGCTCTCGGGTTGGCTAATTCAGGAAGTGGCTGGCGGCGGCAGGCCGCCGGGCCACCACCGAGGGACTCGTTGGTTGCGTCCAACATTGACTGACTGGAGGTTGCAGAGGCTATCCTTGACTGCCGCCGATAAGGAGCAGCAGCCGTCTGATTTAGTGATGAAGATCAGACGGTCGGGATTTCATTAAATCCCGCCCCCGCCTCAGCATCAGCGTCCCCCATAACGGATCCGCGGCCGATCTGCTGTGGGGTCAGAAAGGAGATACCTGATGTCCATCTCAATCTCAACCACAGGATCTCATTTGATCTGCTATTAGCAGACCAGATTAATAGCTAAACTTTGAGAAATTTCTTGGGTCATTCCTAGGCCCCTAGGAGTAAAATGATCAACATGAAAAATGTTCCCCATACTAAGGGATTCCTCCACAAAAATTTTCAGAATTTGTGGAGTTGATTTGGTATTTTCAAAGGCCCAAATGAAATTTGTTTGGCCGAATTAAAGGTCCAAAACTCTTCGAAAAATTCTGAAAATTTTTATAGGCTAATTTTAGACTCCTTAAATGTTGTATCAAAATTTGGGGACTTGGGGATCAAAATTGAACTTTTCTAAATTCCTTAGATCCTAGGGTCGCGCTTGTAATTTATTACGCTCATTTTTCTCAAAAAATGAAAATTGGAGCGCGCGACCACCCTTTCTAATTTGAGTAATAAACTCAAATTGACTTATCAACGAGAGTGACCGAGGCAAGTGACCAAGCTCTGAGTGTTCCGAGATTTCGAGAAATCGTCGAGCGCCTCGACTCTCGAGTAATTTGGGCATGCTTGGAAGATGAGAGTACGAGTAGTGAGTTGCAAAATTAATCTCGACGAGTAATAAGGATGTAACTCCTAATAAGCCCATAATCCGATCAAGTGGTGATTAAAAAGGTGAAACAAAATTTCTATTGGATCGTAATAATGGGTATAACCCTGTAACATCCCTCAGACTTGTAGAACCCTATGATGGTTTTGTCATGACTGGGTCATGACAAAATCCCGGGAAGTATCAAAAGGTTGTGGTGAACCTGGGAATTAGTGTGTGAACCACCTTGGCCTACAAATCGTAGAATTCCAATTACTAGCTTAGGGATGATCATAGGGCTTCACCATGACTCCATGACCCCACCACAACATCACTAACCTATTAGAGGGTCCATTAGAGCCATAGGGACCCACTAGGGTCAACTAAAAAGGCTAGGTTGACCCAAGTTAGCCCTAGCCCTAAAAATATAAAAGTGCCCTAACTAAGGGTCAAGTGAGCTCCAAGATGCACAACCAACCCTACCCAAGCCTTCCTAGACTTTAAGGGAGGCCAATGGGTCACCAAGGACCCATATGGGTCAACCTAAATGGTCATGTTGACCAAGGTCAACTCTACCCTAAGATTAGGTCAAACTAGCTCAAATAGGCTAACCCAAGCTCAAGCTCATTTCCCTCACTTGTGCTAACTTTATTTTACCTAATATTATGAGCTAATTGGCTGCCAATAGGCTGGAGTGGTCATCAAATTTAGAGATTGGTGATTAAGAGAGAGAGGGAGGAAGTTATCCCAATTTGGAGGAGAGAGAAAATGGGAGCTTGATGGCCATCATGGCCATGGAGGTTCCATAACCCCCCACTTTGATGGGGCTTTTACTCCTTGGAGGTAGGGGAGGAGTTTCCTGGTGTTGGCTGACCCTTGGGGTCGCTCAACCCCCTCAATTGAGAAGAAACCGAAAATGGTCTTCATGGACATTAATGGGGATTTCAAAAATTAGGGAGTTACAAGCCCCCTCTCCCCAATTCCTCCTTTAAGAGCCTTCACCAGGACAAGAGCAGTTGTTTCCCTCGTTCCAATCTCGATTTTGTGAAGGTTGATGTGGAGGTAACAGAGGAGCTCAAGTCGGCGGCAGAAAATGGCAAGGAGGCCAACCACCCTGTTGGAACCCCAGTCATGATTTGGGCAAGGATCACTATTAAGTTTGATTAGACTGACCCAAAATGTATAGTCAAGGTCATAGGTTTATTTCTTTAGTCTAGGCCTAGAGTCAACATCTCATGGATTAGCCTACAACAGCCTGTCAAAGACTCAGCCAGATTGTGTCGACACCAGACAGACTGTGTCGACAGTTGAGAAATGTTGTGTCGACACTTGAGCAAGATTGTGTCGACACCAGACAGCAAGATTGTGTCGACACCAGAGATCAAGATTGTGTCGACACCAGACAGCAAGATTATGTCAACATCAGATAGCCAGGCTGTGTTGACACCAGAAGTTGTCAACACACAGATCATTTGTCGACACCAACTGTGATGACACCAACAAAAATTGTGTAGACATCAACTTGTGTCGATACATTACAACATTCCAGAATTAAAGCAGTCAGAAAATCAGCTCGCTGATCGTCGATCTCCGATCGACGATCTCAGAGATTAGTCTCTGAACTGAGCCCGACGATCTACGAGCTCAGGTCGACGCTTTCTCTTCAGTTCTCGGATATCTTAGATTGACGAAATCAGCAGAAGTTCAGCTCGACAAAATCCAGCTGAGTTCGACGAACGTCGAACTCAGGTCGACGATCTGTGTACTCGACAGTTTCTCAACTCGACGAAATAGAAACTGAGCTCGACGATCTACGACCTCTGGTCGACGATTTCTAGAAGATTACCGTTGGCGGATTCCAGCACATTAGTTACAGCTGGCAGCATTAATTATGGCTTAATTACTGAAGATTAGCCATCAGATTTAATGTCATACATTCTCGTGAATATAGCCGTTTGGAGTGCAAATTAATTATGGAATTAATCAGGAGTTAATGCTAATTGATTCCCAAAGCACTTACCATTCTCGGGAATCAATTAGTCATTACAGTCAGAAGGAATTAAAATGTCTTATATATACAAGCAGAGAATAATTACAGACAGCGAGGCGATTAAAGAAAAATAGTCTGCATCATACATTTTCTTGGCCCTCCCTCTCAGGATTGGGACACAAAGTAGAAGCCAGAGGAAGGAAGCAGATTAGCTATAAGAAGAAGAAGAACAATCAAACAATATTAAGAGTCTTCTTCTTCCTTATCTCTGCAGGACAACTTCAAGGACAACAAACAACATATCAGTCAGAAGCTCCTGCAGATTCCTCTGGTCAAGGCTCAAAGTCTGAAGGCCTATCACCCTGTGCAATGCTTCCCAGCCTGAACCCCTTTCAATCTCAGGGGGAGCTTTGACAACATCTTTGAATCCACATAGTCTTCTCAGTTGTATATTGAGAAAGAGAAGACTTCCATCACTCTCTTCTCCCCTTCTGTATAAAGGGTTGTTATCTCCCTTCAAAAGTGATTCCTGGTTGCAAGTCTCCTGATCAAAAGACTTGAGTTGGTTTTTGGGGACCTGATCAAAACCCATTGGTGACAGGGCACCTGATCAAAAACCTGAGTGTATTTCTACCAGGGTGGTAGAAGAGTGGATGTACCCAGGTTGGGGAACCACTATAATATTCTTGTGTCGCCTGGTTGCCTGTTTTCTTTTGTTCTTGCTGTACTTGTGACTTTAGGACTGCTGTGATTTTATTACTTAATCTGTTTGTGCACCAGTACAGCAAAATCTGTCATAATTATTATTATTCCACATATACTCTATACACCCCCCCTCTAGAGTATTATAGACCTAACCCTCACTTTTAATTGGTATCAAAGCGGGTTCCTTTGGTTGTACAAGCTAACCCTTGAACCAAAGATCCTTTATTAGATCTACACTTTTATTTTATTTCCCTTTAGATCTTATACACAGCATTAGCACAGAACATGGACTATGCAAGCACCAGACCTCCAGTGTGTAACCTACATAGGTTTGCCATCTGGAAGGCAAGAATCAGATTGTATATGAACTCTATTGACGAAGATATATACAATTCTATTTTGACAGGTCTCCCTCAAGCTTTAACATCTTCAAATACAAATGATGTCCCATCATCTCGATGGACAGATGCCCAGAAAAAGCTAAAGCTTGCTGATGCCAAAGCTATGAACATATTGGCTCAGACCATGTCATATGACATCTTTCAGAAGGAGGCTGAGTGAACCTCTGCAAAAGCAATCTGGGACTCACTAAACCACATGGTTGCTGGCTCAACAGATGAGAGGAAAGATAGAAGATCAAATCTTATCACACAATATGAAAACTTTAGAAAGCATGAAGAAGAAATAGTTGAAGTAATGTACAATAGGCTTAGACCCATCATCAGTGAGCTAAGAACCTTGGATAAAGAAATCACATTGACTGAAATAAATGCCAAGATCCTAATGTGCTTTCCAAGCTCATGGGATACCAGGATTTGGCCAATCAAAGAGGCCAGAAACTTGAATGAGATTTCAACTGAATCTCTCCTGGGAAAGCTCAAATCTTATGAGCAGCTAATCAAGTCCAGAGAAGCAGTAGAGCAAAGCACTCCTCCTCCAGCAAGAAGAGAACACAGCATTGCCTTCAAGGCTGCTGAGAAGACAGTGGCTGCATCAACAAATGAAGAACTGATGAGACTATTTTCTAAAAGATTTTATAATATGACAAAGAAGGACTTCAGAAGGGAGTCATCCAGAAATGACAGCAAGCCAAAATATGACCAAACACCTACTAAAGAGGAAAGAAGAAAAGAGAAGGAAGCAAGAAGCAAGCATTACAGCAAGCCTCCTTCCAGCAAGCACAAAAAGAAGGACAAAGGTTTTGTGGCTGAAACATGGAGTGACACAGAAGATGAATCCACATCTTCCAGCTCCAGTGAAGAAGAAGAGGAAGCTAAGGCAAAGGAATTTTGTCTGATGGCAATCAATGCATCTTGAAGCAGCTATGATAGAGAATCTGAATATGATGGAGAATCAGATTCTGATGAAAGATCAGCAAATCAAGTAATCTCTAACCTTGATTTTTCTTTAGAAAAATTTAAAACTGATTGCAGGTTATTATGTAACAATTTTCAGAAAATCTTAGTTCAAAATAAATCGTCGAACGGAGATCGACGACATCAATACTACTCGTCGAACTCAGACTGACGAACTATGAACAAAGATTTTTACTTGTACTGTTCAGGAATCTGTGCTCGACGAAATAGATATAATTCGTCGAACAGAGATCGACGAAAATGGATCACAAAAAACAATTATTATCATTCTGTGAACATAGATAGAAGATCTCATCCAACATCGTCGAACTCAGTTCGATGATCCAACCAGAAATCGTCGACCCCAGATTCTATTAACATAAATTTTTGCTCTCTTAAAACTTATCCTCAAAGTCAGCATTTTAATAATCCTTTCAATAAGTGGATAATCCGTCCTAGGAAATATCATCCACTTGGATACAAGGATCAACCTAAATGCTCTTTTATTTCTGATTATTATCAAAGAGAACCATGACCCAAGGTAATCTGGGTCCAGAATTTCTAATCTCTCTTTGCAGGTAAAGACCTATCTTACCACAAAGGAATAGTGATATCTAATAGTAATCAAAAGATACATTTCGAGCCAATATAGAGGACAATTCAGTGGCTGAAGAAAGAGGATGTTTACTCTCTAAGTTATGATCCTAATCAGATTTGGGAAAGGCAAAGTGATTTCATGGATATTCAAGCAGGAACACTATCTGCTCAAATCTCTGCCCTCTCTGCTACCCCTATCTTCATTAGGGGCCTGGCTCCAGTGCTTACTGCAACCAGGCAGGGGGAGTTGCTTGTAAATGAAGCTGTAGAAATTCCAGCACTAGCAGCAGCAGCAACAACAGATTATAATGATACAGCTGCAGAAATTCCAGCACTAGCAGCAGCAGCAACAACAACAGATTATAATGATACAGATTTGGGCAAGGATCAACAACAGCTGTAACAGCAGCAATAGCAACAGCAGAAGTACAAGATCCAGATTTAATTGTATTTAATTACCTTGTATTTTACTTGTATTTATGTACACAGTGTCCTCACCCAAATAGGGGGAGATTGTTGGAACCCCTGTCATGATTTGGGCAAGGATCACTATTAGGTTTGCTTAGACTGATCCAAAATGTATAGTCAGGGTCACATGTTTATTTCTTTAGTCTAGGCCTAGAGTCAACATCTCATGGATCAGCCTACAACAGCCTGTCAAAGACTCAACCAGATTGTGTCGACACCAGAAGAAAGTCTGTGTCGACACCAGACAGACTGTGTCGACACTTGAGAAATGTTGTGTCAACACTTGAGCAAGATTGTGTCGACACCAGACAATAAGATTGTGTCGACACCAGACAGCAAGATTGTGTCGACATCAGATAGCCAGGCTGTGTTGACACCAGAAGTTATCAACACACAGATCATCTGTTGACACCAACTGTGATGTCACCAACATCAATTGTGTAGACATCAGCTTGTGTCGATACATTCCAGCATTCCAGAATTGAAGCAGTCAGAAAATCAGCTCGACGATCGTCGATCTCCGATCAATGATCAGAGATTAGTCTCTGAACTGAGCTCGACGATCTACGAGCTCAGGTCGACGCTTTCTCTTCAGTTCTCGGATATTTCAGATCGAAGAAATCAGCAGAAGTTCAGCTCGACGAAATCCAGCTGAGTTCGACGAACGTCGAACTCAGGTCGACGATCTGTGTACTCGACAGTTTCTCAGCTCGATGAAATAGAAACTGAGCTCGACGATCTACGAGCTCTGGTCGACGATTTCTAGAAGATTACCGTTGGCGGATTCCAGCACATTAGTTACAGCTGGCAACATTAATTATGACTTAATTACTGAAGATTAGCCATCAGATTTAATGTCATACATTCTCGTGAATATAGCCATTTGGAGAGCAAGTTAATTATGGAATTAATCAGGAGTTAATGCTAATTGATTCCCAAAGAACTTACCATTCTCGGGAATCAATTAGTCATTACAGTCAGAAGGAATTAAAATGTCTTATATATACAAGCAGAGAATAATTACATGCAGCGAGACGATTAAAGAAAAATAGTCTGCATCATACATTTTTTTGGCCTTCCCTCTCAGGATTGGGACACAAAGTAGAAGCCAGAGGAAGGAAGCATATCAGTTATAAGAAAAAGAATAACAATCAAAGTCTGAAGGCCTATCACCCTATGCAAAGCTTCCCAGCCTATCTCTGCAGGACAACTTCAAGGACAACAAACAACATATCAGTCTGAAGCTCCTGTAGATTCCTCTGGTCAAGGCTCAAAGTCTGAAGGCCTATCACCCTGTGCAAAGCTTCCCAGCCTGAACCCCTTTCAATCTCAGGGGGAGCTTTGACAACATATTTGAATCCACATAGTCTTCTCAGTTGTATATTGAGAAAGAGAAGACTTCCATCAGTCTCTTCCCCCCTCCTGTATAAGGGGTTGTCATCTCCCTTTAAAAGTGATTCCTAGTTGCAAGTCTCCTGATCAAAAGACTTGAGTTGGTTTTTGGGGACCTGATCAAAACCCATTGGTGACAGGGCACCTGATCAAAAACCTGAGTGTATTCCTACCAGGGTGGTAGAAGAGTGGATGTACCCAGGTTGGGGAACCACTATAATATTCTTATGTCGTCTGGTTGCCCCTTTTCTTTTGTTCTTGCTGTGCTTGTGATTTTAGGACTGCTGTGATTTTATTACTTAATCTGTTTGTGCACCAGTACAACAAAAGCTATCATAATTATTATTATTCCACATATACTCTATTCACTCCCCCTCTAGAGTATTGTAGACCTAACCCTCACTTTCACACCCGCTCTCAGGCCGCAACTCAAGTCCTCCTCCACTCCTTTCTTCATGGGCTGGAATCCTAGATCTATTAGGAGAGAAATCGGGTTTAATTGAGCCTGATCGGGTGAGCAAAATTTCTGAAATTTCATGAATTTTACACCTTGCGGGTTCGCCGGAAACCACCCCTTCGGCGGCCGTGTGCCGCCCGGGGATAGCACCTACCTCAACGAAGGTGGTGGCGGTGGTGGCCGGCAAGGGAGGTGGCTGGATGGCTGGCAAATGGCTTGAAACTATGCTCCAGATTTGGTCAATCATGGTCTTTGGCTGGAGGAAGAAGACGATGCCAGGGCCGCCAGATCTTGCTTTAAGATTCGTGCCACAAATGTATTTTATTTCATTTTCTGGCACTATTTTTGGACTGTTTTAATTAATTATTAAAAATATCGAGGCGCCTATTCAGAAAAAGTGGTCAATATGAATTGTAGCCCTAATAGTCTAGTTTAATTTAAAATTAGTTTGAACCAATTTGGAGTTCTGGTGAGACCACAACACTCAGTTTGGTGAGGTCTATGCCTAGGTTAGATCAGAGATTGTTTTGAGTGCCCCCATCAATCCAGTCATCCAAATGACTTGAAATTTTGGATGAGGGTCACTATTCCATATACCTAGAACATATCCAAAAATGGAATTTTTGGAAAAAATTCCAAAAGTTTTTGTAGAAATTTAATAAACCATGTAAGAATTATTTCAAGGGTCTAATGACCTCTAAACCCACCAAAATTTTGGTGACTATCTTTTAGGGTCATATTATGGCTCTGATAAAAATTTCAGCCCATTTGGGGTTTATTTGAACAGGTATTGGTGTGACCAAAGTTTGGTCCCTTAAGGATAATTTAGTGCAAAGAGTGTTTGAGGCATAGAGGGGCCAATTCTCACCCAAAGGAGTTGGTACTTGGGCCAGAGCTCCATGGTCAGTTAAAATATCCTCTCATGAAGTTTGAGGTGGATTTGCCCTAGGACCCTAGTTCAAACCTAGGGTTGAACTTTGGGGGTTTGTGAAGGACATGGAGTGATATGTCCTTGTATGGACTTGGTGTTTAGTCCATGTGATCTTAGGGTGCTGAAATGCCCTATGGAGGAATTTAATTGTATTTTGACACATGCACCCCACTTAAGTCCCTTGGAAATAATCTAGGACTTTACACTTTGTAGAATAATTAAGGGGTCAAATGACCTTGGGTCTTCATGGAACTTTGGTAGGAGTAAATTTATAGTGTTATTAACCTCTGAGATATATTTTATGATGTTTAGGAATCAGAAACCCAAGCTTAAACCCAAACTTATCGGTTTAATCTCCATCTTGCCCTTTTTGATGAAATAGAAGTAATTAGGGTTTAATTGTCTTAGAATGATTTGAAATTCTGGAGAAGTTAATCAAATATCACTTAAGTGCTCTGGTAAAGTATTAGGAGTGATTGAACTTATTTTCATGGTACTTCATTTGTTAAGTGAATTATTGCTCCATATTTTGATAAATGGGTAATAAATATCATAACCTGTTGGAAAATTATATTACTTGGCCAGGAAGCCCTTTTGGGCATATTGAGGCTTAGAAAATTGTTGCAAGTAGTTTGGATGAATTTACAAGCATGTTTATTCACAAAGTGCACTATTGTTGGTTTCTTTGAAGTATTTTTCTAAGTAGCTTTCTAACCTTGGGATTTCTTGAACTTTAGTCAGAGGACCTTTTATGACATTACAAAGCTCTGTGAGGTTTTATGAAATTTTTGGAAATCTATTTTTGAGGGTTGCTTCACAAAGTTGTTGTTTTTAATTTAATTTTGATGATTTTATTTTGGTACCTATTTAAATTGGAAGATTATAATTTTTGGTCAGGAACCTTTTCTGATCACCCTTAAGTTTTGGTAATTGTTTCATAATTTTCTGACGATTTATTTTATTATTCCCTTCTTTACCCTTGAATAGTGGAACTATCATGAATTATTTATTTAAGGGTTGTAAGCATTATGAAAATTTATGAAACTAGGTATTCTCTCATATATTGGCATCATATAGTGTTCATAATATTTGGGTGGTCATAGCTTAACGGAATCTAGTACTTCATGTTCAAAATCACTCATGGCCATATTTTTGGGAAAATTAAATAAATGACAGCTTAATTAGGAAAATTACAAGTTTCTGGATTTAGGCTAAGTGTGTCATGATAGATCCAAAATAATTATCTTAGGGCATTTGGATGAAAATTTGGAGTACCTCCTATCATGTACAACATATAACTTAGGTTGGTCTGCATTTAGTAAAACTGCGGAATTTGTGATAACATGTGGAATGGACATAGGGAGATGGGGTAAATAGTTTACTGATTTGGTAAGGTGAAAAAGAGAGCTTCATTAGAAGTCATGATGAGGAGAGTGATGGGTTGACTAGTGTTTAGTAGTCCTCGGGATCGACGAAAGATCGTATTTCATGTGGAGAGAGAGAGTCAAAATACACTAGAGTTAGATCCAAAATAATGTTAAAATGGATCTAGAATTGGGTAATAACCATAAATAATAAGTAACTTGCGAAAGGCAGCTTTGAGCTTCAGCCTATCGTAGTTCCTAGTGCCCTTAAGAGCCCTTCACAGGGAATGTCTTGGGCAGTCCAAGGTTAACGTAAGCCGTAGGAATAAATGGAATGAAAGAGTAATTAGAAATATTCTAGAGTTACACTTACACTCACACTTCCCGATGTTGTGGGAGTTAGGTTAGGTCTCACGAGCGGTAGGCTCGGTGGTTTTGGTGATGTGCAGGTTAGCCCGGCGAGCCGATGGTTCAGATGATTTTGTGACGGACGGGTTAGTCCGGAGAGCTTTGGCTCGGTAGATATTTGTGACAAATGGGAATGTCCGGGGAGCTTTGGATCGGTGGGAAATACATTAATGTTGCATGTGCATAAGATATAAGATGGTGGGTCTTCGGTATTGGAAAGTTGTCGCACCGACACTAATACGTTGACTCGGCAAGTGTGGTTTAGCACTTGGCCAAATAAAGTCTGGTGCGTCAACCAGCAAGAGTAAGTAGAAGCTCCGCTTAGTGCACCAATATCGAGGCGTACGATTGGACTGACTGGTAGTGTTGATACTAGTTTAGAGGTGGGAGAGGCCCAACCCACCGCTTCTGTTTGCCACTACGGTGGTATCCTTGGAGGTTATGCTCCAAAAAAGGGGAACTAAAGGTCTGTATGCATAGAGACAGGTGTGTTAGTTGCACTTGCATGTTTACATCATGACATACTTGCATGCCATAGCATCATCATTGCATATAACCCCTGACACCTATTGTATAAATTAGTATGAGACTCTTTATATAATAGGCCTTGAAAAACGACCCCTTGGTCCATAGGATTGTATGGGTATTCCTATAGGTCATGTTTACTTACTTAGTTTACCATCTCATACTATACTTGCTTACTTGTTATTGTGTATACTTATACTGCTTACTTACTACTACTTACGTATACTTACTATGGTTATATGGTCATGTTAGACTAGTTTTGCCGTCACCTTCTTACTTTGTTACTCTCCACCTATATTACCTTCCATTTCCTTCTCCCCGCTCGGTGCCTAGGGGCCATTGGGGGAGGGGTGGGGGATGATATGACTTAGTCTTTTAGACTAATAGTCGTTGACCAAATTATTTTAGGGGATCGTGGAGCCGAACTAGGAGACGCAGCCCCAGAGGTCAGTGCGTATAGAGACGGGGCAGTCTAGCACGGGAGTCCATCCAGCAGGGATAGTGAGTCCCGACCATTAGTATATATTATAGTTTTGCTTCCAGGATTGAGTGATTTATAGTGAGGATTTTGATGTATCAGGTAAGAGCCCTCTTTATTACTTTGTTTTATCATTTCTGTGGACCAATATCTGAGTTTTCATTACTCATATATTTATTCTACTCTTCTGCAATCGATATGGCTGGCAGGATCGACGTTTTGTAGTGATGACCTTCCTGGGTATGTTGGTGTCACCGCAAAGCGGCGGTTCTGGGCATAAGACCCGATTGGCTTTGCAAAAAAAGAGGGTCTTACAAACCCAAGGAAGCATTTTTGAAATAGAACTAAATCTGCCTCCTATGGAAGGATATGGAACTGAAGCATCCTAGATGGAGTGAATGGACTACTAACCATTTTCTTTATGATTATTCCAGCATTGCACTGGTCCTGTTCCTTTATTTATCTCAGTTCAGTACTTTCAATTCAGCACTACTGCAGTCTCATACTAGTCAAGTTCATTTCAATTCAGTACTACTCCAATCTCGTACTGGTCAAGCTCATTTCAGTTCAATACTTTCAATTCAGTACTACTCCAGTCTCGTACTGGTCAGTTCATTTCAATTCAACACTACTCCATTCTTGTACTGGTCAAGTTCATTTCAGTCCAGTACTTTCAATTAAGTACTACTCCAGTCTTGTACTAGTCAAGTTCATTTCAATTCAGTACTACTCCAGTCTTGTACTGGTCAAGTTCATTTTAGAACTTTCATTTCAGTACTACTCCAGTTTCATACTGGTCACGTTTCATTCAGCACTTAAATTATGCAGCATTTATTATTAGCTGTTTTAATTACCGCATTTGCATTATTGCATTTTTCAATTATAAGCACGGGTCTTGCTATGACAAGCAGTTGTCTGCCTTAGTTGGGGATAACCAGTGTTGAGATGTTCCCCCCGGTTTACCCTCAAATAAAGTTCTCCCACGCTCCTTGTCGAAAGTTGAGCTGAGTGCCACCGCCTGAAGTTTGAAGCATAGTAGGGTAGGCTGTCGTAGACTCGATAAGTGTTAGGCTTGTGAAAAAGTAACCGAAGAATCGAGAACCGAACCGAAACCGATCCGAACCGGACGATTCGGGTCGGTTCTGACATTGGTCGGTTCGGGTACAGTTCTCAAAAGAACAAGAACCGATGGTTCGGTTCGGTTCTCGGGTCTCGTGGTCGGGTACCCGAGAACTGACCAGAACCGTGTATTTTAATAAACACAAATTTTTTTATTAGGCCCGCATTAGACTTCACTACTTCAGTCTTGTAATATGATCAAATAAGGCTAATAAACAATATAAAGTTTTTAACCGTTAACACAATAATGTTAATAACTTAATATATTGACATTTTAATAAATCTCAATCTCTCATAATCTCATATTTTGATTTTCTCATAATCTCATATATTTTGAACGGTTGGTTGTTTTGGTTGATGTTTCTTTATTAGAGAGTCAACATTATGTAGTTTCATCAAGCATGTTTGCATAAGATGTTGATGTTGAGACATTGTGTAGTTGCCCATTAAACCGAGAACCGAACCGGAACCGAATCGATATTTATGGTTCGGTTCCAGTTCTGCATTTTAGAACCGTGGGTAGGTTCCAGTTCAACATTTTAGAACCGTGGCTCAGTTCCGGTTCCAAAAATTTGGAACCGAACCTATACGGGTCAGTTCTTAGTTTTGAGTGGAACCGAACCGAACTGATCCGAGTTGCACCCTTAGTAAGTGTTAGCAATATTAATTGATTGATTGTTTGTAAATTGATTGTCGTGAATTAGTGGCGAGTCTGTCCCTTCTACAGACCGTTCGTACTGCTGTGGGAAGGTCGACGACTCGAGGCGACAAGGAGATGAGTATCATGGATGACCGGCCGTTATATTATCCCCATCAGGTTTTCCTCTGCTGGTCGGCCAAAATATGGAATCACTGAATGTCACCCACATCCAGGAGTACACAGAGTTTTGCGTTGGGGCCTGGGGCTGTGCAGTACGACCACCTCCAGAAGTGGCAGTACTGGCCATTATCACCGACGACCACATCGGTGAGTCCCGCGGGGCTCGCTACCCTGCTGGAACAAAAGCGGTCCATACTATGACGACATAGGGTTTGTGTGCACGATAGCGAATGCCTGTGATATGTGTGCGGTTGTGAATAACTATGATAGGGTACAAGTTATGAATACCTAATGTGTCGAGTGCTAGTGGAGCCTTAATTATAACTGATATACATTGCTGTGACTATTCCAGTTATACTATGTTGCGTTTCTTTATAGTTGCTCCTAGCCTTTATATATGAAATGTTGTACTAACTCTCCCTTGCTTTGGCTATCTACTTTTGTTGGGTGGGTGTGTGCTCGTCCCCAGGATATGGATCCGAGGAGGTGATTTGTTTCTACTTAGCTCTGTGACTAACAGTTATTTAAATAACCATTCACAGGAAATAGAGCTCCGTAGTAACCCGCCGCCATAGGAGATTGCACCAGCAGTTAGGGCTACTCGAGCAGATGCACCCCCCCGACGTCTTCAAAGTTTCGATACGTGAGTACTGATGAGCTGAATAGGGAGAGAGAGAGAGAGGAGTTATATATTACTTGTACAGCCTGCGGGATTATATAAATACTTGGCTTCGACCTTAGTACTCATGTAAATATATATGATGTTATATATATATAATATATATATATATATATATATATATATATATGATACTGGTTCAGTGCAAACCTCTGATGTGTTATGAGTGTTACGATTCTAGTCGAGCAAGGCGACCAACTAGTGCTTAAAAAAGGTAGGTCGTTACCCCTAAGGAGCACTGGGTGGACGTCTTGGGCAGTAAGATCCCCTCCGACCCGACCCCGACAAAAGTTGGGGGAAGGGGACTTACAGCTATACAGTCATGTCTTAAGTATAGGTTGCTCTCGGGTTAGTGCGGATCTGAGTTTGAATTTGGTAGAGAGGTCATAACAAACTAACTTGGGATTTGCTGAACTTAATTTATGGATGTTTGTGATAAACTAAGAACTGATGGGATAAATCCTTAAGAATGTAAATAAGGTTGAGGTTTTGGTAAACTTAGGCTACACATAATCGTGATAAACAAGTGGTTTGATTGAATATGATTGTACTGGTGGTTTGAAGAAGGTTGTCAAACAAATGGTTTCAGCAAGCTAGTGAACAAATAAATTGATCTGTTTGATTGTACAAATGATATTCTTGTGGAAGCATAATTGATTGTGAATGCTTGACTTTAAAAAAAGAATTTGATGAGGTTAATGCATGGCCATGTGGTTTGATGATTAATGAGATGTGTTTAGTAGTCCACTGCTTAGAGTTGTGTCTCCCTATGAGTAGCAGTGTGGGGTTGGTGTACTATGTAAGGTGGCTTGCCACCCGTGTAAATGATGAACCATTGTGTGGTACGAAAATGTGGAAGGGTTGGAAGTGTAACGACTCCATCCGTTCATATAGCATATAATAGAAGGTCCGGCTGGGGCCCCACACCATATGCCACAAAACAGGCGGGGAAGTTACAGGCTAATACCAAAACACAATCGCATCCTAACTCAGAGCATGCTAGCGAAAGATTTTAACAATAATATTGAACCCCAACCTGAATGTCCACTATATATATATAAATAATCACATATATATATAAACTCTCAAAGGAACGTACAGCAAATACAACATTGTTTGGCCTTATGGCCTTATAGTTACTCTTTATAAGTGGGATTCCAAACATCAGCGCGCAGGCCGGCCCCACATGAGCAAAACACAGCATCCTTTGCTTAGCCTTCAAGAGCTAGCAGCAGAGACTTCAGCCCTTATGTGTCCCGCTCGGCTCTCCAACACCTGCACAAGGACAGCCCACCAAACGGTGGCAAACAAGGCAACAGTCAGCATTCAGCTGACAAATTTATAATGACCCTACCCATTTCCCGAGGCAGTGGTATTACTTCCCTGCAGGCATAGCAATTCATAGGCAAATATATTACACATTATGCTCTCACGCACAAACAATCCATCACAACCGTCAGCCATGCGACTCGATGATCCGTACACTCGGGGAAAATTCTTGGTGTACCGACGAACCAGGGTCCCACCACCGTTCCAGGTCTGAAACCCGACGGTAAAATTGAACATTTAGTCTTTACGGCGCGCAGGCCTAAGACTCTCATTATGCCCTCCAACTGACCGCACTTTCAGGTCTTCAAGTCGGACGGACATAACGCAGGTACGGATCAGCCACCCCCCGTTGCTCAAGTCGCCTTGCCATCATTGAATACCAACATACTCGAGGCTAAATTTAAGGCGCGGGTCCGTTTCACCTTTCCTGTTCGGCACGAGGCCTTTTTAAGAGCTCACAGCTCACAATAGCCATACCGTCCACCAAGGACTGGCTTCAAAATAGCCACACTATCCACCAAGGACTGGCTTCAGAATAGCCATAATGTCCACCAAGGACTGGCTTCAGAATAGCCACAATGTCCACCAAGGACTGGCTTCACAATCAACAAGGGGAGTTCATGCTAGCGTCCTTCACGATCGCTTAGTGGGTTCAGCAGAACTCTCTTTATGCAACCAAATCTGCCCAAACCCTACAACATCCTGCAGTTCTAGAAAACTGATCTTACCATAACACACAACACAAGCATCACAAGGGTATTTTCCTGGACTACCACTCTAGTACTTCCTGGTACTGCCCTTCACAGGTCCAACCCATCGACCCCACAAACTACACGTTTAGCCGCAGAGTCTTCTCCGGTGTGCAAATGAAACATCACCAATCCATACCAACACATGTCCAGATGGGCTTCATACAACATGTCTGAAAGATATGGTACCTAAACACCTAGAGGGGGGGGGGGGGTGAATAGGTGACCTAACCTTTTTTTTTAACTTTTGTTTGACAGCACTACAGTTTATCACAGATTATTACAGTTAACAGCAATTTCAGAAATCACACAGAAAAGCCACAACACAGCACAGCACAGCAGACACACTAATTTTATAGTGGTTTCCCAATCTTTGGTACATCCACTTTCCCCCTTCGCCTATCTAGCAGTGAACTAGATTCGGCCAAACTTCTCCACTAGCTCAGAACCCAACAAGGTTCCTACCTCAGGCCCAAAGCCTTACACTCAGCCAAAAGGCCTACACTCAGCCACCCAGGCCTACACTCAGCCAATCAAAGCCTACACTCAGAGTTCTTCAACTCCTACACTCAGGCACCAAACCCTACCCTCAGCCTTTATAAAATAGGCTTACAATCACTCAGATCCAATGGATCTTACAAGTTATAATAGAAATTACAAATTCTAACTCTACAACTCAGAAGGAATGAGAGGAGTTGAGAGTTTCTTGGAGAGTTCTTGGAAGAACTCAGCTTGATCCAAACTGACTTAGCTTTCTTCAAAGCTTCTTGAGTAGAACTGAATTAGTCTGAATCTTCTGCAGTTGATCCTTGATCTCTGCTTCTTGAAATCCAGATGACTCTGAATTCTTCTTCTCAGCCTTAGTTCCAAAGACTGAATCCTTGGTTGGAGCTCTCTCTCTCCAACAACTTAGATCTGCAGTTGGACTGCCTGATCTTCTTGTGTTGATCTTCTGTGTATCACTTCTTGATTTAGTCTGATCAACTACTTCAATCACACCATGTAATGTTTGTGAACTTCTTAATTATTATCTCAACCACCTTTTCTGTAGACTGTGGGTGCCTATTTATAGGCTTCCTTCATGGTAACCGGCTGATCCGGTTTATAACAGTCTTTTGACTTTGCTGACAGTTGCTGTAGATCGGCTGGATTGGCAGCTGTCATGTCAACCAGTCACTTCTTGAAATTCTCTAACTGTCAGTTAGTGTCGAGACTTTCTGTTCTTAAGTGTCGACACTTATAGACCAAGTGTCGACACATGTTGTGTAAGTGTCGACACAAGTCTACAAGGTGTCGACACATTCCCTTGTATGTCTCGACACAGTTTCTTCTGCATGTGTCGACACTGAAATTGAGTGTCGACACAAGCACTTGTACTTCATTCTTTCTATATTCTTCTAAGTGTCGACACATCTCCTTTGTGTCGACACATCTTCATGTGTAGAAACTGTCAAGTGTCGACACTGCTTCCTGGTGTCGACACAAGTCTTCATTCTTAATTCTTCAGCTGAGTGTCGATACATTCCATTAGTGTCGACACTTATACTTAGAATATTTTACAAGTTTTCTGTTCTTTGCTAAGTGTCGACACAGCTCCTTGTGTCGACACTATCTTCAAGTGTTGAGTCTTCTGGTTATGTGTCGACACATTGTGCTGAGTGTCGACACATTCCATTAGTGTTGACTCTGCTGAATGAGTGTCGACACATTGTGTTGAGTGTCGACACTTGTACTTAGTCTCTGCAGAATTATGCTGAGTGTCGACACAACTCCAAGTGTCGACACTGTCGGTGTTTGACTCAGCTCTTCAAGGTGTCGACACTTCTGTTAAGTGTCGACACAGCTTTTCTGCATCCTTCTACACTGAGTGTCGACACAGCTCCAAGTGTCGACACTTTCTGACTGGTGTCGACACTTCTTCCCAGGTGTCGACACAATGACTCCAAGTGTCGACACTGCTTGTCTGGGTGTCGACACAAGCTTTCTCAAGTGTCGACACTTTGCCTCTGGGTGTCGACACATGGACTTAGAAATTTTCAGCTTCAGTCCAGTGTATACCTAACCTGCACAAATAACTCAAACAAACATCAAATACATTCTGATGTATATCATTGAGTTAGGTGAGGCTTCTTCAAATCAGGTACATTTGACCAATGTACCCAACAATCTCCCCCTATTTGGAGAAGTCATAACCCTTAGTCAATGATATACACCACTCATAATTAAAAATACAAAATGATGTAAAACATATAAATGTCAACAGGGAAAACTTGAACATGAACATGTAATAACCACACATGTATACTTATTAAACATTGCAGAACAATTAGAACCACACATATTTCAGAATATTCAAACTATATTTATCATATACTGTTCCAATAATGTTTCTTATACATTTTCAATGAAGTATTACAATGTTTTTTTCTTAACAAAATTACAATAAGCAACAAGTTAATTCCTAATCTAGTGCTGATCAGGTTCTTTGATAACAATCCCTTTTCCAGCTTTAACTTGAGCTTTCACAGCAGCAGCAGCAGCCTCAGCTTCAGCAGTCTTCTTCCCTTTTAGATCTTGCTTATCTGCCTTGATCTTCTGCCTTTCAAAATAATGATAAGGCTTGGGAAAGTACTTGCTAGGCTCCACAGCTGTTGGAGGTAGCTTTCCTAACTTGGCCTTCCTTCTGTGTTGGACAATGGCTTCTTGTCTAATCTCATGCTTTCTCCATTCAGCCTCTGAGAACCAACTTGTTTCTCTCATGGGCATTATCCTTGGCTGCTTTCCAGGCTGTAAGAATTATGTTTCTAGAAGTAGGGCTCCATTGTTCAAAATCTGGCTTTTGCTCAGCAATTTCCCTAAACTTCTTCTTTGACAGCCTAGCTTCTTCTTCTTTATCCAATGCCTCTTGCATAGCAGCTGTGAGGTTGAACAACCTTTTCCAGAATAACATTTGGCTTGCCAGCAGTTGGACTATACATAGTGCTTACATCAGCATGAATCATTTCAAGTCTGGAGGTGGATAGATGACATCAGCCACTGCTTGTGCTCACCTCCAAGAAATGTTCCTTGAATACCAGATTCACCTACTCATTGTCATCACACAGGGGAGGGTATCCAAGTGTAGCCCTTAAGAATTTGAAATCCATTTTGCATGCTCAGAACTGGCCTTGACTAACACTCTCTCCCCCTTTATGACTTCTCGAGCCATATGATCCCTTACATCATCTTTCTGAAACGGATTTGGCTATCCAAATATCTTATGCCCTCTTTAAAGAAAGGTCTAAGCTTTGTTAGCTGTTCTGATATGACCTTCTGTGAATCTGTAATGGCATTCTTACAGCAGCAATCTCTGCTTGAAATAGCTTATCAAAATCAGCTTTGGCAGCAGCTGAGGAAGTTGAAGGTTCATCTGACTTATTCTTAATTTCAGTGACAATTGCATTGTGAGATGCAGTCAAGTTATCATTCATCCTCAACTGATTCTCCAGCACATAGCCTTGCTTGACTGCTATATCATCCACTTTCTCTTTAATTTCTTCTTGATGTTTAGCTAGATAGACCACAGCATTAGCACCCTTGGTAAAACAATCAGTCATTGCTGTTTTATTAAGGTTCATTTCAAACCTTATAGACTTGATTTCCTGGCCCAGATCAGACTGTAGTGCTTTGTGCCCTTCATCAACATAAGTTTCTAAGGCTTTTCTTTGTTCATCCATCTTGATTTGCATTGCAAGCAGTAGAGCACTATAATCAGTGGATGGAGCTTGTTGAACTAGTGAATGCTGAGCAACTGTTTGTAGAGCCTTCTTATAGCTTTGGCTCCTCCTCTTGAATACAAAGAACTTCTTTTTCTTAGCTTGCTCAGCTTCCTCATCTTCAGAGTCAGATGTACTTGCTATATCCACCCTATCCTTAGGGCTGGATGGTCTTTCAGTATGCACATCTTGTGCCTTCTCAGAATCTAGCCTTATAGGCTCTTCTAGACTATCCAAAGTCTCCCCCTCAGCAACAGCATCCTTCACTGCATCAGCAGCAGTCTTTTCCATATCAAAATCATCTTGATCTAAGTTCAAAAACAGATCTTCCATGTATACTCTGCTGGAGACTGTGCAGGAGATGTACTTGGTTCTGCAACCACTGTATCAGGTATCACAACAGATGTGTCTGGAGAACAACATCTGGTTCTGGGTTTGCTGGCTGATTTTGCTGATGATCATCAGACAAATCAGAATTTGTTATACAAAAATTCAAAGTGTTAAGATCAACAAGTACCTCTTGAATGATGAGAGTAGCCTGCTCACTATCCAGTGTAGATGGATGTTCTACAGCTGGAGGCTCCCCCTGGATATCAGCTGGCTCCTGAGGAGCAGGTGACTTTGCTGCAGTCACATCTACTGGACTTTCAGGAGTGAAGACCACCTGTTCTTCACTGCCTGAGCTGCTTGAGGACTCTTGAGGCACAGCAGCTGTCTTCCTTTCTTCCTGGGAGGAGAGTCTGTCTTAGAAGTTTGTTTCTCAGGGGTGGCCAAGTCCTTTGACACCAGCACCCTTTCCCATCTTGAGAATATTCTGGAGTCCATTCTCCTCATATGATTTATCTTTGTTCCTGCAGCAGTGCTCATTACCTCTGGAATGGATCCAGCCAGGTAGAGACTTAATAATCCTGCCCAGATTGGGCTTCTTCAGGCTTTCCTTCACTTTCTCAAAACCACCATTGACCAATCTGTCTTCAGAGTGAAGATGATTCTGGTCATTACTTCAAACATGGAGGCAGACACCCTGTCATGCCCTCCTGGTTTGCACAGAATTACCTTGCCCACTACTTCTGACAAGAACTTGCCTTGATTGTTCATCCCCTTCTATTGAAGACTGATCCCACCTTCATCTGTGAATCCAGTCCACACCAAGTAAGAGCTTCCTGGTCTTAGAAGCAGTTACCTCCTCTTCTTCTTGAATCTTAGGTAGCTGAAGTACCTTTCTCAAAGACTTGGGGGATAGTTTGACTTTGGTGCCATGCACCCTGGACTTGATTCTGAATCCAGAGTCGTCCACAGTTGCTTGAGTAAGAAATTCAATTACTTCTTTCTTCCAGATTTTCGTTGGTTCTGAAACCAAGAATTCCAGTCCTGAATCGCTGACTAGGGTAATCACCGATTTGAATTCCTGATCGCTGTCGTCAAATGCGCCTCGCACGAGCTCATAGCCCTCGTTGACGTTCTCTTCCAGCTTGGGAGCCATTAGGGTTTGAAGATTTAGTCTTGAGATGAGAGAAATGTCGACACAAGAGTTTAGGTCTCGAAACTTTGAAAGCGTGTCGACATCAAAGACAGAACCCTATTTATACCTTTCTTGTTTGAAGACGAACAGGCGGGAGGAATTTCTAATGATGTGTCGACACTGTCAATTAGTGTCGACACTGACTTATAATGTCTCGACACTCATGTGTCGACACAAATTTAGTCAACAGATTTTATGTGTCGACACTTGGTTAAGTGTCGACACCACTATACTCGACATGTGTCGAGACTTTACTTAGAAAAATTCTGAGTAAAACTTAAGTGTCGACACCTTAGTGGATGTGTCGACACCTACTCGACATGTGTCGACACTAACATTCTGAAGTGTCGACACTAACTTCCTAGATGTGTCGACACCATTTTTCTGAAGTGTCGACACTTACTATTCTGTGTCGACATAGACTTGTCTATGTGTCGACACCTTTTTACTTAGCCAATTTTTGTTCTGTATACTTAGTCTAAGTTTATCATACCTAGTTCAATTTTGAACTTATTAAACTTAGCTTCATCTAAGGGCTTAGTGAACATATCAGCTATCTGATTATCTGTTTTAACATATTCAAGTGCAATATCATTTCTTTCTACATGCTCCCTAAGAAAGTGATATTTTATCTCAATATGTTTAGTTCTACTATGAGATACAGGATTATTAGCTATGGAAATAGCACTAGTAGAATCACAATAAAGTGGAGTTCTACTTACCTGACATCCATAGTCTTCTAGCTGATGTTGAATCCATAGAAGTTGAGCACACAGCAACTTCCTGCAGCTATATACTCTGACTCAGCTGTGGAGATGGCCACACTGGTTTGCTTCTTACTACTCCAAGAGATAAGTCTTCCACCTAGGAATTGACAGGATCCAGTTTGCTTTTTCTATCTTCCTTGCATCCTGCAAAGTCTGCATCTGAATAGCCTGTTAGATCAAAATCTCCATTCCTAGGGTACCAGAGGCCTAGATAAGGTGTGCCCTTTAGATATCTCAAGATTCTCTTGACTGCAGTCAAGTGAGACTCTTTGGGGCAGGCTTGATACCTGGCACAAACACATGTAGCATACATAATGTCAGGCCTACTTGCAGTCAAGTATAGTAAGGAGCCAACTATCCCTCTATACAAGGTTTCATCTACAGGTTTCCCTGCATCATCCTTGCTTAGAGACATACTTGACCCCATAGGAGTCTTCATGGTACTGGAGGAATCCATACCATATTTCCTTATGAGTTCTAGGGTGAACTTAGACTGACATATGGAAAGACCACTTTCAGTCTGTTTAACTTGGAGACCAAGAAAAACTTCAGTTCTCCCATACTACTCATTTCAAATTGACTCTGCATAAGCTTTGCAAACTTTTTGCAAAGGCTACTTTCAGTAGACCCAAATATAATGTCATCTACATATATTTGGACAAGTATTACTTTGCCTCTAGATTCCCTAAGGAATAGAGTCTTATCTATTTTCCCCCTTGTGAACTTGTTCTCAATGAGGAAACTAGATAGGGTTTCATACCAAGCTCTAGGAGCTTGCTTTAACCATACAATGCTTTCCTAAGTCTATAGACATAATGTGGAAAAGTAGAATCAACAAAACCTGAAGGTTGCTCCACATATACTTCTTCTTTTAAATTACCATTAAGGAATGCTGACTTCACATCCATTTGGTATACTTTGAATCCTTGGTAGGTTGCATAGGCCAAGAACATCCTTATGGCTTCCAGTCTGGCTACTGGAGCAAAGGTTTGATCAAAATCAATACCTTCTTCTTGCATATATCCTTTTGCAACCAATCTTGCCTTATTCTTAATGATGACTCCTTGTTCATCTAACTTGTTTCTGTAGATCCACTTTGTTCCTATCACATTGTGATCTTTAGGCTTAGGAACTAAGTCCCAAACCTTGCACCTCTTGAACTGGTTTAGCTCTTCCTGCATAGCTTCAGTCCACTGTGGATCTTGTATTGCTTCTTCAAATTTCTTTGGTTCTATCTGAGACAGAAAACTTGAATATATTGCAGCATTCTGATTTCTGCTCCTTGTCTGAACACCTTGTCTTGGATCTCCAATGATCAGCTCCACTGGATGATCTCTTAGATGCCTGTTGGCTGGAGGCATCCTTACTTCTGGTTGTACTTCTTCATCATCTTCATCATGCTGAGTTCCTTGAACTTCTTCAGCTCCTGGTACATGTAGTTCTCCCCCTGGACATAAGCCATCTCTTCTACTTGCTGTCTTGCAGCAGGTACATCTTTTATGGTTAGCTTGTCCATCTTCTTAGAAAGACCTGTGGGGCTGCACACACTACTAGACAACTCATTGTTAATAAGAAGTGTCTCATCAAAAACTACATGCACAGACTCCTCTACAACTTGTGTAGTCAAGTTGTAGACTCTATAAGACTTACTATTACTGCTGTACCCAACAAACACCCTCTTGGGATTTGGCAGCAAACTTAGTTAAGTAAGTCTTCCCATTGTTAAGTATGAAGCATTTACAACCAAAAATCCTGAAATAGGATAGGTTTGGTTTCCTGCCTTTCACTACTTCATAGGGTGTCTTGTTTAACCTTTTAGTTATGGTAGCTCTATTTATCACATGGCATGCAGTGTTTACTGCTTCAGCCCAGAAATATTCTGGTAGTGAAGAATCACTTAATAGAGTCCTACCAGCTTCTATCAAGGTTCTATTTTTCCTTTCAGCAATGCCATTTTGCTGGGGTGTTCTTGGTGAAGAGAATTCTTGAAATATCCCATAGTCTTCACATAGTTTTGTCATGCTTTCAGATTGAAACTCTGTACCATGGTCACTTCTAATTTTGACCACTGTACAGTTCAATTCATTCTGAATTTGCTTAACAAAACTGTGGAAGACACTAGGTGTTTCAGATTTCTGCTTTAAGAAGAACACCCAGGAAAACCTTGAGTAGTCATCAACAACTACAAAGGTGTAGACCTTCCTACCTAAGCTGTGAACTGGCATTGGACCAAATAGATCCATATGCAAGAGATATAAACATCTCACAGCATCCTTGTTGTCAATGCTTCTAAAGGTGGATTTAGTCTGCTTGCCCTTTTGACAAGCTGAGCAAATGCCATCTTTGACACACTTAACTTGAGGACCATTCCTCACTAACTCTTCACTAAAGAGTTTGCCAATAGTCTTGTATTTAGATGAGCAAGCCTCTTGTGCCACTTGACACATTGAGAGACTGTCTCATCTGCTACAAGACAAACTGGAGAACTATTGTTCTCAACCATAATGTCTAAACAATAGACGTTCTCTTCCTATAACCTGTCAAAATGATCTTTTGATCACTAGACCTCTTGATATGACAACCATTTTTAACAAATGAGATGTCATACCCTACATCACTTAATTGACTTATACTAATGAGGTTATGTTTCAAACCTTTAACATAAGCCACTTGAGTAATGGTAACTAAGTTAGAAGATATGTTACCAAACCCTTTGATGATTCCTTTTTTGAAACCACCAAAGGTCACCTTTGGACCATTCTTGATTGGGATGTAGTCCTTCAGTAGTCCCCTAGTTCCAGTCATGTGTCTGGAACATCACTATCCAAGTACCATGTAGGGGTATGGCCACTTGGATTCTCCTGCAAACAAATTAATGAACCTTAGAACCCAAAGTAAACTTGGGTCCTTGGTGATTGTTAGTTTGCAAATTGACATAGCTACCTGCTGGCTTTCCACCAGGTATCTTGTACTACCTTTGGCACTAACATTGTGCCAACAGTCAAAGCAAAGTGGCCAACTTTGCCACAGCACCAACATTCAATTTGTTGTACCTTTTGCTTAGGTACTGACTTGGCTGTCTTAACTACAGCGTCTTTGTTGAATGTTAGGGCTTTGCCCTTTGGACTTGGACTGATACTGAACAGTCCCAGCTGGATTAAAAAATCCCAGTCCAGTCTTTCCTTATGATGAACAAAATCATCAATCAAGGGTAGCAGATTTAGGTTTTGAAAACCTAGACTATAGCTCTTTCTCCTATGCAGTACATTCCAGATTCTTA
>JBBWWR010000051.1:0-130063 GCA_039583875.1 Platanthera guangdongensis
TTGATGAATATAGAGATTTATTGCTGGGCACTTAAGAGAGCAAAAATCTGGCCAAATCTCATGCTAAGGAAATTGAAGATGGTTAAGATGGCTGCATCAGATTCAGAGAAAATACTTGATCAAAACTGAATGAGATTGCCAGATTGAAAAACATAACTATTATTCAAATGGGCACAATCACATTCAAGAATGATCAGATTAGAAATCTAGAGGTTAGACTTCAGAAAGAGAAAGAGATTGTAGCTAGTTTTTCTAAACCTAAATCTGTATTACCCTTGATTGATGAGTTTGTACCTCAAAAGGGTAAGGCTGGATTAGGATTTAAGAAAACTGCATGGACTGTTAGGTCAAATCTAAAGGCAAATCCCCAACACAAAACAAGAAGCCTGCTGTAGATAATTCAGCTAGGGTTGTACCTAAACAAAGGTACAACAAGTTTGAGTGCTGGTGTTGTGGCAAGGTAGGCCACTTTGTCAAGGATTGTTGGCACAATCACTATAAGAAAACAAGCTTTTAGTGACGAAAAATTTGGTCACTAAATACTGCGGGTTGGTCACTAAAGACATTTAGTGACCAAATTTAATCAGTCACAAGATGGTTGCAAAAGGCTTGTCACTAAATATTTTTTGTGACCAAATTAATTTTGCGTCACTAAATGTATTTTATTAGTGACGAAAGAAATCTTCGTTGCTAATTGTTTTTTATTGTCTAAGTTTCTAGTCACTGAAAGATATTTTTTTCTGACCAAATTAATTTAGTCACTAATTGTTTAATGCAATAATGACCAACTTTTTTGTCACAAAATATTAATTTGTGACCAAATTAATTCAGTCAATAATTATTTAATTCAATAGAAGCCAAATTTTTAGTCGCTAAATATCACATATAATAACGAAATATTTGATCACTAATATTTATAATTATTCACATGTACCTATTTTAAATAAATTTATTTATTTGTTATTACATTGAATCCAAATATATACAAGAGAAAAGACAATGATAGATATAATATCTATTTTGTAAGCCAATCTCAATCAAACAAATTTTTATTAATAGTAAAAAGTAAGTGGGAGATATATAATCCAAACCCCTCAATACAAATCTATATATAAAACATTTATGTTTATTATTCTCATTACATGAAAAAAATGTATAATTAATAAACAATATGCTCTTGAAGATTAATCAAATCAACTAGTCCAGATGCTAGCCATTAATACTTATCTTTATTAAATGTATTGTTCACCTAATGAGAACTAGTATGAACTGGCACTGCCACCACTAGCTTGTTGTGTTCCTGCCTTCATGGTGGTGTAGTCCCTTGAAAACATTGGTAACTCACTATGCTGTTATGCCATTGCTGCTTGAGGACCATAGTAGATGAAACTCCAGCACTCAATGCTCTTACAAGAGCAGTGTCCAGCTGCAGCGAGCATCGCAGGATTGGTAATAAAGGCGGCTGGGTTCTGTCCAGCTGTAGCGAGCGTCGCTAGTAAAGCTGTTTTCATGGGCATTCCCTGCTCAATCAAACCTTGTCCAAAAATGGCAGTCTGCTATGCTAGCCCCATGTCTGATGCCGTAAACTAGCCACCATAAACAGGGCCGCTGAAATGGTAGACCCCATCTCTAATTTATCATCATACCAAGAGATTGAAGGAATCACGTTCAACACAAGAGGTGGATGTTGGCTCTAAATTATCCTGCAGGGAATCCAAAGCAAATTTTCACTCACATGAAAAAAAATAACAATTATATTTATCTAGTTTAGGGTGGACTCACACAATACTCCATATTCTGCTTCTTTAACACTTTCAACATCATTCACAATTGAAAAATTCACTTGCAGTTCCCGTGGAATAAAAAGATTACCTTGGAGAAAAAATGAGCCACATAGCTCTGGGGCCCTATACCATCTTGTGGCAACATAATCCTATACATGACATCATTCAATCAAATAAGAAATCCTACATGGAAATCAAGAAACAGCAAAAAACAATAATGAATAGTCAAGAAAGCCAACTAATAAAAATGATTCTTCTGGAAGTAGGGGACTTGTAGGGGAAGGCCATCTGTTTGAAGGGGATTGGAATATTGAGCAGCTGTTTTAAGGGGATTGTAATATATAATGTGCCGAAGGTGATGACACAAGAGGAAGTAAAGAAGTTGTGTATAGAGGCTGTCATTTCTCGGGCTTCAAAGCAGAATCCAATAAAAAAATTCTTTAATCATCAATCCAAATATACCGCTGCAACGAGTTCATTGATGTCGGCAAGAGATATTTTGATGTTGATAAGGGAGGCATCAAAGTGGCAACCTTATGTCATCGATGGGTAAAATTGGAAAGTTGAATGTTTAACCAAAAAATGTTTTTCCATTTAATATAGTATAGATAAAGTAGATCTCTTATCTTGTCCCGTAGACATAGGATGATACTCCATTATTCAAACCGTGTAATTTTGTGCGTCCTATTTCTTTAGAGATTTTTTTGTAGCTTTGTTTACTCATTGTCATTAAGGATTAATTATGCAACAATTGGTATAATTGTATTAGAGCGAAGGCCAAACCGATTGAAGTTTCAGAGATTTCGTTTGGTGCGGTGTTTTGACTTCGGTGAGTTTGGACAAAAACGGTACAATAATGGAAGGTATGTTTGGCATGGCAATAGTATATGACCGCCACCAAGTAAAAAAACTAGTCTTGAACATAAAAGTGGATGAAGTTCCTTAGGATAGGACGGACGGTCACGAACAACAGTTCATAGTCACCGTGTTCACGACCTCCACCACAATGCCAAAAGGAGCTTACGTTCGTAACACTTCAACTTGCAGGATGATGGGAAACAAAGCAGATAGTGCCAAGTACGAGGTGGAGAGATTCGATGGTAGGAGAAACTTCTTTATGTCGCAAAGAAGGGTAAAGGTGGTCCTTGTCAAGGACTATTTAGTGTCAGTATTGGCAAGAAGTCTGCTGACATGGCGGATGATTTACAGGACGACATGGATTAAATGACACAGTGCACAATAGAGTAGTCTTACAAACGAGGTTGTGTATAATGTTGTGATGGAAACATCAGCCATAGGTCATTGGTTGAAGCTTGAGAAGTTGTACACGATGAAGTCCATGTCAAGCAAGTCTTATCCTAAGAAGAAGCTTTACAGTTTATGAATGAACAACAATTCCAGGCCATGTGAATAGCTTCAAGGAAAAGGTTCTTAGTGAAGTAAACTAGCAATAGATCAAGTGCTCTGATACGAATCCTCATTGAGGGATCACGTACAAGCGCCGCCAGTCGTGAGTGGTGTGCATCATTTGGTCCTTACGTGTCATGGATGATGCTCATGCTCTCTTAATTTATATACCGCATGTTGCTCAAAGTTTCATGAATTACTTTAAAATTGTACTTTCATCGAATAGAGATTTTACGATACAACAAAAAAAATTAGATATTGTGCAATGGCAAAAGACAAGCATACAAATCAACCATTTGTCGCAATTTAGCAACAATTTACCCACAAATCAATGCCATATATCCTTGCAGATCTCAAAACACAGAATTTACCAACAATTTACCCGCAAAAGACCGCACTGACATTGAGAGCGAAAACTCCTTGCAAATCTCAAAACCCTATATCCCCAGAGAAAATCCGGACAGATCTAAAAGGGAATCAGCCACAATACTCCATATTCCACTTTGAAAAACAGCAGCTCTAACCTTAAGTTAATAACTCCACTGAACCAATGGTCGGAAAATTTTAGCTTGTACAAGGTAACATGTTATTTGCAAATGCAATTTCTACGCACAAACAAAATAAATCATTTTATTCATGAAAACAATAATTATTTCCTAAGAAAAAATATACCATAGGAAACAAGAAGTAAGTATACACAAAGCATCAATGTCAGATTCTGAAGAATGGACCTGAAAAAAGAAGTAAACAATAGTCAGACAATTCCATTAATAATAAGGTGTCCAAACACAATATCTCGAGTGTGAAAGAAAATATTTCCACATTTATAACATGGACAACAAATATTGTTTCCCCTGGCAGAATGGATAAAAGCGAAATCCAAAAATTCATTCACTCCTTTGATATAGGTTGGTTGTCGTCGATCATTAGGATTCATCCAACTCTTGTCCATTACACTATAAAAATCCTCGCAATTGAAATTGTTTGCAGAAAACCAAACTGAAAAACAAAACATGCAACAAAATCAAAGTAAAAAATGTGAAAAGAAATTCCTCTGCTCAAGCATAAAACACAGAATTCAATGCAGCATGGAGATGAAGAACAGGAGTTGAAATTGAAAGCAGAATTTGTTTATGTATTGGAATATTAAGTTCTACTTTTAACACACTATGAAAGTAACTAAAAATTTATCATTCTAACACTAGAAGAAATTGAATACAGTTGTTTAATCTAGACCTGTAGAAAGATGACACACTTTTGAATTACCTAACAATAATAAATGCAATCAACTTAAACCATAACTTATTATAGATATAGAATTATTGATGTTTAAATTTGATGCAAAGTTTACTGAACATGCTCTTTGAATCCACTTTGTATTTCAAAGTTTACTAAACATAATAAGTTTACTGAACATGCGTTTGAATAGTCTTATTGCATGAATGGTAATGAGCTTCCAACATCAGAAGGAAAATTCCTTCGGGAATTTGAATTAGAAGGGATCATAGCTGACGACAAGGAAATTACAAAACCTCAGAAACATAAACAATATTAACAATAAGCTTAAACTTGGTTGCAGAAGTGCTCAAGGATCTGCAAAGAAAAACATGCAGTGAGCACTTTCCAACACGATTATAGAAGATGTGAAGAACCTTATACGAAATGATATATATAAATGTACTTCACAAAATAGCATGCCACAACAAATAATAACATACAATGTTATGAGTGCGATGAAAAAACAAGGGGCATAGAGGCCTCAAAAATACCAAAATAAACTGAAACAAGAGAGACCACTGGAAGGAGCATGATACTGAGGTGAACCTAGTAATTTCTACAAGCACAAATAAAGCAAAATGAAACAAAAAGTAGAATCTTAAAGGAACTCCAAGTTAAAGTAAGCAATGAACTTTCTAGTATTTAAAAATTTAGGCAAAAATTCAAATCTTGCAGCAATCATCTAAACCATAAAAATTAAAACAATTAACACTTTTTGTTTGTTTGCAGTAGCACTTTCCAACACGAGTACACCATGTGATTTCTTGCCTTCCGATTATTTCTATGCATGAGTAGGGAGGAAATAACCAACTTATGATGTTATGTCATTTAATGTGCAGTGTTTCCCGACATGCACCATTGCAAAACCACATGCAACAAGACACTACAACTTATGCTAACCATAAAAAATTTCTAAGTTGGTGATAAACAGCCAAGAAGCATAAAGATAATTTTGTGATACTAAATCTTATGTTTTCTTTTTTAAAATTTAAATAAAATGAGAACATCATAGCAAATAATCCCTGCGCATGGTCCCCTGTGTTACTGTTGTGTACATCTTTGATGGAATCCTCTCAACGACCGAAGACAACAAACTTGAATAGAGTTCCAGCATTCAGTTTCAAATTTGAGAATAAAGTTGTGGTCATATGAGGTACGTCTCCAAAAAAGAAGAATTAGTAGTTTCAGATGAGATGCTTACAAAAATAATTTACTTTATGACAATCTGGTGATTCAAAAAAGACTTACCTTATGACACTAATAACATAATAAGCCAATAGATCTAGAATAATGTTCTTATATTGTATCTACTTCCCTATCAAATTTATACACGTATGCGGTGCCTTATGAAACTATTTATTCATTGATCACAAGGGTTGTACATCTTTGCCCTAAAATCTCTATCTAAAAAAAATCAACCCCAGATCACCAAATTTAAAGCATGAAAAATATGCAATGTCCTGAAAGAAATTTAATGTCATGAGATGAGAAATTTTTTTACAAGGTAGAACAAATTCCCTAAATATATATCAAGAGCAGGAGACCTCATCGAAACATAAACCTTCAATGGTTCAAAACAAGGGCTTCAAAAACAAACTGAATTCAAAACATATGGGAGAGAAGGAGACCTCTTTGAATGAAGTGCGACGAGAAGAGCAGATCGATGGAGGAGTCGTTCCCTAATCCCTAATAGTTGTTTGATGGAGCTGTACCTTAATCGCTGACTGATGGACTAGCTAGGTTAGAAGTCCTTCACAACTGTTGGAACACCCTATTACTAATTTGGGTCAGGATCACTATGTCTTTAGGAAACCTGTTTTTAACCTCTTGTATAGATCTAAAGGTCAACTAGAATTGAGTCTAAGGGTTAGTAGTTAGGTTTGGAAGCTGCCCTCAAGACCAAGGTTTTTCAGTTTGGAGACTAAGTCATATCGTCGAGCTCAGTACGACGAATCGTCGAACTCCAATCGACGATCGTCTAGCTCAACTTCGATGAATCGTCGAACTCCATTTGACGATCTACGAGCTCAGTTCGACGATCTTGACTTCAGTATTGATTCTCTATCTCTGAGATCAGTTCGACGATAGTTGAGCTCAGATCGACGATCTCTGTTGCTGTCTAAGTCCAAATCGCTGTGCTTAGATCGACGATAGTGGAGCTCAGTTCGACGATTTTCTGAAGAGTTAAAGGATTTTCAAGATTCAAATTCAGGACAGTTAAGGAGTTATTCAGCAATTAATTCAGAATATTTTCTAGCCGTTTTCATTTATTTCTGGACCAAGTTTCAAGGGATTATCAAGGAATGTTTCTTTGGACTTTCCCCAGAAGACAATTGCAATTAAGGAAGTCAATTAATGACAGGCCAACGGCTATTCTTGACAGAGGATCTTTTCTATTCAAAACCAGGGAATAAAACTCAAGATTTTTGAATCAGTACACACAGCACAGATAAGCAGAATGTAAGACCCCCCTCCACCTTACCAAGGAGGGCAACCGGATCTTATGCCCAGAACCGCCATCTTACGGTGGCACTAACTCACGGGTTAGTCGGCACCGCAATACGCCGATTCTGCCGGCTAGTACGATCATTAACCTGTAGGCCAATATGAGAAGAAAGAAGTAAAACTGTATATATAACCATCAGTCCACAAGTCACATAGTACAATCATGTAAAAGAAATGAATATTACATCACAATAGTCCACAATAAAGTACAAATGAAAGAGTAAAAAGGGCTTATGCCCAGTACATCAAATCTCTCTCTCACAAAATCATAAATGCGGAAGCTATGCTAGAACATCAGATCTCGTCCCACCTGAGAACGCACAGTAGTGGTAGTAGCCTGTTGAAGAGGTATCTGCTCCTCATGTCCTGCCTCCTCGATGTACTGGTGCTCCATCTCCACGGGCTCCTAAAAATAGTTGGTCACCGACCATTAGTCAAAAAGACTAAGTCGTTTCCTCCGCACCTCGCCCCGCAGCTCCTAGGCACCGAGCGGGAGGACGAAGTGGAGGACAACAAGGGGTAGCAAAGTGGAAGCAGGTGACAATATCTAACTAGAGTTATAATAAGTAATGTAATTCTACTCTAGCAGTTCTAAGTACGGTACAAGTAAAAAGTAAGAGCGGTGCAGTAAAGGAAAGTAAAGAACAGTAATATGAACAAGTAAATAAACTAAACTACCACTATGCTATCATCACAAACGTACCCTAACTTATATAAATGCCCATACAAATATATTAGTTAGGGTTTCCAGGAAATTTAACTTATCATATAAAAGAGCCCATACTAATTTATATGATAAGGATCTATGAAGTGTATGACCTAATATGAATGAATGATATGATGCAATTTATGCGCAGGAAAGTGCAACTCACACACAACGACTCTGTGATCACAGACCTTTAGTTCCCATTTTTTGAGAGCTAGCATCACTCTCGGGTACCACCGCTGTGGCTACGGCAGCAGCGGAGCGGGCGTCTCCGCTTCTAGACCGGTATGCACACTACCAAGCCTTAGACCCCTCTCATACGCCTCTGTACACATCCAAGGTGCACTCTAGAGTCCCGCGTACGTACTTTGCTGACAAACCCGTCAGTCGTGTTGGGTCAGATGTGCGTTATCGGGGATCGTCCTCCAGACCGCAGTGTAAAACAACCCACTGGCCCCTCTAACTCTCACACCCGCCTGGTGCACCGTACTGCCATCGGTGTGACGAACGGCCAGTACCGCATGCCCCGCCACGATATTTATGCACATGCAAGTAATTCATACCGAGCCTCCCGCTCGCAGGACCAAAACCCGTCCTGAATCCCTCAAACCCAAACCCGGGTGAGATCGCACATTAGTGTCTTTATACCAACTCCCTCAAACCCCAAACGGGTGAGATCGCACATCAGTGCCTTTATACCAACTCCCTCCAACCCTAAACGGGTGAGCATATATCATGAATCTCTCCAACCCTACACGGGCGAGAAGGTACCACAATGTCCTAACCTATTAAACTACTCTTGTCTACGGGTTATTATACTTAGAGATTTATGGTTAATCCCAGGACTGCCCCCGGTATTCCCTGTGAAGGGCTCTCAAGGGGCACTAGGAACTGTGTTGGGATTACGCCCAACGTTCCCTTTCGCAAGGATATTTATTTTAGTTGATGGCTACCCATGTATCTCCCCAGCTCTCCTTATTGTTTTAGTACAACCCTAGTGACTTAAGGTGTTACCGGGAAGCCGACGGTCTTCCGCCGACCCCCACTCCAGTTGCTAACTAAGACTTGCACTTTTGATCCCTCACTAAGACAACTCTACCCACCAGGGTTACTCATGTTGAACTCTCTTACTTCTGCTGATAATCAATCCCCTGGTAACCCCTAAGGCAAGACCTATTTGTGTTATATGTAGAGCATGTCCTATGGTTACCCTAAAAATGTGATCTTCGAATCCTTAAGGCATCTTGCCTCAAAATATTTATCCTAGGGTGGTATAGACTAGGGGAACTACCCTATAAATCCTCATAATTTTTCTCGGCCAATTAGTCCTTTAATTAAATCTTTTAATTTAAACACTAGGACATTTTACACATGAAGTAGTATGATTAAGTATCCACTGACCTAGGAAATATTTCCTGAGATGTATATTGACAAAATATTGCTGCCTACAGAGTTTCATAATTTTCCGTAAATTATTTATTCTCATTTCCTATTTAATATCAATTCCACACAAATTCCATTTTCCAAATGAAGTATAGGCATTATGTACTCAAAATTTCCAGGAAAATTACATAACTTTTAGGACACTAATTTATGACTATTGGAGGAGTATCATCAACATTTATTGTGAAATGGCATATAAAATTCCATTATAGGATATTTAACAAAATGCCATTGTATTAATTTAACAAACAACAATGCATCCATTAATTCTGAGAAATTCATGCAAAACTAATAATTCCATTTGATGGCAGTAGAATAAATTCCAAATTTTTTAGAGGTATATATCCATTATTTCAAGAATTAATAAAATAAGGGTAAAATGGGGAATTTAAGACATCTACTCCAAAAGTTCTTCAAAACAGAGGAAACATATTTTTCCTAAGTTATTTGTGACATTATCTATGCCTTGGCAAATTTTAGGATTTGTACTTGAGGAAAACCTATTTTCCAATTTTATTTCCAAAATAGCTATATTTAAAATAAATTTCAATAAATGGAATTTTTGAGTCCAAAAATTTCATGATTAATTTGAGGGATGAAATTTAACCTAATGAACCACTGAAAATAATTCCAAGACCTTTGCATGTCACCATTGGGCTAAATACACCAAATTTGCATTTTTGCTATTTGCACACCAAGGCATAACATAGGCTAGCACATGCAAGTGGATTCTCCAACATGCAGTGAACCCAAGGTGCTGAAAATTTTATCATGCACCAAGGATGACCCACTGACCTACCACCAAGATTTGGGGCCATGGGGAGGAGTAGAACTCCTTATATTTCATTTATTAGTATTTTAATATTTTAGTAAAAACTATAGGAAAATATTCTCTACAAATTCCTAAATTTTGGCAGGAGCTAATTATGCCCTAATCATGCATGTGCCCAAAATTTGGGGCCATGGTGACTACTAGTTTGACCTGGGCATCCAATTTAATTTCTGCCCTACTCTAGGACCAGTCCTAGGATAAATGTCCTACAGGACTGTACACTACACCAAATCACATGTTTAGGGTGGCAAATTAAAGATAAGACCCTTGGTTACATTTTTCATTAAGAGGCTAAGTTCTGGAAATGCCTCTAAGAGGCCTAAATTTAACAGGCAAAGTGACTGAAAAAGTGTGACAGATATTTCATTTCATTTCATTAAATCTATAACATTTAATTTGATTTTTAAATATCGGCCCGCACGAATATTAAAGCAATTTTAACGGCATCCGTTCATCTCCTACCTCCAGCCAACGGCTGGGATTGAATCTGGCTGGAGATCTTTGCTGGCTGTTTCCGGCCAGCTGAGGCGGCGCCACCCCCGGCCAACGGTGCCATCACCCTCACGGTGGTGGTGGCTATCGTTTCCAGGCGATGGGGCGGCGGGAGACGGCGGCGACGGCGATCCCGAGCGGTTTAGAAAGCTTGGAAAATTCTCTCATTTCTCCCATGGCATCGGGCTCAATGGAGCACGATATCTCCCCTAGTTGATCTAGGATTCTAGTACGGGTAGAGGTGAAGTGAAACAGACCTGAATCGAGGCTTGGCTGTGGGTCAGGCGGCGGTTTGCCGTGGTGGTGGTGCGCCGGCGAGCTCCACCCCGAAAACTCAATTCTCCACCATTTTCCATGATTAAGCAGTCGAATTCCACTCCTTTCTGTCTCCTGAAGATGTTGGTGAGGTCTATTTGGACTAAGGTGGGCTATATGTGGAGTTAACTCCAAAGTGAGCTCGGTTTGAGCTTTGGAGGCTTCACCCATGGTGCCATGTGGCTCACAGCCCTGGTTTTCTGCTGGAAATGAAGAGGGGAGGTCGGCCACCTGGTTTTGGGCAGCCAAAACTAACTGATGGGGTGGCCATGTGGCCACCATTTCCTTCATTTCCTTTTCTCTCTCCTCTTCTCCTAAAAATCCCAATTTTACCCCTTGCATGTATTCTCTCTCCTGAATTAGAGGGGTAGGACTGGTCTTGTTCACTTGGGCTGACTATGGGCCAATTTTGGTGGGCTTGGTCCAAGGGGAAATGGTTTGGCTTTCATTTCACTCCTTTAGGTCAATTTGTTGACTCGTTGACTTGGGGAGTTGACTTGGTCAACCATGGTGGGTGGGCTGACCCTACTTGGTGGAAATGGATCTAGTGGCACCACCCAACTTGCTTTGGGTCAAGGGGGTTCCCCACTTAGGTTAATTAGGCCTATGAGTGTGGGTTTGACCAAATTAAGCCCAAGGTTGACTTTGGTCAATTGGGGTCAAAATGTTGACCCAGTGACATACCCTAGGGTCCACTTAGATTGTCTTTAGGGTTAGGGCAATGTGGTGGGGTCATGGTGTGGCTAGGGTCCCCAATTAGGCTAGTTTGACCTAGTTTGACTTGGTCCTATAGTGGGCTCCACATGGCTACCACCCACTACCTAGGGTCAAACCTAGTTGATCTCCTTAAGTCTCACCACATGCCTAACCCAATCTAAGTTGAGGGGTCCAAGAGTAACATGGGATGTTACAAATTCCAATAAACAAGAAAATAATTTCGTCCCCGAAATTTAAGTTCGGTCTACGGGGTTCTATTTGCAAGAATCATCAAGAAATTTAAATACATAACTTAAAAGTACCTGATGCAAATAGCTCCGGGTGTTGCTCCAGCATCAGATCCCTCGGCTCCCAAGTGTGCTCCTCCCGTCCATGGTTGGACCACAGCACCTTCACAATAGGGACCTTCTTCTTCCGCAACACTCGGATGGCTGTATCGTCAATCCGGATCGGCTCCAATCTCACTGATCTGTCAGGCTCTACCGGTCCGGCTGTGGTAGTAATGTGCTGCTCCGGCCGAAGGAGAGCTCTTCGCAAGGAAGAGACATGGAAGTCGTCATGTAATGCACCCAACTCCGGTGGCAGCTGCAGTCGGTAAGCCACGGGGCCGATCCGCTCCAGGATCAGGTAGGGCCCCATGTATCGTGGACTGAGCTTCTTGTGCCTCCGCACCCGAGAAACACCGTGTACTGGACGTATCTTCAAGAATACCCTGTCTCCAACCTGGAACTCCACCTTTCGGTGTCGAGCATCATAATACTTTGCCTGCCTGCTCTGGGCCTCCAGTAGCCGATCCCTGGTCAATCGAATCTGAGCCTCAGTATCCTCTATATAATCAGATCCCAGAGCCCTGGTATCCACATCCTGAACCCATGATAGCGGTGTCCGGCATCTCCTCCCATAAAGTGCCTCGTATGGAGCCATCCTGATGCTAGCCTGGTGGCTGTTATTATACGAGAACTCGATCAATGGCAGCAGCCTCTCCCAAGGCTTCCACGTATCCAATATGCATAGTCTGAGCAGGTCCTCCATGGTCCGGATGGTCCGCTCGGTCTGTCCGTCGGTCTGCGGGTGGAAGGCGGTACTAAAAGTAAGCCGCGGTCCCAAGTAAGCATGTACGGCCCTCCACTCGCTCGAGGTGAACCGACCATCACGGTCCGAAACAATAGTCTTGGGGATGCCATGATATCTGACGTATTGCTCCACAAATAATCTCACCAGAACTGCAACTGGGGCATCCTTCCAAACTGGAATAAACTGCGCTACCTTGGTCAATCTATCCACTATAACCCATATAGAATCATGCCCAGAGTGGGAGCGAGGCAATCCGTGTACAAAGTCCATAGCAATGTCCTCAAACTTCCACTCTGGAACTGGCAGTGGCTGTAGTAAACCTCCCGGGCTCTTGCATTCTGCCTTCACACGCTGGCAGGTCGCGCAATGGGTCACAAAATCCGTGATCTCCCTCTTCATCCCGGGCCAATACATAGACCTCCGCAAATCTGCCCACATCTTGGTGATGCCGGGGTGCACTGAATATCTCGAGCAATGTGCCTCTCAGAGTATGTCATCCCGGATACTGCCCCCTGCTGGTATGTAGATGCGCCCCCGGAACCGAAGAAGATCATCCTATAGCATGTAGTCCTCGACCTTGCCCCTCTCTAAGGCACTGAAAATCGGCTGTAACGCAGCATCCAGCCCCTGATGTGCTCTGATGCGCTCCTGTATATCATCGTCGCTGATCACTGAGCTCAAATACTCTCTATATACAACTGGCTCGGTCTCGGACACCATGGTAATGTGCATGTCCTCCATCATCTGTAGCAGCTCTATAGACATCAATCAGGGCTCCGATCCAGAAGTGCCGGCCCTCCTGCTCAAGGCATCCGCAACCGTGTTCGCTTTTCCCGGGTGATAGTGGATCTTGTAATCATAATCACAGAGGAACTCCAGCCACCTCCTCTGTCTCAGGTTTAGGTCCATCTACGTATCGATATACTTGAGATTCTTGTGATCTGAAAAGATGTCACAATGAATCCCATATAAGTAATGCCTCCATATCTTTAGGGCGAAAACCACAGCCCCGAGCTCTAGGTCATGTACTGGATAGTTATGCTCATGCTTCTTCAACTGTCTCGAAGCATAAGCAATAATATGTCCATGCTGCATCAGGACTGCACCCATCCCCTAATAAGAGGCGTCCGTGTAGATCTGAAATCCTTCGCTCCCGGATGGAAGCGCAAGAATGGGGGATGAGATGAGTCGGTCCTTCAGCTCCTGAAAAGCCGTCTCACACCGCTCTGACCAAACAAAATCTGTGTCCATCTTCGTCAAGGACGTGAGGGGAGTGCTATCCTCGAGAACCCCTCCACGAACTTGCGGTAATAGCCTGCTAGTACCAAGAAACTGCGGATGTCAGATGCGGTCTTCGGCCGTGGCCAATCCCTCACTGTCTCTATCTTGGCTGGGTCCACTGCTAACCCAGCCTCACTGATCGTGTGCCCCAGGAAAGCCACCTCCTGCAACCAGAACTGGCACTTTGAAAATTTTGCGTACATCTGGGTCTCCCTCAGCCTCTGCAAGACCTGTGCCAAGTGCTCCGTATGCTCCTCCTGAGTCCGAGAATATATAAGGATGTCGTCGATGAATACAATCACGAAGTGGTCTAAGAAAGGCTCGAAAACACGGTTCATTAGACTCATGAATGCAGCAGGAGCATTCGTGAGCCCAAAAGGCATCACCGTGAACTCGTATAATCCATAGCGCGAACTGAATGCCGTCTTCGGTATGTCCTCTTCCCTGATACGGAGCTGATAGTAGCCGGATCGCAAATCTAACTTGGAGAACCAGAAGGTTCCCTGTAGCTGGTCAAATAACTCATCTATCCGAGGCAGAGGATAGGTGTTGCGGACCGTCAACCGGTTCAGCTCCCGGTAATCTATACATAATCGCAGTGATCCGTCCTTCTTCTTCACAAAGAGAACTGGCGCTCCCCATGGCGATGAACTAGGCCGCACAAATCCTGACTCGACTAGCTCCTGTAGTTGAGTCCTGAACTCTGCTAACTCCCTGGGAGCCATCCTGTAGGGTGCCCGGGACACCGGCCTCGCTCCCGGTACTAGCTGAATCCTGAAATCCAAGTCTCTAGCAGGTGGTAGCCCGGGCAATTTCTCCGGGAATACGTCGGAGAAATCCCGGACCACCGGAATATCTGAGATAGTCGCCCCTGTTCCCACCATCTCGAAGCAGACAAGATAATCTTCTTCACCCTGCTCATGGGCCTTCACAGCCTGTACAGAAGATAGCAGTAGGTGGCAAATAGGCAGGATACCTTCAACGATAACATGAGAGTCGCCATGTGTTAGCGTGATCCTCCTGGACGGACAATCTATCTGGGTATGGTTCCGATGCAACCAGGCCATGCCCAAGATCAAGTCAAAGTCCTGCAGCTTCAGAATAGTTGTCGGCGCCTCAAATGCCTTGCCGCTAATCTCGGCCTCCATATCACAATGTGCAGTGGTCCGCAGCTCCGACCCATTGGGTAGACGCACCATCATCTCTAGTCCAGGGAACCTCTCCACGCCTTCGAGTCCGTCGATGAAGGTCTCGGATACGAACGAGTGTGAAGCACCCGTGTCGAAGAGAGTATGAGCGGGCTTGCCGCTGATCATAACTATGCCTGAGGTTTGTTTTTGTGAAAGTTAATTGTTATCCTATAGTTCCAGGTACTATATATATAATTGAAAACTCAAGGAAATCAATAATTAACTTCAAGTACCTGTGATAACCTCCTCGGGATTCCTCGGCTCTATGAGGTCCAAGGCGTATATCTGCTCCTGCTCGCGTCTCCTGCCGTGATATCCCCGAACTCGGCCTCGTCCTCGGCCTCGTCCTCGGCCCTGCTGTACTGGGGCCACTGGAGGTGGAGGAGGAGGAGGGGGATAGAATCGGTGCGGGCACTCCGACCTGATGTGCCCGGGCTGGCGGCATCCGTAACAAACCACTTGTCGGTGGCCTCGGTCATCCTGTCTCCTTGGATCATGCATCTGTAAAGGTGGGGGAGACAATGCTGGAGGAGGCCCCTGCTCCTGCCTGAAGTTGGGACGACGACGTCCCCCACCCTTCCTGTATCCGATGGTCCTGCCTCTCTGAGAGCCCCTACTGCTCTCACCTGATGTCGACCCATCAAATGGTCTCTTCCCTCCGGCTCGCACCATCAGCTGGTTAGCCTCCAGCTTCTTCGCCATCTCGATGATCTGCCTAGATGTGCCATGAGAATTGAATAGCAAGGCCTGCCTCAAATCGTCTCTGAGGCCCCGGTAGAACCTCTTCGCATACCTCCTATCGTCGGTGTCCTGAATCCCCGCGAACCTGGCCAAGTGGGAGAACTCTCTCTGGTACTCTATCACTGATCTAGTCCCCTTCTTGAGGTTCAAAAACCTCTCCTCCAAAGCATCTCTGTCCGTAGCAGACACGAAGTGCTCCAGAAACACATCGCCAAACTCCTCCCAAGATATCTCTGACAGCTCAAAGTCCGCATAAGTAGACTCCCGGACTGATTTCCACCATCTCTTTGCATGAGCCTCCAGCACAGAGGTGGTTAGAGGTACTGCCTGGCCGACTGGGCAGCTGATGCCCGCTAAGATCTCGTGTATGGCCTCCAGCCATTCTTCCGTCTTCACCGCATCCTCTGTCCCATGGTATGTCGGTGGGGACAGGCTCTTGAAGGCACTCAGCCAGCTCGACCCCGGATTTGGCTGTGGAGCCGGGACTTGCTGGGCTCTGAACGCATCCAGAATCGCCGTCAGGGTCTGCCCCATCTCTGTATGTAGGAATGGAGTGGCAGCTGGAGGGGGAGGAGCCACATTTTGTGGCGCTGCGACCTGTGGAGGTTGCATAAATGTAAGGTTAAAGCAAAATTGGCCTAACACATTGTACTTTGTGGACCATTTATGTGACTTTACACATGGGCACACCACTTCTTCCGCTGCATAGTTTGTCCGCAAAATAATGCTCGGGCGGGGGTGGTCTCATGTTGTGGACTTCTTTCTCATATGATCGTTGTTCAAGTGATACCAGTTTGTAAGACCCCCCTCCCCCTTACCTAGGAGGGCAACCAGATCTTATGCCCAGAACCGCCGTCTTACGGTGGCACTAACTCACGGGTTAGTCGACACCACAATACGCCGATTCTGCCGGCTAGTACGATCATTAACCTGTAGGCCAATATGAGAAGAAAGAAGTAAAACTGTATATATAACCATCAGTCCACAAGTCACATAGTACAATCATGTAAAAGAAATGAATAGTACATCACAATAGTCCACAATAAAGTACAAATGAAAGAGTAAAAAGGGCTTATGCCCAGTACATCAAATCTCTCTCTCACAAAATCATAAATGCGGAAGCTATGCTAGAACATCAGATCTCGTCCCACCTGAGGACGCACAGTAGTGGTAGTAGCCTGCTGAAGCGGTATCTGCTCCTCATGTCCTGCCTCCTCGACGTGCTGGTGCTCCATCTCCACGGGCTCCTAAAAATAGTTGGTCACCGACCATTAGTCAAAAAGACTAAGTCGTTTCATCCGCACCTCGCCCCGCAGCTCCTAGGCACCGAGCGGGAGGACGAAGCGGAGGACAACAAGGGGTAGCAAAGTGGAAGCAGGTGACAATATCTAACTAGAGTTGTAATAAGTAATGTAATTCTACTCTAGCAGTTCTAAGTACGGTACAAGTAAAAAGTAAGAGCGGTGCAGTAAAGGAAAGTAAAGAACAGTAATATGAACAAGTAAATAAACTAAACTACCACTATGCTATCATCACAAACGTACCCTAACTTATATAAATGCCCATACAAATATATAAGTTAGGGTTTAAAGGAAATTTAACTTATCATATAAAAGAGCCCATACTAATTTATATGATAAGGATCTATGAAGCGTAAGACCTAATATGAATGAATGATATGATGCAATTTATGCGCAGGCAAGTGCAACTCACACACAACGACTCTGTGATCACAGACCTTTAGTTCCCACTTTTTGAGAGCTAGCATCACTCTCGGGTACCACTGCTGTGGCTACGGCAGTAGCGGAGCGGGCGTCTCCGCTTCTAGACCGGTATGCACACTACCAAGCCTTAGACCCCTCTCATACGCCTCTGTACACGTCCAAGGTGCACTCTAGAGTCCCGCGTACGTACTTTGCTGACAAACCCGTCAGTCTTGTTGGGTCGGATGTGCGTTATCGGGGATCGTCCTCCAGACCGCAGTGTAAAACAACCCACTGGCCTCTCTAACTCTCACACCCGCCTGGTGCACCGTACTGCCATCGGTGTGACGAACGGCCAGTACCGCATGCCCCGCCACGATATTTATGCACATGCAAGTAATTCATACCGAGCCTCCCGCTCGCAGGACAAAAACCCGTCCTGAATCCCTCAAACCCAAACCCGGGTGAGATCGCACATTAGTGCCTTTATACCAAGTCCCTCAAACCCCAAACGGGTGAGATCGCACATCAGTGCCTTTATACCAACTCCCTCCAACCCTAAACAGGTGAGCATATATCATGAATCTCTCCAACCCTACACGGGCGAGAAGGTACAACAATGTCCTAACCTATTAAACTACTCTTGTCTACGGGTTATTATACTTAGAGATTTATGGTTAATCCCAGGACTGCCCCCGGTATTCCCTGTGAAGGGCTCTCAAGGGGCACTAGGAACTGTGTTGGGATTACGCACAGCGTTCCCTTTCGCAAGGATATTTATTTTAGTTGATGGCTACCCATGTATCTCCCCAGCTCTCCTTATTGTTTTAGTACAACCCTAGTGACTTAAGGTGTTACCGGGAAGCCGACGGTCTTCCGCCGACCCCCACTCCAGTTGCTAACTAAGACTTGCACTTTTGATCCCTCACTAAGACAACTCTACCCACCAGGGTTACTCATGTTGAACTCTCTTACTTCTGTTGATAATCAATCCCCTGGTAACCCCTAAGGCAAGACCTATTTGTGTTATATGCAGACCATGTCCTATGGTTACCCTAAAAATGTGATCTTCCAATCCTTAAGGCATCTTACCTCTAAATATTTATCCTAGGGTGGTATAGACTAGGGGAACTACCCTATAAATCCTCATAATTTTTCTCGACCAATTAGTCCTTTAATTAAATCTTTTAATTTAAACACTAGGTCATTTTACACATGAAGTAGTATGATTAAGTATCCACTGACCTAGGAAATTTTTCCTGAGATGTATATTGACAAAATATTGCTGCCTACAGAGTTTCATAATTTTCCTTAAATTATTTATTCTCATTTCCTATTTAATATCAATTCCACACAAATTCCATTTTCCAAATGACGTATAGGCATTATGTACTCAAAAATTCCAGGAAATTTACAGAACTTTTAGGACACTAATTTATTACTATTGGCAGAGTATCATCAACATTTATTGTGAAATGGCCTATAAAATTCCATTATAAGATATTTACCAAAATGCCATTGTATTAATTTAACAAACAACAATGAATCCATTAATTCTGAAAAATTCATGCAAAACTAATAATACCATTTGATGGCAGTAGAATAAATTCCAAATTTTTTAGAGGTATATATCCATTATTTCAAGAATTAATAAAATAAGGGTAAAATGGGCAATTTAAGACATCTACTCCAAAGGTTTTTCAAAACAGAGGAAACATATTTTTCCTAAGTCATTTGTGACATTATCTATGCCTTGGCGAAATTGTAGGATTTGTACTTGAGGAAAACCTATTTTCCAATTTTATTTCTAAAATAGCTATATTTAAAATAAATTCCAATAAATGGAATTTTTGAGTCCAAAAATTTCATGATTAATTTGAGGGATGAAATTTAACCTAATGAACCACTGAAAATAATTCCAAGAACTTTGCATGTCACCATTGGGCTAAATACACCAAATTTGCATTTTTGCTATTTGCACACCAAGACATAACATAGGCTAGCACATGCAAGTGGATTCTCCAACATGCAGTGAACCCAAAGTGCTGAAAATTTTATCATGCACCAAGGATGACCCCACTGAACTACCACCAAGATTTGGGGCCATGGGGAGGAGTAGAACTCCTTATATTTCATTTATTAGTATTTTGATATTTTAGTAAACACTATAGGAAAATATTCTCTACAAATTCCTAAATTTTGGCAGGAGCTAAGTATGCCCTAATCATGCATGTGCCCAAACGTTGGTGCCATGGTGACTAATAGTTTGACCTGGGCATCCAATTTAATTTCTGCCCTACTCTAGGACCAGTCCTAGGAGAAATGTCCTATAGGACTGTACACTACACCAAATCACATGTTTAGGGTGGCAAATTAAAGATAAGACCCTTGGATACATTTTTCATTAAGAGGCTAAGTTCTGGAAATGCCTCTAAGAGGCCTAAATATAATATGCAAAGTGACTGAAAAAGTGTGACAGATATTTCATTTCATTTCATTAAATCTATAACATTTAATTTGATTTTTAAATATCGGCCCGCACGAATCTTAAAGCAATTTTAACGGCATCCGTTCATCTCCTAACTCCAGCCAACGGCTGAGATTGAATCTGGCTGGAGATCTTTGCTGGCTGTTTCCGGCCAGTTGAGGTGGCGCCACCCCCGGCCAACGGTGCCATCACCCTCACGGTGGTGGTGGCTATCGTTTCCCGGCGATGGGGCGGCGGGAGACGGCGGCGACGACGATCCCGAGCGGTTTAGAAAGCTTGGAAAATTCTCTCATTTCTCCCATGGCATCGGGCTCAATGGAGCCCGATATCTCCCCTAGTTGATCTAGGATTCTAGTACGGGTAGAGGTGAAGTGAAACGGACCTGAATCGAGGCTTGGCTGCAGGTCAGGCGGCGGTTTGCCGTGGTGGTGGTGCGCCGGCGAGCTCCACCCCGAAAACTCAATTCTCCACCATTTTCCATGATTAAGCAGTCGAATTCCACTCCTTTCTGTCTCCTGAAGCTGTTGGTGAGGTCTATTTGGACTGAGGTGGGCTATATGTGGAGTTAACTCCAAAGTTAGCTCGGTTTGAGCTTTGGAGGCTTCACCCATGGTGCCATGTGGCTCACAGCCCTGGTTTTCTGCTGGAAATGAAGAGGGGAGGTCGGCCACCTGGTTTTGGGCAGCCAAAACTAACTGATGGGGTGGCCATGTGGCCACCATTTCCTTCATTTCCTTTTCTCTCTCCTCTTCTCCTAAAAATCCCAATTTTACCCCCTTGCATGTATTCTCTCTCCTGAATTAGAGGGGTAGGACTGATCTTGTTCACTTGGGCTGACTATGGGCCAATTTTAGTGGGCTTGGTCCAAGGGGAAATGGCTTGGCCTTCATTTCACTCCTTTAGGTCAATTTGCTGACTCGTTGACTTGGGGAGTTGACTTGGTCAACCATGGTGGGTGGGCTGACCCTACTTGGTGGAAATGGGTCTAGTGGCACCACCCAACTTGGTTTGGGTCAAGGGGGTGCCCCACTTAGGTTAATTAGGCCTATGAGTGTGGGTTTGACCAAATTAAGCCCAAAGTTGACTTTGGTCAATTGGGGTCAAAATGTTGACCCAGTGACATACCCTAGGGTCCACTTAGATTGTCTTTAGGGTTAAGGCAATGTGGTGGGGTCATGGTGTGGCTAGGGTCCCCAATTAGGCTAGTTTGACCTACTTTGACTTGGTCCTATAGTGGGCTCCACATGGCTACCACCCACTACCTAGGGTCAAACCTAGTTGATCTCCTTAAGTCTCACCCCATGCCTAACCCCATCTAAGTTGAGGGGTCCAAGAGTAACATGGGATGTTACACAGAACAAGAAGAACAAGAAAAAAAATATTCTCTGCACAACATCTTTCTCAACATCAACTATTCACAAGAGAAAAATAGAAAGAGCTGTAGACATTCTCTGTCTAAAAGATCATACAAGAGCACACACCAAAGGAGATCAACAAATCTGAAATCTTCAGATCCCCTTTGATTCAAGTGTTCAAGGCCAACATTATTCAAAGAATCCAGACACCTAACATTTCAGCTGTTGCTGAAATCATCAATTGCTGGAGATCAATTTCTGAAGGCCTATCACCCTACAGCAAAGCTTCATTTCCTGAACATCTCAAGAACTCAGGGGGAGCTTTGACAACATCAAATCCACATAGTCTTCTCAGCTGCTTTGAGAAAGAGAAGAATTCCATAACTCTCTCATCCCCATCTCTGTAAAGGGTTTTTCAAACTCCCTTCAAAAGTTTGTGCTTGGTTTTTGAGCACATTATCAAAACCTCATTGGTGGCAAGACACCTGATCAAAAAATCTGATTTGGTTTTTGAGCACCTTATCAAAAGCTCATTGGTGCCCAGGACACCTGGATAACTCATCCTGTAGTGGATTCCTACCTAGGGTGGTAGAAGAGTGGATGTACCCAAGTTTAGGGGAACCACTATAGCTCCTTGTGTTTTCTGGCTTGCTTGTCTTTATTTTTGTTTCTGGCTGTGATTGATCTGTGATTAGTTAGGATCTGTGATTAGTTTCTTTTGTAGGTTGTAATTAGTTATCTGCTGTGTTTAGATTTATTATTTACTTCCCTGTTCACTCAGATTACAACAACTGTTGTAAAAAGTTTTTAAGCACCATACTCTATTCACCCCCCTCTAGAGTATTTCAGATCTAGCTGCACTTTCAATTGGTATCAAAGTCAGGTTGGTTAAACAAACCACACCTTGGTGGTTGCACAGGCTAACACCTGAACCGCAAGATCCCTAGTTAGATCTGCTTGCTGTAGATTTTTTTATTAGATTATTTCTTCACAAATCATGGCCCAAAACAAAGATTATGCTAGCACCAGACCTACAATGTGCAATCTGTGCAAGTTTGCACTTTGGAAAGCAAGGATTAGATTATACATGAATTCTATTGACGAGGATATTTTTAATTCTATTTTGACAGTTTGTCCAAGAACTCCAGAGAACACAAGCACAAATGTTGTTCCACCTCCATCAGGAACAGATGCTGATATCAAGAAGTGGAAGGTAGCTGATGCAAAGGCTATTAATATCTTAGCCCAGACCATGTCTGATGACATCTTTCAAAAGGTGGCTGAATGTAATTCGGCAAAGGAAATCTGGGATAAACTCTCTGAAATAGTCTCAGGTTCAACTGATGAAATAAAGGACAGGAGATCCCACCTCATATCCCAATATGAGAATTTCAAGAAAGGAGAAGCTGAGCCAGTAGCTGAAATGTATAATAGGCTTAGTCTGATAGTCAATGAACTCAAGACTTTGGATAAGTAGATATCACTGACTGAACTTAATGACAAAATCCTAATGTGCTTCCCAAGCACTTGGGACTCAAGAATCTGGCCAATCAAGGATGTCAGAAGTCTGAATGAGATCACCACAGAAGCTCTTTTGGGCAAGCTCAAATCTTATGAGCTGCTAATCAAAAATAGAGAAGAAGAGCAGAAGGCTGCCTCACCAGCCACAAGAAAAGAGAAGACAATAGCCTTCAAAGCAACTGAAGATCAGCCTGAAGACAAAGTCACAAGCAATGATGAACTTCTCAGTCTATTGGCCAAAAGATTTTACAAGATGGCCAGAAAGGATTTCAGAAGGAGATCATACAAAGAGCATGATAAGCCAAGGTATGATAAGTCTAACAATAAAGAAATTGTTTGCTTTGGTTGCAGGAAACCAGGGCACATTGTACCTGACTGTCCAGAGAACAAAAATAAGGACAGAAGGGACAAGAAAGAAAGAAGAAAGGAGAAAGACTTCAAGAAGAATGACAATGGCAAACCCTCCTCAAGCAAGAACAAACACACAAGGAAGGGGTTTGTTGCTGAATCCTGGAGTAAAACTGAAGAGGAATCAGAAGCCTCATCCAGCTCCAGTGATGATGAAGATGATGCAGAAGAGAAGGAGTTCTGCATGATGGAAATCAATGCCTCTCAACACAATTCAGATGAAGAAGGGTCAGATTCAGACTCAGAGACTCAACCTGAAGAAGACCAGGTAATTAGTTCTTTTGATTTCAATTCAGAGGACTTTAAATCTGAGTTTAAAGCATTATGTTTAGACTTGCTAAAATCTGAGAAGGAAATTATTTCTCTCAGAAATCATTTACCTGAACATAATATCTTAAAGTCAGAAAACCTCAAGCTCTCCAAGGAGTTGGAGTGTTGTAGGGAGCAGATAGCTTCACTGAAAGGTGAGCTATCAGAGGCCAAGAAGCTTGAAGAATCCCTTAATGGGAGAAGTATCAAGCTGATGGACATCACAAGCACAGTGAACTCCAGATTGAATAGTATACTGGTCTTGGGTGCTTCATCCAGCCAACCTATAGTTCTAACAACCCCAATCAAGTTCATTTCTAATAAACGGAAGGGAGTTGTAGAGGTAGCTAGGAAGAATTCTGATCTGCCTAAGAAAACTAAGTTCCAGCAGAAATCGTCGAACGGAGCTCGATGATCGCCGAACGTAGATCAACGATCTCAGGCAAAATCGTCGAACACAGGTCGACGATCTCTAATTCCTGAACTCTACCACAGTCGACCATCAAACGGAGATCGATGATCTGACCCAAGATCGTCGAACGCAGCTCCACGATCGTCGAACAGAGATCACAGCTCTGAAAATTCCTTCAAGGGTAAATCAAAATCTAATCCTAGGGGTCCTTCATCCCAAATCTTTAACCCTTATACTGAATGGATAATACCTACAAGGAGATATCATTCTGAAGGTTATAAGAGTCAACCTGGGATGTCTTTCATTTCTGAGTTTAAAGGTTATCAACCTAGGCCCAAGGTAAACTGGGTCAAAAATAAATGAATTATTTTATGTGCAGGTGAAGACCTATCCAACATCTAACCAGCAATGGTACTTGGATAGTTGGTGCTCAAAACACATGACGGGAAATAAGGACAACCTCACATCCTTTAAAGCCAAGCTTTGACCCAAAGTCATTTTTGGTGATTCAAACTTTGGACAAAGTACAGGATATGGTGCAGTCCAAATTGGAACAGTAACATTCAAGAAGGTAGCTTATGTGGAAGGACTGAAGCACAATTTGATAAGCATCAGTCAGCTATGTGATGAAGGCTACCTGGTGACTTTCAGCAAAGCTTTATGCAAGATCAAGTAAAAGGACAACACAACTGTGTTGACAGGTAAAAGAAAAGATAACATCTATTTAGTAGATTTTCTTTCAACAAATGTAGATATTTGCCTGTTTAATTCTGTCTGTAGACCTAATATTTTATGACATAAGAGACTAGGACAATTAAACCTTAGAACTTTTTCTAGGCTATCCAAGGACAACCTTGTTAGAGGACTACCTTCTGGACCCTATAAGAAGGAAGGACTCTGCAGGGCTTGTCAATTATGCAAGCAAACTAAAAATAGTTTTAAGTCACTTAATAAGAGTGATTCACCTAGGATATTGTATCTATTACACATGGATCTTTTTGGACCCATTACAGTACAAAGCCTAGGAGGGAAATCTTACACTTTAGTAGTTGTAGATGACTTCTCTAGATTCACATGGGTGTTCTTTCTGAGGAAGAAGTCTGATAACTTTAAGTGTTTGACAGAGTTTCTCAAATGTATACAGATTGAGTTCAATACTCACATTGCCCTGATCAGAAGTGATCATGGGACAGAGTTTGATTCTCTTCTTATGCAAGAGTTCTGTCAGAGTGAAGGGATCAGGCATACTTTCTCAGCTCCTAGAACTCCTCAACAAAATGGGGTAGCTGAAAGGAAAAATAGAACCCTTATTGAATCTGCCACTACATTGTTGGCCGATGCTCACCTTCCTCTATCCTTTTGGGCAGAGGCAGTGAACACCTCCAACTATGTGCTGAACAGAAGTTTGATACATAAACTAAAGGGCAAGACTCCCTATGAATTACTCAAAGGGAAGAAACCTAAAGTTGATTATTTTAGAATTTTTGGTTGTATTTGCTATATACATAATAATGACAAGAGATATTTAGCAAAATTTCAAGCTAAAGCTGATGAAGGAGTGTTTCTGGGATACTCCATGATCAGTAAGGCTTATAGGGTTTATAATAAATCATCTCTTAAAATTGAGGAATCTGTTCACATATCATTTGATGAATCTAACATGTCTTTCAAGGAGAAGAATACTTCTACCATAGATCCTTTGCAGGTACATTCTCTTGTTGAAGATTTGAACAAGTTACAGGTTACTCAAAAAGAGGAAAGCAGTGAAGATGAAGAAAGCATTCATCATGTTGAAGAGAAACAACTTGAAGAGCCAGTTGTTGTACCACAAGAGGAAACAACAACACAGGTTGGTGAACAATCAACACCCCCTGTTGATTTAGTAACATCAAGAGACCATCCAATTTCCCAAGTCATTGGAGACATCTCAGTTGGTGTGCAAACCAGAAATCAGGTCAACCAAAACTTGTTGCACACTTGATTCCTATCTCAAATTGAATGTCAATCCATTCAAGATGTAGAGCAAGATCCACACTAGATCATTGCAATGTAAGAAGAGTTGCATCAATTTGAAAGGAACAATGTTTGGGAACTAGTGCCAAAGGCTAAGGATCACTCCATTGTTGGAACAAAGTGGTTGTTCAGAAATAAATTGGATGATCAAGGAGTAATTGTAAGGAACAAGGCAAGGCTTGTTGCTCAAGAATATTCTCAAGAAGAAGGCATAGACTATGACCAGACTTTTGCACCAGTTGCAAAATTGGAAGCCATCAGAATCTTTTTAGCTTATGCAACACACAAAGGCTTCAAGGTATATCAGATGGATGTAAAGAGTGCCTTTCTAAATGGAGACATCAAAGAAGAAGTCTATGTTAGACAACCTCCAGGTTTTATCTCTCCAACCTATCCTGATTATGTTTTTAAGTTGAACAAAGCATTATATGGTCTCAAGCAAGCTCCTAGAGCATGGTATGAGACCCTAGCGTGCTTCCTTCTGGAAAATGGATTTATAAGGGGTAGAGTAGACCAAACTCTTTTCATTAGAACCCATAAGTCCCATACCCTACTAGTATAGATTTATGTAGATGATATTATTTTTGGTTCTACTGATTCACATTTGTGCAGAAGGTTTTCCAACCTAATGCATTCTAAATTTGAAATGAGTAGCATGGGAGAGCTATCCTTTTTTCTAGGATTGCAAGTTAAACAACATGCTGAAGGCATCTTTATTTCTCAAACCAAGTATGCAAATGAAATGGTTAAGAAATTTGGCATGTCTGAAGCATCTTGTATGAAAACACCTATGCCTACTAATGCTGTATTGGATGCTAATGAACATGGGAAACCTGTTGATCAGACAACATATAGAGCAATGATTGGCTCTTTACTGTACCTTACAGCCAGTAGACCTGATATAATGTTTGCTACATGCATATGTGCTAGATTCCAAGTAAGCCCTAGAGAGTCACACCTAACATTAGTTAAAAGGATTCTCAGGTATGTTAAAAGTTGTCCAAATCTAGGTCTCTGGTGTCCAAAAGATTCAGCATTTGAATTAACTGGATTTTTTGATGCTGATTATGCTGGATGCAGAATTGACAGGAAAAGCACCAGTGGAACTTGTCAGTTTCTTGGTGACAGACTTGTCTCTTGGTTTTGCAAGAAACAAACTTCTGTGTCAACTTCAACTACTGAAGCTGAATATATGGCTGCAGGCAGTTATTGTTCACAAATTTTGTGGATTCAAAACCAACTCCTAGACTATGGCTACAACTTAAAGAAGTCAAAAATATTTTGTGATAACACCAGTGCTATTTCTATAGCTCAAAATCCAGTCCTCCATAGTAGGACAAAACACATAGAAATTAGGCATCACTTTTTAAGGGATAATGTTGAGAAGAATAAAATTGAACTTCAATATATCCCAACTGATTTGCAAATGGGAGATATTTTCACCAAACCCTTGGATGAAAAGAAACACACCTTCTTCCTAAATCAGTTAGGAATGTTAGATGGAGGAAGTCTAAAATAATATCCAAGTTTTTAAAAGTTTAAAAAGTGACCAAGACTAGGCAAACATCTTGATTTTTCTTAGTGTCTAGAGTATATTTCTGGTCCCTGAACTGCGCTCGACGATTTTCCCCCAGATCGTCGAACGGAGATCGACGATTTCCAAAATCGTCGACCTGAGTTCAGCGCTTCTCAGATAGTCTGAACTATCTTTTCCGGTCAGCGATCGTAGAACGGCACTCGACGATTTTGTTCTCCGAACGATCGTCGAACAGAGCTCGACAGTCTACAATATCGTCGAACGGAGATCGACGATATTGAAGACTCTTCAGATTCCATTAGAAGCCCCGATCGTCGAACTGAGTTCAACGAACTTTCCTTTTCTACGTCGAACCCTAATATAAAATTCATTTTTCGCCATCGTTCTCCTTTTGCGCTTTCGGTTTCTCTGCAAAAATTCTCTTTCCCTCCAAACATCTCTACACTTGGTCGTTTTGTTTGTTGATTTTTGCAGGTATCCATGGCCGTCTCTGTTGCTGTTCTTGCCTAAATGAAATTCGATGCTGGATTTGATATTGACATGGAGTCTTTCAGCACCACTGATCAAGTTTTTCAAGATATTTTGGAACTGTTCAAGGAGCAGAAACTTGCTACCATCATGTCGACAAGAATCAAACTGGCTGTTGATGAGATTAAGGAGTGGGTCTACACTGCTCACAATCAGGACCAAAACACAATAGTTGGTTCAATTTCTGGCACCCAGGTACCCTTGACTCCAGCCATTCTGACAGAGGTTTTTGAGTTAAGTTCTGGAAGAGACTCTACTGAGTTGTCTGGAGAGGAATTTGCTGATCTGCTTGCAATAATGGGTCACTCTAATGCTAACCCTAACAAGCTGCTGAAGAAGAACCTAGCTGTGGAATACAGGTTCTTAGCTGATGTGGTAGGAAAAGTCTTGCTGGCCAAGTATTCAGCACATGATACTATCTCTAGGTATCAGCTGTGCTTGATGGGAGCCATTGTGGATAAGAAGCAATTGAACTGGGGAGAGGTCTTCTTTGACCTTATTAAGAAGAAAATCAATAAGAACTTTGTGAATTTTGGGAGGATCCTAGGTCTCTTTCTGCAGAACAGAAGCCCTGCATTGCTAGTCTCTTCTGGGATACATATCAATGCATCTAAGAGACTGTCCTGTGCCCTATTTGGCAAATGGGACAGGCAGATAACCAAGCCCAGCAGGCCCTCTGCAAGCACAACTTCAGGCACCAGGACTGTAACAGTCACTTCCCCTCATGTCTCTACCACTGCAGATGACTTGCCTGCTACTGCCTCCCCTCCTCCAACTCCAATTTCATCTCCTCCAGTTCCATCCACCATTCAAACTCCATCCACATTCATCATTTCCAGCCCTTCTCCAACATCTATTCCATCTCCAATTCCAACTCTTCCAATCACAGAAGAAACATTCCATCCATTACACCACTACCCTCACCCAGACATTGACACATCATCCTCCATTCCCTCATTCAATCTTCTTGATGACTCCTACATGGATGACTCACCCACATCTCCTTCTGAGCTACCCTCCTCATCAACATCTTACCAACAACTTCTGCAAGCCATTATTGATCAACCCACCTTCACACCCTCTATCTCCATACCATTGTCTTCCATTTCCACAATCCCCTCACCTCAACCATCACTTCCCACATACACCAGCTCTCCACCACCATCACCAGTAGCTCCATCCTCTACCTCTGCTCAATTACCTGCTGAGCAAGTAGATATTCCAGCCCTAGCTGAAAAGTTATATGAACTGCTAGCCCCCAGGCTTTCACTTATACTGGAGACCTCCTTGGCTCCATTACTTCAGTCAGTGGCAGCCCTTTCTGCCAGGCTATCCTCTCTATTTCCTCATGCAATCCCTTCATCAGTATGCCTTGATCCAGCTTTCTCTGAATCCAGGCAGGGGGAGATGTCTAATGAAGTGGTGAGATTTCCTGCTACTGATATTTCTTCAGTTCCTGCTGCTGCTGTTTCCTCAACTCAAGCTCCAGTTTCAACTCCTCCAGTTGCTGTTTTTTCAGTAGACCTCAGGTCACTGCTCTCAGTTTTTGATTCAGCTTATTTCAGTTGTCTTACAGAGAGAGTTGTTGTCCAGCCATCAGAGGATCTTTCCAAGGCCATTGTGCCCTTCTCAACTTGTGACACCAGGGTTATATTTTCTTTTGTCAATTCAGTTTATGCTGCAAATATTGTTGATATTTCTGTTGTTGCTACAAATATTGCTGTTTCTGAGGATATGCAGACAGAGGCATATGATCTTGAGCCTTCTATTTTTGCTGATGTTATTCCTGCTGTTATTACTGATGCTTAGGCTCCTGTATCTGAAAAAGCTTTATCTGAATCTATTGCTGCTCCAGTTACTGCTGATAGTACTGCTGCTATATGTTCTGCAAGGATTGCTCCAGAATGTTCTGTGTCTGTTATTACAACTGCTGCTACAACTTCTGTATCTGTTGTTACTAGTGCCGTATTTGCTGTTGTCACCACTGCTGCTTCATCTGCTCCAACCCAACTTCAGAAAGAATATTTGAAAAAGATTGATGCTCTATATGATGAGCAGAGTTCTGAAAGTCATGAATTCAAGACTGATTCTGATGATTCTTCTGCCACCATAGCCAGGAAAAGGAAGGCAAGGAGCTAAGCTATGAAAAGAGTGCATCCAGCCAAAGTAAAGGACACTAATGATATTACATATTACATTCTTCATGACTGCCCCATTACTGAGCATTGGATGCAGTATTCCAAGAACCAACTTAAAGCTATGAAGAAGAAGAGGAAGTATGAGAAAGGATCTTCCCAGTTTCATCACCCTCATCCTCCTCCTCCACCTCCTCCTGATGCAGGTGCAGGTGGAAGCTCAGCTGCTCAACCCTCTGCTAAAAGCCAAACCCCCTATTAGCCTTATGCAAGATCATATTATAGGGGAAGCTAGTCCAGAGGTTCTCAATCTAGAAGAGGAAACTATAGAGGAAGCTAGAGGGAATTCCAAGTCTACTCCAAAGGCTATTCTAGACAACATCCTTACTCTAGGGAAGGACAAGCTTCATTAGATACAATCTCAGGTCCTTTTCCCTATAAGATGAAGGAAGTAGTCTCATCCAGAGCTCCTCAAGATAATCCATCTAACAGATATGAGCCTCCAGTGCCCTTTGAAGATCCAGAAAATAATCCAACTGCATGGACTGCCAGGATGAAAGAGCTAGCTGCCCTGGATCAAATTAAGAAAGCTAAAGAGCAAGGCAGAGATTCCTCCAACATTACTACATTGTCTGAACAAAGAAAGAAAGAACTGGAAAGGTATGCCTCAAGCAAATTCTTTGATTCTGATAGATATTTGGAGCTGCATCCTGAAGCTGTGGTACCAAGGCCTAAACAACAAACTTCTCTAGGTGCAGCAGACGACAGAAGGTCAAAGAAAGAAGCTCTCAATCCTAATAGAGAAATCAAACTTATAAAGAGCAAGGAGAAAGAATAATTATGTAAGGTGACAATCATTCTGATTCTTGATTTCTGTTTGGGATAATATATATCTGTGCTTCTGCAATGTCCTGCTTATTGCATTTTTGTATTGTTGCTTTGTATGTTATTCTTCAATTTCTGTAAATAGTAATCCTAACCCAAATAGGGGGAGATTGTTGGAACACCCTATTACTAATTTGGGTCAGGATCACTATGCCTTTAGGAAACCTGTTTTTGACCTCATGTATAGATCTAAAGGTCAACTAGAATTGAGTCTAAGGGTTAGTGATTAGGTTTGGAAGCTGCCCTCAAGACCAAGGTTTTTCAGTTTGGAGACTAAGTCATATCGTCGAGCTCAGTACGACGAATCGTCGAACTCCAATCGACGATCGTCTAGCTCAACTTCGACGGATCGTCGAACTCCATTCGACGATCGCTGTGCTCAACTTCAACAAATCGTCGAACTCCATTCGACGATCTGCGAGCTCAGTTCGACGATCTTGACTTCAGTATTGATTCTCTATCTCTGAGCTCAATTCGACGATTGTTGTGCTCAGATCGATGATCTCTGTTGCTGTCTAAGTCCAAATCGCTGAGCTCAGATCGACGATAGTGGAGCTCAGTTCGACAATTTTCTGAAGAGTTAAAGGATTTTCAAGATTCAAATTCAGGACAGTTAAGGAGTTATTCAGCAATTAATTCAGAAGATTTTCTAACCGTTTTCATTTATTTCTGGACCAAGTTTCAAGGGATTATCAAGGAATGTTTCTTTGGACTTTCCCCAGAAGACAATTGCAATTAAGGAAGTCAATTAATGACAGGCCAACGGCTATTCTGGACAGAGGATCTTTTCTATTCAGAACCAGGGAATAAAACTCAAGATTTTTGAATCAGTACACACAACACAGATAAGCAGAACAAGAAGAACAAGAAAAAAATATTCTCTGCACAACATCTTTCTCAACATCAACAGTTCACAAGAGAAAAGGAGAAAGAGCTGTAGACATTCTCTATCTAAAAGATCATACAAGAACACACACCAAAGGAGATCAACAAATCTGAAAACTTCAGATCCCCTTTGATTCATGTGTTCAAGGCCAACATCATTCAAAGACTCCAGACACCTAACATTTCAGCTGTTGCTGAAATAATCAATTACTGGAGATCAATTTCTGAAGGCCTATCACCCTACAGCAAAGCTTCATTTCCTGAACATCTCAAGAACTCAGGGGGAGCTTTGACAACATCAAATCCACATAGTCTTCTCAGCTGCTTTGAGAAAGAGAAGACTTCCATAACTCTCTCATCCCCATCTCTGTAAAGGGTTTTTCAAACTCCCTTCAAAAGTTTGTGCTTGGTTTTTGAGAACCTTATCAAAAGCTCATTGGTGGCAAGACACCTGATCAAAAAATCTGATTTGGTTTTTGAGCACCTTATTAAAAGCTCATTGGTGCCCAGGACACCTGATCAACTCATCCTGCAGTGGATTCCTACCTAGGTTGGTAGAAGAGTGGATGTACCCAAGTTTAGGGGAACCACTATAGCTCCTTGTGTCTTCTGGCTTGCTTGTCTTTATTTTTGTTTCTGGCTGTGATTGATCTGTGATTAGTTAGGATCTGTGATTAGTTTCTTTTGTAGGTTGTAATTAGTTATCTGCTGTGTTTAGATTTATTATTTGCTTCCTTGTTCACTCAGATTACAACAACTGTTGTAAAAAGTTTTTAAGCACCATACTCTATTCACTCCCCTCTAGAGTATTTCAGATCTAGCTGCACATTCAACAACACAAGCAGAAATCGAATCAACAAAACAAGCAGAAATCGAATCAACAAAACAAGCAGAAAAAAAATACCCGGAACTTTTCGCCGAACTAGAAGCAGAGAATCAAAAGGATCGCTCGCGGCCTCGCCCTCGCCGCCTCGCCCTAACCAGTCGCCCCTGCTTTCACCATCAAGAAGGATTGCGAAGTTCGCCCACATCTTCATTCTCGCGTGGAGGCCAAGCCGGAGTTAGGGTAGAAAATAGAAAGGCTGGCAATTCGCGAAATGCAGCGGAGGAAGTTAGAAAAGCTGTGCCCTAATCCATCGTGACAAAATGCCATGGATTTTATGGAGTAATGAGGGATTTGATCTGATTCTAAAATGGTGGGATGCAAAATTTTATGAAGTGAATTTAATTTTTTAATGTGGTCCTGGATATATTAATTTTGGCATTTTTATGTTTAAAAGATTTATTAATATTTTGTAAAATTATCTTTTTATTTATGACTATTATATTTTTGTCACTAAATTGAATTATTTAGTGACGAAATTTAATTTTGTTACTAAACTATAATTTTTAGTGACTTGACATTATTTTGGTCACAACTAAAAACTTTTTAGTGACCAAATATTTATTTTTGTCACTAATTAATTGTAGATCGTCATTTAGTGACCAACCTCAAATTTTGTCATAAAAAATATATTTTTAGTGACGAAAACTATTTCGTCACATAATTTTCGTCACTAAAAGCCTGTTTTCTTGTAGTGAATTTTAGTGTCAAGGAGAGTAGCAATCTGCCTGCTAGAAGAGCTACAGGTAGATTTGTTAAAGTGCACACTAACTTATACCAAAGACCCAAAAGTTATTTGGGTTCTAAGGTTAAGTACTCTGTGTTGCAGGGAAGTCCAAGCTGTCATGACCCAATATGGTACTTGGACAGTGGATGTTTCAGGCACATGACTGGAACAAGGGGGTTGCTGAAGGACTACACACCTATCATGGATGGCCCTAAAGTAAACTTTGGTGGTTCAGAAAAAGGAATCATCAAAGGCTTTGGTAACATTTCTAATAACCAGATTACTATCTCTCAAGTTGCTTATATGAAGGGTTTGAAACACAACCTTATTAGCATAAGTCAGTTGAGTGATTTAGGATATGACATTTCATTTATTAAGAATGGATGTCATATCAAAAGGTCAAGTGATCAAAAGGTCATATTGACAATATATAGGAAGAGAAATGTTTATTGTCTTAACCTTGAGTGTGAGAATAATGGTTCTCCTATTTGTCTTGTAGCTAATGAGAGAGGCTCTCATTGTGTTAAATGGCACAAGAGGCTGACCTATCTAAACTATAAGACTATTGGCCAACTCTTTAGCAAAGAGTTAGTGAGGAATGATGCTCAAGTTAAGTGTATAAATGATGGGATATGCTCAGCTTGTCAAAAAGGCAAGCAGACCAAATCCACCTTTCATAGCCTTGAAAACAAGGATTCAGTGAGGTGTCTTTACCTCTTGCATATGGATCTATTTGATCCTATGACAGTTCATAGTCTAGGTAGGAAGGTCTACAGTTTTGTGGTGGTAGATGACTATTCTAGATATTCCTGGCTGTTCTTTCTAAGATAGAAATCTGAAACCCCAACTGTCTTATATAGTTTTGTTAAACAAATTATGAATGAGTTGAACAGTATAGTGGTCAAAATCAGAAGTGTCCATGGTACTGAATTTCAGTCTGAAAGTATGACAAGACTATGCGAAGAATTTGGGATTTTTCAAGAATTTTCCTCACCTAGAACACCACAGCAAAATGGTATTGCTGAAAGGAAGAATAGAACATTGATAGAGGCTGGTAGAACTCTATTGAGTGACACTTCTCTCCCAGAATATTTCTGGGCTGAGGCAGTAAACACTGCATGTCATGTGATCAATAGGGCTACTATCACCAAGTGCCACAAAAAGACTCCCAATAAGATTGTCAAGGGCAGAAAACCAAACTCATCCTATTTTAGGATCTTTGGTTGCAAGTGATATATACTTAACAATGGCAAGTCTTATCTAACCAAGTTTGCTGCCAAATCCCAAGAGCGGATATTTGTTGGGTACAACAACAATAGTAAGGCTTATAGAGTCTACAACTTGAATACTCATGTTGTTGAAGAGTCTGTACATGTAACCTTTGATGAAACAAGACAGATTAACTGTGAGTTGCCAAGTAGTGCTTGCAGTTATACTGGTTTAAATGAGAGAATGGACAAGCTTACCATTATAGAGGATTCTACTGCAAATCAGGAAGTGGAAAATGGTGGCTGATGTCCAGGGGGAGTACAAGACTCTCCATATGCTGAAGAAAACCAAGAGGTGCAGCTTCATGAAGAGGCTGGAGTTGTACAACCTGGAGATAGACTACCTCCAGCTAATAGACACTTAAAGGATCATCTAGCAAATCAGATAATTGGTGATACAAGACAAGGAGTGCAAATAAGAAGCAGGAATCTGAGCACAGTTCTTTGCTCCAGCTTCCTATCACAAGTGGAACCAAAGAAATTTGAAGAAGCAGTTCTAGACCCACATTGTATTGATGCCATGCAAGGAGAGCTAAATCAGTTCAGAAGATGCAAGTATTGGAAGCTAGTTCCTAAACCCAAGGACCACAACATCATTGGAACAAAGTGGATCTTTAGGAACAAATTGGATGAGAATGAGATCATTGTGAAGAATAAAGCAAGACTTATTGCAAAAGGGTATAGGCAGGAAGAATGTATTGACTTTGATAAAACCTTTGCCCCAGTAGGAAGACTGGAAGCAATCAGGATGTTCCTTGCTTATGCAACATATCAAGGCTTTCAGGTATTTCAAATGGATGTAAAGTCAGCTTTCCTAAATGGAAATATAAAGGAAGAGGTCTATGTAGAGCGGCCCTCAGGTTTTGTTGATCCTCTCAAACCTGATTATGTTTATAGACTTAGGAAAACATTGTATGAGTTAAAACAAGCCCCAAGGGCTTGGTATGAAACCCTGTCTAGTTTCCTCATTGAGAACAAATTCTCAAGGAGGAAAATAGACAAGAATCTATTCCTTAGGGAATGTAAAGGAAAGATAATCCTACTCCAAATATATGTTGATGACATAATATTTGGGTCTACTGAAAGTAATCTTTGCATAAAGTTTGCAAAATTATGCAAGGAAAATTTGAAATGAGCAGTATGGGAGAACTTAAGTTCTTCTTGGGTCTCCAAGTAAGATATATTGAAGATGGCCTGTACATATGCCAGTCAAAGTTCACCCTAGAGTTAATAAAGAAGTATGGTATGAAATCATCCACAACCATGAAAACTCCTATGGGGTCAAGTATGTCTCTAAGCAAAGATGATGCAGGGAAACCCGTAGATGAAACTTTGTATAGAGGGATAGTTGGCTCCCTTCTGTATTTGACTACTAGTAGACCAGATATCATGTATGCTACATGTGTCTGTGCTAGGTACCAAACATGCACTAAAGAATCTCATCTGACTGCAGTCAAAAGGATTTTGAGATATCTTAAGGGCAAACCTTATCTAAGCCTTTGGTATACTAGGAATGGAGATTTTCTACTTACAGGCTATTCAGATGCAGATTTTGCAGGTTGCAAGGAAGATAGAAAAAGTACTACAGGCACCTGTCAATTTCTAGGTGGAAGACTAGTGTCTTGGAGCAGTAAGAAGCAGACCAGTGTGGCAATCTCCACATCTCAGTCAGAATATGTTGCTACAGGAAGCTGCTGTGCACAACTTTTGTGGATTCAGCACCAGCTAGAAGACTATGGTATTCAAGTAAGTAGAACACCTTTGCTTTGTTATTCTACAAGTGCAATTTGTATAGCTAATAATCATGTCTCACATAGTAGGACTAAACATATAGAAATTAGATACCATTTTCTTAGAGAACATGTAGAGAAAGAAGACATTTCACTAGAATATGTCAAAACAGATAATCAAATTACTGATATGTTTACTAAGCCTTTAGATGAAACTAAATTCAATAAGTTTAAAATTGAATTAGGCATGTTGAACATAGATTAGTTTCACAAAATTTGGCTAAGTAAAATGGTGTCGACACAAGGAGTTGTGTGTGTGGACACATAGAAGTGGTGTCGACATACCAGAGAAATGATGTCGACACATTTAGAAAGTTGGTGTCGACATTTCAGAGAATTAGTGTCGACACATCCATAGTAGGTGTCGACAATCCAGTAGTGGTGTCGACACTTAGGTTCAACACAGACTTTGTCGAGTGGAGTATCGACTATTCGTCGAGCGCAGATGTATTTGTGTCGACACATCATAATTGGTGTCGACAAATAGCAGTCAACACTGTTGTCGAGACTTAAGTAGTCAGTGTCGACACTTTTCAATAGTGTCGACACATTTAGAGGATTATGACGTGGCTTTTCACCTTCGTTTTTAGAAAGGTATAAATAGGTCTTCAACATTGTTTGTCGACACGCTGTCAATAGTTTCGAGGCCAAAACTTTGTGTTGAATTCTCTCTCATCTAAATTCAAGATTTCTCAAAACCCTAATGGCGCCTAAGCTTGAAGAGAACGTCAATGAAGGATATGAGCTAGTACGCAACGCATTTTAGCATGCGGAACCAGAAATTAAGGAGGTGGTAACCCTAATTACTGAGAATGGGTTGGAGTATCTAGTTTCTGAGCCAACCAAGATTTGGAAGAAGGAAGTACTTGAATTCTATGGTGCAACTACGTTGGATTCTACTGAACTCAAGATCAAGTCTGCAGTTCATGGTGCGAAAGTTAAACTGACTATGAAGAGTTTAAGGAAAGTTCTACATCTATCTAGAATTCAAGAGGAAGTAAAAGTGACCACTTCCAAGATAAGGGAAGCACTTCAATGGTGTGGATTGGATCCCACCATGAAGATTGGATCCTCAATGAATAGAAAAGGAATGAATAAGCAAGGCAAATTCCTTTCAGAAATAGTTGGCAAGGTTATACTCAGCAAGCCAGGGGGCATGATAAAATTTCTGCCCATATGTTCAGTTTAATGACCAGAATAATCTTCACACTAAAAACTGATTGGTCAGCAATTATTTTTGAGAAGATTAAAGAAAGCATTAAGAAGCCCAATCTGGGGAGGATAATGAGTCTGTACTTAGCTGGAACCATTCCTGAAGTAATGGACCAAGCTGCTGGTTCTAAAATTAACCACATGAGGAGGATGGACATTAGGATTATCTCAAGATGGGATCGGGTCCTAATTAAGTACATGCCTGATGAGGAAAGGCAAGAGGTTCTTGAGAAATCAACAACACAAGAAGTTCCTGCACAAGACCCAGCAGATGAAGCACAAGTGCAGGGGGAGCAACCATCTGCTAGCCCCATCCACCTGGATCCACTCCATGAGGAGCCTCACCAAGAGGAAGTGCCTACTCACTTGGACAGTGAAATGAAAACACAAACAATTCTTTAGATAACTCAGTTGAATAGTCAAGCTCAAGATGTTGTAATGGAGGATACATCTGCTTTTGTTGATGCTCCAGAGATCACAGTGCCTCAAGTTCCTTCACAACAAGAGTTTACCTTAGAAGAGCTGTTTCCTGATATTGAGGGGGAGCATGCTGATTTTGAAGGGGAGAAGCCTGCTCTTGGGAAGGACCAAGCTAACCTTGAGGGGGAGCATGTGAGGTCTTATGAGGAGACTGCAAGAAATGAGGAGGAGCAAATTAGAACTGAAACTGAGGAGAAAAGGACTCAGGGGGAGCTAAGTAACATGGCACATGACTTGCCCTCTAGTTCAAATGATAGAGTTGATATTGCCAGTACCTATGATTTTGAGGATGCAGCTGCGGTTCAGGCTAAGAAGAGGAAGCTCATGGTCTTCAAAAGAAGGAGTCAAAGCTACAAGAAGGCACTGCAAATAGTTGCTCCACAGCATGCCCCAACAACTGATTACAGTTCATTGTTAGTATCTTTACAAGTGAAGCAGGATGAGCAAAGGATAGCAATGGAGATGTATATGGATGAGACTCACAAAGATCTCCAATTCTCCTTGGCCCAAGACATCAAATCCATAAGATTTGAGGTGAATCAAAATAACAAGGAAATGACTGACTGTTTCCACAAAGGGGGTAATGCAGTGGTTTTCCTAGCTACCCATCAAGAAAAGATTAAGACACAAGTTTATGATATAGCTCTTAAGCAAGTCTATGTCCTAGAAAATCAACTGAGAATGAATGATAATCTCACAGAATCACATAATGTGATTGTAACAGAGATAAAGAATATGGTTACTGCACAGAATGCAGCAAGGGCTACTGACAAGGGAGAATTTGTTAAGCAATTACAAGATGGAATAGCTGCTGTCCAAACTGCTATTACAGATTCTCAAAAGACTATTTCTGGCCAGCTACTGAAATTAAAGGCCTTCTATAAAGATGGTGTTAATTTTATGGATGGACAAGTCAGATTCCAAAAGGATGATCTTAGAGATCATGTAGCCAAAGAAGTCATAAAGGGGGAGAGGGTTTTAGTCAAAGCTGGATCTGACCATGCTAAATGGATTTCCAATAGCATCAGAGCCACAGTTGGATATCCACCACTGTGTGATGATGACAATGTAGCTAAATCTGGAGTGCATCCTGCTGATTTTGGAGGTGAACAAGATGAAGTTGCCCAAGTTATCTATCCTCCAGCAGATTTGAGATGATACATCAAGAAGTACAGTCCATGTATAGCCATCCTGAAGGTGTTCAAAATATGATCACTGAGAAAGTAGACAAGCTTGTGTCAGAGGGATTTTTGAAAGAGCAAGAAACTCTTTTGTCCAAGAAGAGATTCAGAGAACAGACAGAGTTAAGGCCTGATTTTGAACAGTGGAGCCCAACTTCTAAAAATATTATACTAACTTCTTGGAAAGCTGCAAAGGACAATACCCTAGAGAGGGGTAAATGGTACTCTGAACAAGAATGGAGAAAACATGAAACCAGGCAAGAGGCCATAGTTCAGTACAAAAGAAAGGCAAAACTTGGGAAGCTACCTCCTAATGTACAGGAGCCTAGCAAATATTTCCCAAAGCCTTATCATTATTTTGAAAGACATAAGATAAGGGCTGAAGAGCTAAAGAAGAAAGATCAAATGGGCAAGAAGCTAGTTGATGACACTGATGTTCCAGTGCAAGCCAAGATTCAATCAGGCAAGGGCATTGTCATCAAGGAGCCAGAGCAGCCTTAGATTAGACTTACTAGATTTTATCACATTTTAAAATTTAATGTTTAAAATCTTTGTAAACTTTTGTTAAAGAAAAGTATTGGAAGTTGAAACAAAACTATAATGAATGCTCATTGTGATAACATACTAATTCTGTGATGAAATATCTTTTATGTTTTGTTTAAGAAATTAGCCTGTCATTTAATACTGTTATACATCATATTGTGTGTTTGTTATGTATGGTGTATATCATTGACTAAGGGTTATGACTTCTCCAAATAGGGGGAGATTGTTGGGTACATTGGAAAATGTGTACCAGATTTGATGAAGCCTCACCCTACTCAATGATATACATCAACGTGTATTTGATGTGTTTTGAGTTTATATGTGCAGGTTAAGTAATTGCAAGAAATGCAGAAAAATTTGTAAGTCCATGTGTCGACACCTAGAAGGGCAGTGTCGACACTTATGAAGGCTTGTGTCGATACTGGAGATAAGCTGTGTCGACACTTGGAGTTAATTGTGTCGATACTTGGAAAGGCTGAGTCGACACCAGAATCAATTGTGTCGACACCAAGAGGCTGTGTCGACACACAGAGAAGCAAAGTCGACAGAATCAGTGTCGACACCAAAAGGCAGTGTCGACACACAGGAATACTTAGTTGACATCAATTGTGTCGACACATAGAAGTATTTGTCAACATCAACTGTGTCGACACACAGGACTTGTGTCGACACACAGCAAAGCTTCAACAAAGTTAGAGTAAAGTCGTACTTGTGTCGACACAAAAGAGATGTGTCGACACACAACAAGTTTCAACAAAGTTAAAGAAAACAAGGCTTGTATCGACATACAGAATCAGTGTCGACACATTCTGTAGAAGTAGTGTCGAGAAGCTGTTACAATAACAAAAGGAGTTATGTCGACACCACCAAGGATAGTGTCGACACTTAGTCCACTTATGTCGACACTTGGTCTACTTGTATCGACACATAATGAAGATTAGTCTCGACACTTTCAGACAAAGACAGTATTTTCAAGAAGTGACTGGATGACTTGACAGCTGCTATTTCTAACCGGTCAACTACTATTGTCAGAGCTGTCAGGAGGTTGTTAGAAACCGGATCAGCCGGTTACCATGGAGGAAGACTATATAAAGTCTTTCTCCTTCAACAGAAAGGGATGATCAATCATTGAAGAATACAGATTCTGAGCAATACAGATAGAAGTAATTATACATAAGATTTTCGATAGAAGATCTAGAGGAAGTTGGAGAGAGAGAACTCCATCTAAGAAGTGCAGTTGGTGAACCAGGCTGCCAAGAAAGATTCAGATTGAGATCTGAATCTCAAGTCAGAAGCTGATTGAAGATCAGCTTCATAGGAGATTCAACCCTACTGAGTTCAGATTCAAGAAGCTTTGAAGAAAGCTAAGAGAGGTTGATCTCTGCCATCAAGTTCTTCCAAGAACTGATCAAGAAGCCATCCATCCACTCTCTCTCTTTCATGGTGGTGGTAATAAACTTTGTTTAATCAAACTTCTGTAAGATCTATTATAGATTTGAGCTGTAAGCCTATTTTATAAAGGCTGAGTGTAAGAGATTTAGATCTCTGAGTGTAGGTCTTGTAAAATATTGAGGTAGGGCTTTGTGCTTGAGTTGTAGGAGACTGTGTTCTCTAAGTGTATGCCTTGTTAAAGGCTGAGGTAGGTCTGTTTGCCTGAGTTGTAGGAGTGGGGACACTCTGAGTTGTAGGAGCCCTGTTGGGGTTCTGAGCTACTGTAAGATCTGAGAATCTGAGGTGAAGAGAAGAAGTTAGGCCGAATCTAGTACACTGCTAGATAGGCGAAGGGGGAAAGTGGATGTACCCAGACCTTGGGGAACCACTGTAAAAATCTGTGTACAATCTGTGTTGTGATATTTCTGTGAATATTTCTGTGATAGCTGTAGAATTTACAATTGCTGCTTAAATTACAGAACAGAGTTTATGCCTTAAAAGTAAAAGAAAAAGTACACATACTCACCCCCCCTCTAGGTGGTTAGGCATTAATTCTTTCAGCTTCGAATGCAATCAACCGGGCCACATCTGATGTTACTGCCCGCAGTTGTTTGAGAATGCTCCTCTTGCTCTCCCTCTGGAAGCTCCTCGAGGGCGGGGGCACATGCGTGGTTGAGGACGAGGACCATGAGAAGGAAACCCCGGACCGACTAGGGATCAAGTGTTCGCTCTGGACATGACACAGGAACGGAACCCTCAGGAGGTGATTGCATGTATGTTACAATTAGTTATCATATTTTCATTGTCAAACATTAAATTTCTTAAGATGTACTAGATATCTATCATTGAATATTGTATTGGTACTTAGGCACCGTGGTGGTCGGCGGGAAACCGGCCTATATATTATTCGATACCGGTGCCTCGCACTCTTTCATGTCGAAGGACTTCATTAAAGATGTAGAAGAAGTGCAATACTTCATTGGTATTGCTCGATGAGTACGCCTCCCAGATGGCTCTGAGATGACCACAACCGCCAAATGCAAGTTAGAGATATTCATTGGGGGAAGGGCCTTTGATACCCCTACCATAGTTTTGAGGATGTCAGAATTTGACCTTATTCTGGGCATGGCCTGGTTGGACTGGCACTTCGCAAGGATTGACTGCGAGGAGAAATGAATTTACTTGAGACACGGAGACACCGCAGTCATCTTTCAAGATATTATATTCGCACCTTGTATGATGTTATCTTCGATTCAGGCTGTAAAAGCCCATATGAAAGGGGAAGAAGTTTTCATGATTTGTTTTGAGTTGAAGGAGATAATGTTGGATATGAAAGATGTACGTGTAGTACGGGACTTCCCCAATGTATTTATTGAGAAACTGCCAGGATTACCCCCGCACAGAGAAGTTGAATTTCAAATTAATCTAGTACCGGGTGCCAAGCCCGTCTCCAGGACCCCTTACCGGATGGCCCCGAAGTAACTCGCAGAGTTTAGAGTTCAGCTACAAGAATTGGTGGAGTCTGGGTTTGTTCTCCCCAGCTCGTCACCATGGGGAGCCCCTATATTGTTCGTCAAGAAGAAGGATGGTACCTTACGGTTATGCATAGACTATCGGGAGCTCAATCGGTTGACAGTACGGAATGCCTATCCGCTACCCCGGATCGATGAGTTGTTCGACCAATTGGTAGGTGCACATATTTTCTCCAAGTTGGATTTACGCTCGGGGTATTACCAATTGAGTATACGAGAGGAGGACATCCAGAGAATAGCTTTCAGCTCAAGGTACAGTTTGTACGAGTTCACCGTAATGTCGTTTGGGCTCACAAATGCCCCTTCAGCTTTCATAATTCTGATGAACAAGGTGTTCGAGCCTTATATAGACTTCTTCGTCATCGTCTTCATCGATGAAATTTTGGTCTACTCAATGACGGAAGAGGAGCATACCGAACATCTGACCTTGGTGCTGAAGAAACTAAAAGAGCACGCCTTGTTTGCCAAGTTCACCAAGTGCGAGTTCTGGCTTAAGGAGGTTGCCTTCTTGGGCCATGTTATTAGTGGGGCTGGACTAGCTCTGGACCCGGCCAAAATGCGTGTCGTGAAGGAGTGGTCTCCCTTGAGGTCAGCAGCTGATGTGCGGAGCTTTCTTGGACATGACGGGTACTATTGCAAGTTAATAAAAGGATTCTCGAAGATTGCCATTCCTCTTACTTCTTTAACAAAGAAAGGTGTGTCATATGAGTTAACACCCCAGTGTGAAGCTACGTTCCAAGAGCTGAAGGACAGACTTACATCTGCATCCATCCTAGCACTTCCGTCTGGGAAGGAAGTATTTCAAGTTTACACCTGGCATCTTATCAAGGGATGGGAGCGGTACTGATGTAGCACTGCCACGTAATTGCCTATGCCTCAAGGTAGCTAAAGAATCATGAACTCAATTATTCGGTTCACGATTTAGAACGGGGGGCAGTGGTGTTTGCCCTCAAAGTTTGGAGACACTACCAATATGGAGTTCACTGCGAGATATTTTCGGACCACAAAAATTTAAAGTATGTTCACACTCAGAAGGAACTTAATTTGAGACAACGGCAGTGGTTAGAGTTTCTGTGTAATTATGAGTTCACCTTGACCTACCAACCCGGAAACGCGAACTCGGTGGTTGATGAATTGAGTAGAAAAGTACCGGACTCGAGCTCAGAGTCTCGGCTGATGAGTATGGAGTTAGCTCGGATGCTCAAGGAGATGGAGATTACTTTGGTATGTAAGGTTCCTTCGGAAGAGTATACAGAGTACTTGGCGACCATGAGCATAGTTTGCAATATTCGGCACCAATTCCGGGCGGAGCAAGGGAAAGATGCTGCTCTAGCCCTCCTGATAAAGTCCATTGAGGGTGGATCCACCAAGGAGTATACGTTAAAAGATGGCCTCGTTCATTTTCATGGCCGACTCTACATTCCCAAGGGCGGTGAAATTCGAGAGGATATCTTGAGGGAAGCACATTGCTCTCAGTATTAAGTGCATCCCGGTATTACCTAGATGTACGCCGACTTGCGAAGGACCATGTGTTGGTCGGGTATGAAGAAAGATGTCACATAATTTGTTACACATTGCGAGGCCTGTCAAAGATTGAAGGCGGAATGCAAGAGCCCATATGGCTTATTACAGTCATTGCCCATCCCGGGTGGAAGTTTGAGGATATCTCCGTGGACTTTATTCACGGGTTAACTTGCTCACGCTCAGGGAACGATTCAGTGCGGGTGATCGTTGATTGCCTGACAAAAGTAGCCAGGTTCATCCCTATGAAGAAATAGGCTCACGTAGATATCTTGATATGCCTCTTTGTGGAGCAGTTTGTACGGTACAATGGCGTGCCAAAGACAATCGTTTCTGACCGGGATGGTCATTTCACCTCCAAGGAGTGGAAGGCTGTGGAGGCATTTTTGGGTTCGCACCTTACCTTTAGCACCGCATTTCATCCTCAAACGGACGGGTAGTTTGAGAGGGCCATCAGAACATTGGAGGACCTGTTAAGGTTGTGTGTGTTGGATAGAGGAGAGCCGTGGGAAAGGCTCTTCCACTGGTAGAATTATCCTATAACAATAGCCATAAAGCTTGCATCGGTATGACGCCCCATGAAGCCCTTTACGAAAAAATGTGTAGAACTCCCTTGCCTTGGGTGCAAGATGAAGGCCCGAAGGTTTTGGTAATTGAGTACATAGATGATACTGATGCAGTGGTTAGGCTAATTTGGGACCACATGCTTGAGGCTCAAAGTTGGCAGGCGAAATATTATAATGCAAAGCACCGGATGGTTGAATTTCAAGTTGGTGATAAAGCGTTTCTGAAGATCCGCCCGATGCATGGTGTGTCATGGGTGCGTGGTGTGAAAAAGCTCAGCCCAAGGTATGTTGGGCCTTACACTACATTGGAAATAATTGGCCCTTTGGCCTATCGATTTGAGTTACCACTAGAGCTAGAGAACCTCCATGATGTGTTCCATGTGTCGTCACTTCGAAAGGCGCTGTTACGGCTCGATCAATATATCCCCACCACTGATGGTGCAGTGGCGACAGATAGGTCTGTGCCACTAGAGCCGGTGCGGATTGTAGACAATGAGACAAGAATTCTGCGCCGCAAGAGTGTTCCTTTGGTGAAGGTGCTGTGGTCTAATCATGGGAAGGAGGAGTATACATGGGTGCCGATGGACTTGATGCAAAAATGCTACCAGGAATTATTTCCTCAATATAATTTTAAAAAGCATATTTTATTTTTCGTTATGCTTTTTCTCCCCATAGCCTTAGCCTGATTTCGGGGACGAAATATTTTATTTTGTTTATAGGATTTGTAACATCCCGATTCGCACTAGTCCCCTCGTGCGTGTTTTTGAGTCAGGAGAGCTGACTTGGGCTCAGGGAAGTGCTAGTAGCTAGGCTTACACTAGTGTAGGGGAGGTGAAGTCCGCCTTGAGAAGGACACAGGTAGAGACATTGGCATATCCTTACCAGTATGTGTTCACCGAATACTCGAGTCAACGACTCAAGTTATTCACGAGAAGGACACGGTTAGTGACACGGGCGTTTCACTACCCCTGTGTATGAGGACACGATAGGGACACGACGTGTCCCTAACCGTGTGCGTCGAGTAAAGGTCGACGAAGAGTGTCCCGAGAAGGCCACGGGTAGAGACACGGGCATGTCCCTACCCGTGTGCCTCTAGCCAGCACTCGAGTCGATTGCTTGAGTAGTCCAAGAGAAGGACACGGGTACGGACACGGTCGTGTGCCTACCTATGTGTGTGAGGACATGGGTAGAGACACGGGCGTGTCCCTACCCGTGTGCGTCAAGAGGAACTCGATGAAGTAAGACCTAAGCAGGACACGACCACCCATACGACCGTGTCACTTGGACATGGGTAGACACGGGCGTGTCCCTACCCGTGTTTGTGTATCGAAGCGGCTGTCGAACCGTCGACGACGTTTCACCCGAGCGAGACACAGGTAAAGACTTGGGCATGCCCCTACCCGTGTCATGTTTCACTTATAAGGGAAATGAAAACCCTAGCCAATTTCATTTTCTTTTCAAGCACCCTTTTCTCTAGAGAAACTACTGGGAGGAAGAAGGTGCTGGAGCAAGTCCAAGAGGTGAAGATCCGCCGCCGCCGCGGAGGAAAAGATGTCGCCGAGAAGAGTTACAAGATCATTGGTCGGAAATGGTGGAAATGCCGGAAATGAGGTGAGCTTCCTCCCATCTCTCTTGGTGCTATATCTCTAGTTATTTCTTAGGAGAGACATCGACACAAGAGAGTCTTGAAGGAGAGAAGAAGATTTCTAGGAATGGCCATGCTAGGACATGTATCCTAGGTATAGATGTCTTTAACCTCTCCTTTCTTCTATGTGATGATGGAGGTGGTTTCGTGAGGAGAAGTGGCCTTTTGAGGGATAATAAGGGCGGAGGAAAACTGGATGTGATTTTGTAAATCGACTTAAGGAGGAAGATGTACCGTTGCCATTCATTCCGCCTTAAGATGCATGAAGAAATCTGTGTTGAGCATGCAGCGATCTTCTTGGTTGTTTTCAAGTATGATACGGCCAGATTTGGGATTTCTACTAAACAAAAAAGTTGTAGCCATTATAAATACCTTTCCAATGAGTGGTTACATGACTTCACCGGATTTCTGTAGCCTCAGGAATCTCTGGTCGAATGTGCTATGCTGATGGTGTTATGTGCTTAAAATTCTGAGTTTGGTATAGCATTGGAATTGAATTCGGTAGAGACATTATAACTAATTGACGTGGGGGCTAGAGAATTCCTTATGTTTAAATGTTGTAGTTTAACGAGTGATGAAATTGTTGGATGGATCACACGTAAACAAATGGAGAGGTAAATTGCACTTGAATGAATCTATTTGGTAGAAAATAGTGAACGAACGTTTTGACGTGTTGATGAGATTAGAATGATTTCAATATTTGTAATATTGAACATGTAACGATAACGGTAATATGTCGATTATTGATAAGGTTGACTCGAATTTGTATACCCGATCGGTGGTGATTGTTATGAACAAACGATCGTTGATATTTAGATTATTGATTCATGTGCGCACAAATGATTGAACTTTATTAAAGCATGGTAATCGGTCATGTTAGTGTTATGTGAACCTAGATTGTAGATAGTCTTATAGACTGCATTGATTCGGGTAATGTTAAGATGCCACATAGACGAACGGTTGGGCTTGGTCCTTAGTGCTCATTTCCCGGGGCTCCTTCCGTGCCGAGTGGACGGTTGGGCTTGGTTCTCATGCTCTCTCTGAGTCTCCTTCTGTGCCACGGTGATGTGAAATTGCATGCGGTGTGAGTCGACACGTGGTGTTGTAATCCTGCTTTAAGGATGGTGTGGCAGGTCTACGGGCTCGCCAGTCGTCACACTGACGGGAGTTGACAGATAGACTTTGGGCGGTTGGGCTTGGTCCTCAGTGTTCATGTCCTGGGGCTCCTTCCGTGCCAAGTGAATGGTTAGGCTTGGTCCTCGTACTTTTTCGAGGCTCCTTTCGGGTCACACAAGGCTAGTTCGGGGCTTGGTTCTCGGTGAACAACTACCCGAGACTCCCGCTGCGCTGTAGTACGCATGGGGCTCCGCTGTTGTTTTCTTAACGTTGAGGTGTACGGAGGCCTATGCGAAGTATTATGGATACCCACTTAGTAGTAGATAAGCCCGCTCTACTGTCACTGTCTGGCCACGGCGTTTGACGCCTGAGAGGTTAGCTACCTGCTCGAAAAGTGGGAAATATGAGTCTGTGTCGACATAGAGGTTGCATGTGTGTGATCATGAGTGAGTCGTTGTATAGCATACATATCATTACATTACATTGTATAAACAAGACCCTCATCGTATAATTTTATATGTACAGTCCTATACGATGAGTTACTTTATGTTAAACTGATCCTTAACTTATTAGTTTGTATGGGCATTCTTATAAGTTAAGTTATTTTCCTGTTGTAGAACTCTATACTAGATGGATTGGTATAACTTGTGAAGAATTGCTAGTGTAGACTACTATTAATCATGTTACATATTTCCTCTATTACAGTTAACATTACATGTACTTATTCCACATGCTTGTTCCTGCTTATATTAATTACTATATATTGTACCCTGATTCCTTTCACCGCCCGGTGCCGAGGAGTCACCGGGGAAGCGGATGTGAAGCCACTTTGTCTTTTTGACTAACGATTGCTACGTCTTCCTTTCTAGGAGGAAACCCCGCAGGTAGAGCAGCCGCAGATTATGCAATAGGACAGCCAGGCCAGGACGATAGGGCCTGAAGGGACGATGTTGTTGTTACCGTCGTTCTCTGATGTCAGTTTTGAGAGGTTTTGATGTAGCCCCTTTTGGGCATGTTTTAGCTGTACGCTGATGTTTTAGAAGCTTATTGTAGCTTCTATTATTGTTGTACTTTTGGACTTAATATGCTTATGTCTGGATTGTCTTCTTGATTGTATTTTGGTTGGCTTGGCATTTATTGATATTGGTTGTAGCCGACAGAATAGGAGTCTTGTGGTACAGGTTAGCCCGTGAGCTAATGCTACCGCAAGGCGGCTGTTCTGGGCATAAGACCCCCTTCGTGCCGTGTTTTGTGTTCCGGGAGGGAGATCTTATAGAACGTGAGGCATTGGTGGAAGGAGGAGGTTACACAAAGGAAGGCAATGATAAGGGGTCATCCAAATATATCATTATAGCTACTGGGAGCATCCACGATGACGAACTTACAGTTCCTGGACTGGCCTCCCAAGCTAACATGGAGCACCAATCCTACCTCCTTCCTCACTCTAGAGAACCCAAAAAGAGGACCGTCCGAGGCCAACACCCTCTAGGCCTCCACCTTCATGACATCAAAGGCATTCTTAAACATGACGTTGATGGAGCTCCTGTTGTCCATGAAGATTCGAGAGATAGTAAAGTTCATGATGGTGGCTTGGACTACTAGTGCGTCACATAACGTATCCTTATGGTCCGACAAGTCCTTCTGGGAGAAGGTAATCTTCTCCTCTTGGGGCGGGGTCGGGGATGTGGAGGCAACGCTCCGGCTATACATGGTGTGGAGGCTCTCCCTGCGGGCGACCTCAACTCCCACCCCGCAATAGATCACTGTGATCCCTCCTCGACCTCTGACATCAGCTCGGTCCTCAAACCTGTCCCCCTCATCCCCTGACAGGACTTCTTCGATCTACACCTCATGACAGTGCTAATACGACTACTAGGCTTGCCCCTGGCTCCCATCATTTTTAGGAACTCTGGGCAAGTCGTCGTTGCATGGACTTCCTCTTGATGGAAATCATAGTTGGACAACTTTGCCCTGACATCCTGCCTCCTCCTCTGGAAGCCTCTCCAACTCCTCTAGGGCTATCACCATAGCCTGATGTTGATCGGGAAGAAGAGGTCTCTTGCCCTACCTCCCGCCCAAAGGGTTGAACTAGCCCTGCCCTCCTTGGTGGTTATCTCCTCCGTGAAAACCTCTCCTCGGACCATGATCTTACAACTTTGGCTGCCTCTAGTCTAGTCGATTATTCAGCTCCTGACACCCCCACCTTGGCTACTACTGCTGCTCCCGCTAGATTCGACGCCTCCCCCTCGACTTCCTGGGTTGCCCTCTCCATTATCTCATCAAAAGATATCAGAGGCATTTGCATTAGCTCCATCTAGAATAACCCCTACTATAGCTAGGATGAAGGCCACCATGAGGGTGTGCCCTGACATCTCCTGCACCTAGAGGACCTCCTACTGGAACCAGTCCGCGTAGCTCCCCAGCATTTTTATCACTCCCATCTTTATGAGGAATATGGACTCAGACTCCCTCTTCCTCTTCTTGGAAGTTGTGAACCTCAACAATAACCCCTGACGCGGGTCCTCAAAATAGTCGATGGAGCTGGCTAGAAGCTTGTGGAACTAACCACTCACATTTTCTTAGAGGGTGATGGCGAAGAGTAGACACTTGAAAGCAACCGACATCTGCTGGATCGAAACCAAATCTTCGAACCACTGGATGTGTTGGACCGGATCATCTCTTCTAGTGTAGTATGACATTTCCAGCTCACGAAACCCCTCTGGAACTTGGGCCGATGATACCAGCTCGTTGAAAGGACTCCAATCTCCCGCTAGGCGAGCCGGGCAATCCCGTGCCTTCACCTCGCCGGTTTGACTCGGACTTTCCGAGTCGGGGAACAAATGTCAGTACGACACATCGCGCTTGCTGCATTCCTCAACAGTTTCTTTCCCAAGAAACCTGATGGGGGCATTCTCGCCCGGAGCTGGAGCGGCTGATAACTTCCCAAAAGAAGTTATCTAGACCCTTATTTTTACGTAATATTTTTTATAAATGGGAAGAAAAGATTTAAATGAGTAAAAATATTCATAAATTCATATTTATTTTATTTAAGGATAATTTAGTTATTTTGCTTACGTTTTTCTTACTAGAAATGCTGTGGATATCGAACCGGAGAAGTAAAAGCTGGACTTATATTTTGGCTCTGTAGTTGTTATAGAAACCTGTTTCAGTTGTTATAACAAGTTCTGAACGAATTTAAAATTCATATTTCGAATTTTGCGCCAAACTCAAATATGGAAGGATGCATCTATTAGGAGAGGGCTGCTCGTTTTTAAGAGTGGAATCTCATACGTAAAATTAAATATGAAATTCTTGAGAGGGAGAGAGTTCTAAGAGCCATCATCTTGGAGGTGGAGGAGGAGGAGAAGAATGGTTAGGGTTTGGATGCACCGATGAGATCGAACAATTCTCCAAAGCGAGATCTAAACGCAAATTCCTGCCGCGTTTTAACTTCTAATAGCATGTCTAGTAAGATCTTCCATATTGTATGGTTTCATTCTACAAGCATGGACTAAATTTCTTGGTCTTGTATGTTGAGAGTACTTTGACTTATTGTGATGTGGTGTTTGTAATTTCTCTTTTGTGATTGTTTGAAAACCTATATTTGTTGGATTTATGTTTATTTTGTGGAATTTTTGGATCAAGTATTCATCCTCTAACTTACGTTGTGAGATTCGAGGGAGGAGATACGTTTTTTAGGGTTGAATCCTTTATTTTCCGTCGCAAGATTCGAGAGAGATGTCGTGCAAAGTTTTAGGAAAAATCTGTCTTTATACTGCGCTGCAATATTCGAGAGAGGAGTGGCGTAAGTGTAGCATAAATTTCAACATAGCATAAAGAGAGAAAGAAATTTCAACTTGTGTTAGCAACATTGATTTGAGTGCTTTGTGTTATTCTCATTCTACCTAAGTTAGAGATAACTAGGAGAATTAGGGTAAACAGATTTCTTAGATTGAGAGATGATGACTTCCACTTTCAAATTATTGCAAGATAGGAATTAATCATTTCATGAAAGATCACTACAAAAACTCATCGCGATAGGCAAAACAAATCAACGTACAAAACTACTTCTCCAACTTGATAAAAGACTTTTTAAGTACGTGTTATTTAGTTTTAGTTTTCTCTTCTTCTAATTATTCTTAATTTAAATTCAATTTTAATCACCCCAACTTAATTTAAAGAAAAGGTAGAGCTAGTACTTGCGGTCATTGAATTAGTCACTTATCCAAGGCAACGATCTTTTCTCACGTTATATTACTTGATTCTTCACGTGCATTTGCGTTATCATGTAAATCTATTTCAGGCATATCAAGTTTTTGGCACCGTTGCTGGGGAAGTGAAAATAATTTTGTGTTTTTTCTTACAATATTAGTTAACCCTGAGTATTTAGAGCTCAATTTTTTTTTCTGCGATTTGTTTTTTTAATTATCTATTTTAATTTTATTTATTCCGTATCTATTTTTTTAAAAAAATTCAAAGTAGGTTTATCAATTTAAATTATTTGTGTGTAGTTGATTCCGAAAAAGATTAATATCCATTTGGTGAATTCTCCTCCTCAAAAATAATGTATTCATATTTATATTCTCGATGTCATTATTGCGGCACATTCAATCATGTTAGTGCTGATTGTTATATAAAAGACTATAGTTATATGTATTAAGGCTCACCCTATGGAGTAACAACATCTGATGATATTTCATACAGTGCTCCTAATTTTAATAATTATGCTCCCCCATAGCATGCAATGTTTCCGCATTTCAGCTCGACCCCTCAATGGCCGGGAAGAAATGAAAAACAATGTTTATTTTGTCATAGCACCAGGCACTCTTTGAAAGAGTTCGTTGCATTTTAGCGCCAAAGAGAAGAGAATAGCAAAGCTAAAATTCAAAACCTCCTATCCTCTTCTTATTATGGCATTCCTTATGATTTTAATGATATATACACATTACGTCCTTGTCTACGAGGGAGTATTGGAGATATAACCATCATGTTCATTGATGATCTGTGCAATGTTGTCGCGGAGCTGCCTCTCCCTACACACCCATCATCTATTTTTGATTCACCATGGTGGAACCAACCCATATATTCTTTGATAATGATATCACCATGGTTCCTCCACCTTCTTTGCACGAATTTTCTACACCTATTTTTATCGATCATGTCGAAGATATTGTGCTGGGGGATAATCCTGAATCTGATGCTACACTAAAGTTGGACGAAGACATTCTCTCCAAAGGGGAGAATGATTCTTTAGATCATGGCAACACGCCTAGGTGGGATGAAGAGGATATCCTTTCTGATGAGGATGTTTGTGCTTCTTCATTTGATTTGGAGGTCAACTCACCACCGAGGCCCTTGAGTTTTTGGGTCCCCACTTGCTTTGATACTTATGATACCGATAATAATCAATCTTTGGAACCTACTAGGAGTGAAATAGGGATCACTTCCATGATTACAAATTATTTATGTCTTTCTTCTATTTTGTTTCCAGACAACCATTCTTTTCTTAATCATGTGCAGGAGGATTCGGTAGTGACAAATATTTTATAAGTTGAGTCTGATCATTCCACTACTGATCCACCTCTATTTTCTTTTCACGATGATATTAATGCACCCCTGCAAGAATTTGAATTTATTGACCCGTATTTGAGTAACGTTGAAAATCAATTCTGGAAGGGAAAGTATGTTGTAGTGAAAAAATTCGTTCTTCATTCCACCACACCGTCACCACTCATGCTTCCCTTAAAGAATTGGCTGCATGGAGGCAAGAGATATTCTTATGCGACTATGATGTTGGAAGAGAAGAAGACGTCAAAAAAGCAAGAGATTTGGGGATGATGGATTGACCCTCCTTTCTACCCATATCATTGGGTCTTCGGACCTTTCACTTTATCTCAAGTTATTATTTTAAAGTAGTCTATAACTAATCATGTTGTTATGATAAGTAATAATAAGGAGTTTTACATATTTGCTTGTTTAGTATCTATGTTTTAGAAAAATAATGATATTATGAAGCAACCCATCGTATCGTAGAATTATATAAATACATGATATATATACATAAATAAATAAATAATAATAAAAAATTCGTTTGTTTTCGTTAGTAAAAAAATCTTGGAGGCAGCGAAGCCACTTGACTCCAGTTGTTGTGCTTAATAATCTACTGGATAAGAACAATCTAAATGAAAAAAATTGCACAAAAATTTATAGAAGTGTGAACAAAATATAATTCGTAGTGCATAGGCAAGTTATTACAACAACATAAAAACATATATAATGGTAATTAAATTTCTGGTTGCTCCATCATGGACTGCGCAGTAGTCTTTGACTACGGGTTCAGCTCAGTCGGCGCACGTGTTTCAGCCCTCCGGCTGTTTGGGGCTGGTTTAATTTGAACTAATTACATTTTTTATTATTAATTTTGCAATTACATATTTCCTAATCTGACTTAATCTAATTACCTCCTTAATCTCTCAAATTAAAATTCCTAATATAATCAGTCTTTCTAATTCACGGACTGAACCTGGGTATTTCCTGATCTGCTATCTAGGGTTTACTGGAGAATGTCGATTTCGCGGTAGAATATAGGGGAAGAAAGGGGGGAGGCGATCAGGTGAACTGCTCCAACGGAGAAGTCAACACCACTGCCACATCGCAGCTATGGAACGATTGGACTTTTATAAGTGGACAGCAAGCGGTGTCACAGAGCATCACTAGTGACGCAATCAAGTCTCTGAGCGTAGGGGAGGGAACGGAGATTGGTCTTGAATTGTTGGAGATGGCAAACTGTGGTGATTTCACATCGGGCGGCGTTGGCGAATCGTGGTCATCAGCGAGTGGTGTGTGTGCGGAAAATGGCGAAATTGCGATTAGATTTATTGAATCATGTGGCAGGCGATGAGCTGTGTCAAAAAAGGATTGTGAGATCTCCTGCAGTCTAGGAATTGAAAATTTCTGAGGTATAACTCCCAACCCTACTTTAATTGAAAATCAAAGAATAGAAAAAATATTTTTATGTTTTTTTGTCCTGTTCTGTGTATATAATCTATGTTATGTCGTCCAAAAGAAAAGATAAAAAAGGAAGACGAGGAAGAAGAAGGTGAAGAGGAGGATGAGTAGGATTATCTAATATCCACCTTTACTTTTTCATAGTTATGTTTACATTTTTCTCTGACACTAATCGAAAAATGAGTATTTTGTTTTAGACTATATTGTGGTGAACTATTCTGTGGTGTGACATTTTGGATGATGTCTGTTGTGCTTCACTTATATGGGTTTTGATGCTTTATGACGAATACTACACTACCTTCATATTATACTTGACCATACACTAATCAAAAAATGAGTATTATGATATGTCACATTTACCTTATTGCGTCTGTTACTTATGATACCTGTAGATGAACACTTTTATATTTACATATCACATGATGTTGACACTGCACTTTAATTTAACTAATCCATTGAGTAGATTAATTTGGAAATTGTGTACAATTACTTGTTTGCAGGTCTTGCACTAATTTTAATGATGAAGTTTCGTAAGGAAAGGGGGAATGAAACTCTATGGAACTGCGGTTACACTAGATAATTGGATAAAGTTGTTGGCATCCCAATTTTAGGGAAGTTATTAACATTTCACTTAATTTCTTGAGTATGCTTTTGTGCTTCTTAGTAAAATCATTTTAGAGGCTTTTCATGGTAGATAAGTATCTTTGCTAGGTACTTGCAAAGCATTTAAGTGTGGAGGTGGGTGTATTATAACCCTTACCATTTGGATGAAAAATAATTCATTGAACCATGATTTGAATGACCTTAATTCTTGTTTTAATTAAATAATAGGCTATTCTAGATATATTCAATGATAATTAATTGGTATGGGTGAATAATCCAAAGAGTTCAATTAGTAAATTTGAAATTAGTAAGAATTTTTTATAAAGCTCACATAAGCATTTTTGTTTTTTTGCAAAGCATTTTTTTTACTTCCAAGGCAATCTTTTGATATTGACATTTATAAATAACAGGAGGGGTGAGCAGGAACTAAGTCAATGATGTAAGCCTAGACATGAGCTTAGGTAGTATTTCATTTTGATCTCCACTAGAATAGTTGAGCTTGAACATTTTCATACACATTATTCCATGCTTTAATTTCTTATATCCATACTAGTGGTGTCTTAGTAAGTTAGTCATTTATTGGTGTTTAATTTCTCTTTTAAAAAATGGTTAAATGCCATAGTGATATGTGGCCTAGGTATATGTCTACATACTTAAATGATCCCTACTATGATGTAATAAAAAAAGGAAATTGGTGACATAGTGATTTGCGGCGTAGGTATGTGTCTGCATATCCAGAATGATCCCAACTATTATAAAATTAAAGAGAAGAAAAAAATGGTTGAGACATCACAGTGATATGTGGCCCAGGTATTCACATTTATACTTGGAATGATCCCTACTATGAATTGAATATGTTAAAAAAATATATGTCGATAAACCGCATAATATGGTGAATTACTAAGATTACTAACTAGGGAAAATCATTCCACTATCAAAATTATCCATAAATTCCTGACAAAGCCAAATTTTATCATATTTTCAATTGACCTACAAACTTATGTGGAGACGAAATTGAAAGCTTAGCCTATTCTTTCCCTTCACAATAAATGCCGAGGTTCAGTGAGAAAAATTGCATGGGAGTAAATTACTTTTAAAGAAAAGCATGCACCACACTAAGATACTTATTTGAGTTTAATCTATTATCTGACTAATGGAATTGTGAATGATTGAGCACATATTATTTGATTGATAAGTTCATCCATTAAGTAATGCAAATTTCTTGAGTAAGCCTTGATTAATTTGTTTTTCAAGAATGATCATTTGAATTTACATATTGATATTATTTCTTCATCTAATATTTTGATATGAGTTATTTTTGCTAGGGACTAGCAAAAGATCAAGTGTGGAGGTGTGATAATTTCCTAAAATAAGTTATCTAGTTCCTTATTTTTATGTAATATTTGTGATAAATGAGAAAAAATGATTTAAATGAGTATAAATGTTCATAAATTCAAATTTATTTTATTTAAGATTAATTAAGCTATTTTGCTTATGTTTTTCTTACTAGAAATGTCATGTAAATCGAACAGGAGAAGTAAAATCTAAACTTATATTTTGGCTGTGTAGTTATTATAGAAATCCGTTTTAGTCATTATAACAAGTTCTGGATAGATTTAAAATTCGAATTTTGAATTTTGCGTCAAACTCAAATATGGAAGAATGCATCTACTGGGAGAAGGCGGCTCATTTTTAAGAAAGGAATCTCATACCTAAAATGGAAAAAAAAATTCTTGAGAGGGAGAGAGTTCTAAGAGCCATCATCTTGGAGAAGAAGGAGGAGAAGAACGGCTAGGCTTTGGATGCACCAATGGGAAGAAAGAAGACTCTAAAGTGAGATCTAAACACAAATTCTTGTAGCATTTTAACTACTAAAAGCTTGTCTAGTAAGATCTTCATTGTTGTGTGGTTTCATTCTTCAGGCATGAACTAAATTTGTTGATCATGTATGTTGAGATTACTTTTTCTTATTCTGATGTGGTTTTTCTATTTTCATATTTATGATTGTTTGAAAACCTATCTTTGTTGGATTTATGTTTTATTTTGTGAAATTTTTGGATCAAGAATTCATCCTCTAACTTACGTGGCGAGATTTGAGTGGGGAGTCGTGCAAAACTTTAGCCAATTTTCTATCTTTATACTGCGGTGCAAGATAAAAGAGAGTAGTGGCGTAAGTGTAGCATAAATTTCAACATACATAAAGAGAGAAAGAGATTTCATCTCATGATATCAACATTGATTTGCATGCTTTAAGTTATTCTCTTTCTACCAAAGTTAGAGATAACTAGGAGAATTAGGGTAAACAGATTTCTGAGATCGAGATATGATGACTTCCACTTTCAAATCATTACAAGGCAGTAATTAATCATTTCATGAAGGATCACACTAAAAACTCATAGCAATATGCAATGGAAATCAACGTACGCGACTATTTTTCCAACTTGATAAAAGAATTTTTAAGTAAGCGTTATTTAGTTTTAAATTTTTCTAATTTTAGTTGTTCTTAATTTAAATTCACTTTTAATCACCCCGCATGAATTAAAATAAAAGGTAGAGCTAGTACTTACGAGTGCTAAATTAGTCCCTTCTTCGAGAGAATGATCTTTTATAACTTTATATTACCTGATTCGGCACGTGCACTTGAGTTATTGCATAAATCTATTTCAGGCGACCACTGGGATTGGAGGTGTTGAGTGTGACACCCCAAAAATGGAAAGAGAACTTTTGATAGCTATCATCGGGCGACAATGGGTATCGTTGGGGATAGCGATAACACTTGACACTTTCAAGAGTTGAGTAAACTGGAAGAATTGTTGAGTAAGAGACTATCATGCGGCGATAATGGGTTTCATGCGGCATTACCACTCAATGCACACAATGCTATCAACGAAACATTGAGTAGACTCAACAGACTCGATGCTTTCGACGAATCATCGAGTGAGCTATCGCATGATGATATTGGGTAATGCTGGGGGATACTGTCGCATGTGGCTTGACATGTATCAGATGGCTGGAAGGCAGCTGATGAGCGGTGATTGACTAGGTCACAACGAATGCTGGTACTATCCGCAGGCGACATTTGATATCGCGCAATGATATTGTTTTGTTTGACAACTCATCTGAAATCATTGCCTTTTCTTCCTTTTTATGAAATGGTCATGTGGCTGGGATGAATCCGGAGACCACTAAGTAGAGATGTGGTGAAAAGAGAAGTCATTTATCTTCTTCTTACTCACTCTCCTCCTTTCATTGTCATCCTGAGAGATAAGAGCTAAGGAAGAAGGCTGAGGCTGAGGCTGATCTTGGAAAGCTTCGTGAAGGACATCCAGTGGACATAATCAAAATCTAAGGCTATACCTGTGAAGGTGAAAGAGACGTGCTCCTTTTCAACCAGATAGAAAACTTTGTCATGGCTCCGAAACGGATTATGAGGGTAACGATTTTCTCCTTGGACAAATGAAGTCCTTAATTTGCATATGTGCATGGAACCCCTCACCAAAAGGTGAAGAAAGGGTGGTTTCTAGTGGGACGATCATTCTGATCCCTGATAAAGTTAGATATAGATGCGAAAAGTTGCAGTTCATAATTTGCATGATGTATGAAGTCCATCCGGATATGTTTGTCTGGATTAGTGATGTTTTATTTTGCATGCCGGAGAAGACTCCGCACATAAATGAGTAGTTTATGGGGTCTGTGAGTTATGCCTATGAAATGGGAGGAGCAGGATGTACTGAAGATGCTCTCCAGGAAAATAGCCAATAAATTTCCACGATTTGGAAAACTATTGGATATCGCCGGGCGACAGTGAGTATCGTTGGTGATAGCTTCCAGTGAGCTATATTTGTGAGGCCTGTCTCAGCGAGACCTGGTGGCCATTGTATGAAAAACTAAGAGCTTGTAGTGCCCAGCTATGGTGGCCATGAGTGCCAGCCTATTTTATTTTGAAGCCTGTCTTATGAAGACCGTGAGGCTAGCATGTGAGTTGAGTCTTGCAGGCCAATTATTATGGCTGTGAGAACTGTAATGAAGCTGTGAGACTATAGTGCCCAGCTCTAAAGGCTAGTGAGTTGAACTAAAAAGGGGAGGCTGACCCACATCTTGTCATGGAGCTTGATTGCTCCAGCTTTCGTCAATGACACGGTGATTTGAGCTATGGGAAGAATGCTGAACTATACCTGTGTTATGTCAGTCTAGGTTGGATTTACTAAAGTAATTGGCTTTCATCTTTGGCATAATGGGAGTCTTTTGGCCACAGGCTGAAAAGACAAGGATGCTTCAGAATGAACCGTTAAGTCTTGGACCTCTGAACGGGAGGTGGTATCCTGAAAGTCTGGTACACAGAGAATGTGCCCTGAGTGCACGGGGCATGTAGTTGTTGACCCTACGTCTGTGGTGTATAGTGATTGAATTCATATTATTATTACCACTATATATTTATTTACTGTTGTTGCAGGGAAGGAGAATTGCTACCCCGAGTAAGGGGTGGGGTCGTTATAAATTGGTCTGCAATTGCTGACCGTTACTTTTTTGCCACGTTTTGGTGAGCTGTGATTTGCAGGTGCTGGAGAGCCAAGTGGAAAGTAGCGGGCTGAAGCCCTTATACTGCAATTAGCTGGCCCTCGTAGGACCTGTTGGAACCTTAGGTTCTGATTTGGGTTAGGATCACTATTAGGATGATTAGTTTGACCCAAAATGTATAGTCTAAGGGTCATAAGGCTTTCCAAGTATTCCTCAGAAAGAATCCCAGAAGAAGTGCAGAAGAATTCCAGAGAAAATCAATTTTGAAGTTCGGAAATTTTAGCTCTCAGAAATAGTCGAACGGAGTTCAACTATTGCAGTCCAGAGATAGTCGAACGGAGTTCAACTATTGCAGTCCAGAGATAGTCGAACGGAGTTTAACTATTGCAGTCCAAAAATAGTCGAACGGAGTTCAACTATAGTCGAACGGAGTTCAACTATTTCTGTGTTCAGCTCTAAGAGAACAGATAACTCAGATGCAGGTCAACTATAGTCGAACGGAGTTCAACTATAGTCGAACGGAGTTCAACTATAGTCGAACACAGATTGGAGAAGCTTTTTAGATTAAATTTTGGTGATTTCCTGTGCAGTTATTGGAGACAGCTGGCTAGAGTTATTCAAGGCTTAATTAAAGGAATTTACAGCTAATATATTTAATGCTAAATATTCTTATGAATATAGCCGTTGGGAGGCTGCATTAAATATGAATCAATTCAGAGGTTTATTGTCAGTTACCTTTCCAAGACAGTTTCTTTTCTTGAAAATGTCTCTGTCGCATCAGACAAGAATTAAAAATGACTTTTCTCAGCCCAGTGGATACATATATATATTTTATATAGCAAGATAGAAAAAATATATAGCAGAGAGACTCAGAAATAATAACAAGAGACAGAGAGAGAAAAAGCTTTCAAGAGACAACATATTCAGATTTGTCTACAGAGCTTGCTGGAGATTTTCATCTAGTTGAAGGCCTACACCCTGAAGCAAAGCTTCCACTCCTGAACTATTCTACATCTCAGGGGGAGCTTTGACAACATCACTGAATCCACATAGTCTTCTCATTGTGATTGAGAAAAGAAGACTTCCATCACTCTCTCATCCCCACCTCTGTAAAGGGTTTTTCAAACTCCCTTCAAAAGTTTGTGTTTGGTTTCTGAGACCTTATCAAAACTCAGTGGTGGCAAGACACCTGATCAAAAAATCTGGTTTGGTTTTTGAGCACCTTATCAAAAGCTCATTGGTGCCCAGGACACCTGATCAACTCATCCTGCAGTGGATTCCTACCAGGGTGGTAGAAGAGTGGATGTACCCAAGTTTAGGGGAACCACTATAAACTTCCTTGTTTCTTCTGTGTTGCTTGATTTCTTTCTGAATTTCTTATTTTGTGCTGTGATTCAACTCTAGTGTCTTGTTAAGATCTATCACTTTCAATTGGTATCAAAGCGAGGTTGGTTAAACATACCACACCTTGGTGGTTGTACAAGCTAACACCTGAATCAAAAGATCCTTGATAGATCATATTGTTCTTAAGAGTTTTTCATGGCACAAAATGAAGAATGGTCAAGCACTCGACCTCCTAAGTGCAATCTGGACAATCTTGCACTATGGAAGGCAATGATTAGGCTTTTTATGAACTCTATTGATGAAGCCATTTATAATTCTATTTTGTCAGGTCCCTTTACACCATCTGCAGCTACAGAAGCTCAAAAACAGCTTAAGATGGCTGATGCACAAGCAATGAACATTCTTGCAGAATCAATGTCTGATGAAATTTTCCAAGAGATTGCTGAATGTTCATCTGCAAAGGAAATTTGGGACTCTCTCACAGTAATGGCTGCTGGATCAGCAAAAGAAAGAACATCAACTGCTGATTCCTGGAGTAACTCTGAAGCTTCCTCTTGCACAACTGAGGATGAAGAAGAAGCAAGAGCAAGAGAATTTTGTCTAATGGCAATAGATGCATCTTGCAAAAGGTATGATGAAGATAAAGAATTTGAATCAAATGATGATGAAGATCAGGTTATCTCTACCCTTGACTTTTCATCAGAAGAACTTAAAACAGATTTTAAATTATTATGTAAAGATCTGATTCAATCTAAGAAGGAAATAAAACTTCTTAGAGAGAAAGTAAATAAACTTTCTTCTAAAAACATAAAATTCAATGAAGATTTAGAAATTACTTTAAATCATATAGCCTCATTAAAATCAGTTAAAGACTTTCAGAAAATCTGTGTTCAACATAATTCGTCGAACTCAGGTCGACGAACTCTGAATAGAGGTCAACGAAATTGGAACAGAGAAAACAACCTATATTATTCTCTGAACCGAGATCGACGATCTCACTATAAATCGTCGAGCTCAGGTCGACGAAAATATTCTTCGTTGAGCTCAGATTTTCATAGCAAAGATTTTAAATCATTTCATAATCAAAAATTTAAAAATCCTAATACCCAGTGGTTCATCCCTTCTAGGAAACTTCATCCACTTGGCTATAAAGATTTCCCTGGATATTACTTTACTTCAAATTATTATTGTGAAAGAAAAATAAGACCCAAGGCAAATCTGGGTCCAGAATTCCTAACATCTCCTTTCAGGAAAATTTTTCAGAAGGCTATAACTATAGGGGGAGATTATCAGAATCTCAGAATGAAAATGAACAAAAGTGCAGCTGTCACTTTATTAGATTCTATGCAGCTGCCCCTTAGTTTCTGTTTGTATTTCTTTTATTTTGAATCCCTTTTTAACAAAGCACCCATGTACATCTGCTATTATATTATAATTCAGGCAGATCTTTTTGCTTTGTATTTTGTTTTTATGTAAATAGTATCCTCACCCAAATAGGGGGAGATTGTTGGAATCTTAGGTTCTGATTTGGGTTAGGATCACTATTAGGATGATTAGTTTGACCCAAAATGTATAGTCTAAGGGTCATAAGGCTTTCCAAGTATTCCTCAGAAAGAATCCCAGAAGAAGTGCAGAAGAATTCCAGAGAAAATCAATTTTGAAGTTCGAAAATTTTAGCTCTCAGAAATAGTCGAACGGAGTTCAACTATTGCAGTCCAGAGATATTCGAACGGAGTTCAACTATTGCAGTCCAGAGATAGTCGAACGGAGTTCAACTATTGCAGTCCAAAAATAGTCGAACGGAGTTCAACTATAGTCGAACGGAGTTCAACTATAGTCGAACGGAGTTCAACTATTTCTGTGTTCAGCTCTAAGAGAACAGATAACTCAGATGCAGGTCAACTATAGTCGAACGGAGTTCAACTATAGTCGAACGGAGTTCAACTATAGTCGAACGCAGATTGGAGAAGCTTTTTAGATTAAATTTTGGTGATTTCCTGTGCAGTTATTGGAGACAGCTGGCTAGAGTTATTCAAGGCTTAATTAAAGGAATTTACAGCTAATATATTTAATGCTAAATATTCTTATGAATATAGCCGTTGGGAGGCTGCATTAAATATGAATCAATTTAGAGGTTTATTGTCAGTTACCTTTCCAAGACAGTTTCCTTTCTTGAAAATGTCTCTGCCGCATCAGACAAGAATTAAAAATGACTTTTCTCAGCCCAGTGGATACATATATATATTTTATATAGCAAGATAGAAAAAATATATAGCAGAGAGACTCAGAAATAACAACAAGAGACAGAGAGAGAAAAAGCTTTCAAGAGACAACATATTCAGATTTGTCTACAGAGCTTGCTGGAGATTTTCATCTAGTTGAAGGCCTACACCATGAAGCAAAGCTTCCACTCCTGAACTATTCTACATCTCAGGGGGAGCTTTGACAACATCACTGAATCCACATAGTCTTCTCATTGTGATTGAGAAAAGAAGACTTCCATCACTCTCTCATCCCCACCTCTGTAAAGGGTTTTTCAAACTCCCTTCAAAAGTTTGTGTTTGGTTTCTGAGACCTTATCAAAACTCAGTGGTGGCAAGACACCTGATCAAAAAATCTGGTTTGATTTTTGAGCACCTTATCAAAAGCTCATTGGTGCCCAGGACACCTGATCAACTCATCCTGCAGTGGATTCCTACTAGGGTGGTAGAAGAGTGGATGTACCCAAGTTTAGGGGAACCACTATAAACTTCCTTGTTTCTTCTGTGTTGCTTGATTTCTTTCTGAATTTCTTATTTTGTGTTGTGATTCAACTCTAGTGTCTTGTTAAGATCTATCACTTTCAGGACCTAAGGCGAACTTTTACTGTTTTAATGTGTGGCCATCCTATGTGCCGATGTTTGTAAACCCCACTTATGAAGTATAACTGTAAGGCCTGAAGGCCATAATGTTTGGTGTATTTTGTAAAGACATTCCAATTGTTTTTTTGTATACATTGCTGTTACTTGAGTTCAAATACAACCCTTAAAGCTTCATATAAAATGCTCTGAGTTAGGATACCGATAGTTTTGATATTAATACGTAACTTCGCCGCCTATCCGTGGAATATGGCATGGGGCCCCGACCGGACACTCTATTATATTTCTTTTGACGGATGGAGGTGTTATAAATTTGCGATCAGCTTGTATTCATATTCCTCCTACAAATTCGTGGTTGAATTCTTTAGCAGGGTGGCGAGCACGTGTATGTGCTTATCATTATAACATTAATGAACTCAAGAATGTCCACTTAGGAATGCAAATACACATGTTTGAGGAACGTACGTGTTCCTATTATTATTTTTGTAATGTTTTTTTAATTGCTTAATTGTGTGTTTCACGATTGTAGACGACTAGAATATGTGAGGGATAACATGAATCCCAGCACTTGGCGGAGAGTTATACATTCACTGAGGTGCCAACACCACCTCCTTCTGTAGAGACAGTTCAGAGGATAGCTGACGTGCCCTTCGATATGATCAATGCCCAACCTGAAAGGTATATGCAACAACCTTTTCCTCTCGCGGAATCAATTCTGGTTTGTTTGTTTGAGCAGATTGCAAGGGGAAGAGCATCGACTCAGCCTTTGAATATGTGTTTGATGCAAGGAATTCATACTGTTGTGGAGTACTTAAATGCATTTGTCGTGCTGAGACAACATGTAGTGTTTGTGCTTGAAACTGAGGAAACTAAGATCAACCGAGTTTATGAAGGTTTGCGCCTTGAACTACATTTTCTATTGATGGGTCCTAAGTTAATGGGATCCAAAACATTTGTGGTGTCAGCGAGATCGTTGGAGATGAACTTGGCAAAAGTCCACTAGACGGCAGAGTTCAGGGAATCGAGCTTTACAAGGAATGGAAGTCTGCTTACCGCAGTAGATGGGCATGCAAGGCTAGGGCATCGAATATTCAGGCTTCACTTTGCTATACGCATGGACGAAAAGGACATCTCTGCTATCGTGGCGGTTCCCAGAAGGAATAGAAGGCTAAGGCTAGAGCAGCTGCAGGGCATACTTGGGCAAGAGTAGTACTGGGTGCAGCTCAATTGGTGATAAGAAGTGAAGGAACTTGATGAGTCCATTTTATATACCTGTTTTTGGACACATCTGGGCTAGTTTTCATGCATTTGCACTTCACTTTTAGTTCTATATCGTTCATATTTCATCTTGTCTCTATTTCCATAGGAAGTGCACACTTAGGCCCGTGGTTGTGTAATTTTTGTACTTTTATTGTTTGTACTCCTTTTTGTGATTACCTAGAATGTCTGCACAGATTAGTGATTTGTTTTTCCTTTTGGTACAGGGGTCGTGTGCGTGTTCCAGGATGGTTGTGAAACAGGAATACGGCGCACGATCATGGGATCTAATGCGCACGACCACTGGTCGTGCGCCCCTGATTGTGCGCACTACTCTTCGTTTTCCAAAATCTGCCTGGGGTAATCGCACGACAACTGGACCTAGTGCGCACGACCACCGGTCGTGCACCACTGATCGTGTGCTTTGATTCCTCTTTTCTAGAGTTCTGTCTGGGGTAATCGCACAACCATTGGACTTAGTGCGCACGACCACTGGTCGTGCGCCACTGCTCGTGCTCGTTGTCCCAGTTCTTCTTCCTAATCTATCATGCAAGTGTGCACGATCACTGGACATAGTGCGCACGACCACTAGTCGTGCGCCCGTGATCGTGCGCATTGTTCAATTCTGCTTTGTATAAATATCGCAGGTCTCGCCCTAATTCGGGATCGCTGGGATCACTTGACATTTCTCCGCCATTTTCATCTCCGAGGAAGGGTTCCGCCATTCCCATTCATCTTCCATCGTAGGGAGGTGCTCCGGGCAAGCTTTCACCGCCAAATCCAAGCCGGAGCTTCCTCTCGGCCTCCTCCTTCATCTTTGAGCTTCAAGAAGATCTTGACCTAGATTTCTCCACCAAGCTAGGAGAAGTTGTGCCATCCTCCACCGGAGCGTGACACGAAGAAGACGGGCCATTGGAAGGTGGTGACAGCCCTTCTCTACCCCGGACGCAGTTGAGGACCGATCTTGGACGCGGATTGACAACCCGACGATTCCAACCGTGAATCCTCAGCAAGACATCAGATCCGGTCGATTTCGCACACTCTTTTCTTGTTTGGTTGTTGAATGTGTAGTTGAACTCTTGTATATGATAAAGTATGCTTTGTTTGTAAAATATTTTTATACAATCATGTATATGATTTTGTATTTTTGTTATTTGCTTGAGGTGCGCCTATTCCATCCACCACCATCCACCCTTGCCGTACTAGCAATTGCTAGTGGCGTGCGTAGCGAAGAGGTGCTCACGACCCGCATTCCGCCGTTCTAAACACCACATCCGCAAGACTACTCGCCCATCCGCCTAGTGATTCAGTGCATAGCGGCCCGACTAGTCTTCCATCCCGCCTGGCGAAGCATCGCATAGCGGCGTTGCATATGAGTAGTTGATAGTGTTTTATTTTCTTTGCCCGCAATTTCAAAACCCCCATCGTTACCACCGACCCTAAGGACTTCAATCTCAAGTCCTCCTCGAAATTAACTCCACCTTACTATGTTCCTTGAGAGATCAATACTTGGTAAAACTCGCCCATTTTATATTACTTGTGCGACCGGTTCACTACCGTGAACTTACGCATCAAGTTTTTGGCTCCGTTGCTGGGGAACACAATTGTTTGAGTTTCTGGCGAGGGATACGTGAGATTGCCTTCCTTTTCCTTTGTAAATCGCTTTTGTTTTGTTCTAGTTCTATTTTGTCTGCCTTTTTCTTGTTTGTTTATGCAATTGTAGTAATATATTGTTGGATTTCATAATTTGCACAATTAATTTTGAATCTGCTGTTTCGATACCATGTGGGGATATTCATATGCCCAATGTCATTGGTGTGGAAAGCTTTCCCACGCTAGTCATGAATGCCCTACGAGAGATATTGAGCATAAGCCTCAGCGCACAATGCATGAGATGTTGTATTCGTACAGCCCTTCAAACACTGTGCCCCGAGCTTATGGTCAAACGTCCTCGCCACATACACCGTTCTCTTATTCCTCTCTGGCCCCACAAGGACCGCAATGTAATGGGAGAAAGTGTTTGTATTGTCGTAGAACAAATCATGTTCTGAAGGATTGTGTCGAGTACCTCCGTGTTATGGAAGAGGATGATGAGCCGGACATCCGGATCATCCTGACTCCTACCCTTGGTGGCACACCTTCATCATCTGGTTATGTGTCCCTGTCACCTTCATTTGTTGAAGGGAATGATATGGACACAACCACCAGATGTGTGACTGATCTAGGCTTTGACATGGCTGAGCCCATCTCTCCTGTGCATACGTCTCCAAGCGTGGAGCCGATTCTTTTTGAGGAACCTGCGCTTGACTTTCATCCAAGCAAAGTTCCTCTGCCTTTTGTCCATTTTACTTCAGTCGTCTCTGGCGACATTTTTGACAATGCAACACAAGTTGAGGCTTGTGATACATGAGTTGTTTCCACTCCCATGGAGGAGGACAACCTTCCTGGTGTCGAGGATTCTCCCTTGATACCAAAGGAGGAAGTCCAAGTCTTGGTGGAGGCTTATATGGATCCGACCGAGCCTTGTAGCATTGTCGACATTGCTGACGATATTTTTCTACCTCAGCCTTTGGGGAGTGAAACCGGGATCAATCCCCTGATTATTCTTTATGTTCTTCATCTCTTTTATTTCTTGACCCCCCTTCCTTATCTGAGCCTGTGTAGGTTGAATCTCCCAGGGTAAGTTGGGTTAACCTTGAGCCTTGCGCTCAGGCTGTCGATGAGTGCATCCTCTTGTGTGAGGAGGTTCCTACCTCCTTCACAGTGGAAGCCCCTGCCATCATCTTCGCCCCCAGCAAACTTGTGGTGAATGAAACCTTGCGAGGCAAGGATTCATTTTATGGTGAGAAGAGTGACGACCAACGCTCTTTCTCTTCTTACTTCCTATTTACTCTGCCTGCAAGGAGCAGGTATGATTATTTAGGCAGAGGGGTAACTGTTTTATCACAGTATCAGTACCTGTTACCGCAACAGATAATGGAACAGTTACCGGTGCATTTTTCTTTTCATAGGCCCATTAGCTAGAAATGTTTAGAATTTAATAAGTCGTGCTGGGATGACAATAACCCCAGTATTTATCTTTCATTTCCTGCATTTTTATTTTTCATGTCTACTTTAGTTTTAGCATTTATTTTTGTATATTTTTCTTTTGATTTTGTGGAGCTCACCCCTGCAGGTATTCATGGCAAATCGCATTGGCGGAGTTGTGATTCTTCGTATGGCGGGCATGCTTCGATTTTTCATGCGTCTTCTGGTATGCTCACTAGCTGAGCATTGGGTAACCTCTCCCCTTGTTTCTATCTGATTTTCATTTCTTTATCATATACTCTATTGCTTAGTTTAAGTCTGGGGGAGAGTCAGTTTTGTTACCTTTTGCACGCGCACATTTCTTGTGCATACTAGAAGCTTTTTTAGATTTATTATGATTAGTTCATTGCATCACACACCACTGTACCCACATGAGCGCGTGCTTAGCTTTTTGCGTGCTGCGAGTTAAACTCGTTTCTTTTGTATGATTTGGGAAAATTATGGTGCTGGCTTAGGACTGTGAGACTGGGTAAAATGTTGACCCTACTGTGCTCGTAGTAGAGTGCTCTCATCTCGTGTAGAAATTAGAGTAGATTTAATTTTTCTGTATGCTTTTAGTATTATATTTTTCTAATTACGTAAATACTTTTTATTTTACTCAAAAAAAATTGGTGAATCCGGTGTGAATCCGACGGTAGCTTAGGGATGTGTGTAGACGGCAGTTAGGTTCGTATTGCTCGAGTCGGGAGGATGGATAGTCTTTCTCGTTGGCTAGGAACTTGCCCCAAGCTGTTTTTGAAGCATGGGTATAGGTTATTTCACTCGCATGAGCGTGATGTAGGCTATCATTTTGGCCCGGTTGAGCTTTGTATCGTTCCTAACGTCTTGTCCTCGCTAGCCCCGTTGTGCCTACCCATTCTTTTGATTCAGCTCCACCTTTATTTCACCAAAGCCTCAAAGCCAATCTTAGTCGCACTCCCAAGTCGAGCTTTAGAGTTTTACATTTTTCATGTTGGGGTGTTGATGTGGTGCTGTTACACGTGAAAATATGGATGTGCTCCAAAGCTTATATTTGCTGAATTTGTTAAAAGAAAAGTAATTTGAAAAAGAAAATGAAAAGTTAAAAAAAAATGATGTTAATTGTGAAAAAGTGAAAAGTCAAAGTAAAATTGAAAATCCTATTTGAGATGTGATTATTTGTGGAGTAGGCGGTGCACACACCCATATGTTAAAAGTTAAGTTTGGGGGTGTGGTGTACCCGCATATATTTTTGTTAGCTGATGGATTCTTTCTTTGATAGCTCATTTGGGTTAGGTGCATAGCCATTCTTATTTATCATTGTTTACCTCACTGAAACCCAAGCCCCATCTCTTCTCCTAAAGTCCTACTGATTCGTGTGTGAACCAAACCAGTGCCGTGGAGAGAATGCGAAAGGGCAAGCATATGGTCACCGACATTGGTGGATTCCTATAGAGGTTATCCCGAGCCCCGATCTTTGGTAATGCTCGCCTAGCGATTAGTCTACTTTCTCTTTATACGTGACTGGTTGATTCAATGTGATTCTATTTTTTAGTAGTAATAAAATTTTGATACGCATTGTGAAAAATATAAACTATTCTGCATACTTAGAAATTTCTTCTATTATATTTTTACGCGTGCGAGCATGCGACTTCGCATGGTACTCTGTATCGCAATTTCTTTGTTTGCTAGTAATTTTCCCTATCTGCTTTGATTTTGTTTGCTCGGGACGCGCAAACAGTTAAGTCTGGTGGTGTGATGAGTCCATTTTATATACCTATTTTTGGACTCATCTGGGCTTGTTTTCACGCGTTTGCACTTCACTTTTAGTTCTATATCGTTCATATTTCATCTTGTCTCTATTTCCATAGGAAGTGCACACTTAGGCTCGTGGTTGTGTAACGTTTGTACTTTTATTGTTTGTACTCCTTTTTGTGATTGCCTGGAATGTTTGCACAGATTCGTGATTTGTTTTTCCTTTCGGTACAGGGGTCGTGTGCGAGTTCCGGGATGGTTGTGAAATAGGAATACGGCGCACGATCATGGGATCTAATGTGCAGGACCACTGGTCATGCGCCCCTGATCGTGCGCACTACTCTTCATTTTCCAAAATCTGCCTGGGGTAATCACACGACCACTGACCTAGTGCGCACGACCACCGGTCGTGCGCCACTGATCGTGTGCATTAATTCCTCTTTTCTGGAGTCCTGTCTGGGGTAATCGCACGACCATTGGACTCAGTGCGCATGATCACTGGTCGTGCACCACTGCTCATGCGCGTTGTCCAAGTTCTTCTTCCTAATCTGCCATGCCAGTGCGCACGATCACTGGATATAGTGCGCACGACCACTAGTCATGCGCCCGTGATCGTGCGCATTGTTCAATTCTGCTTTGTATAAATATCGCAGGTCTCGCCCTAATTCGGGATCGCTGGGATCCCTCGACATTTCTCCACCATTTTTATCTTCGAGGAGGGGTTACGCCGGTCCCCTTTATCTTCCATCATAGGGAGGTGCTTCGGGCAAGCTTTCACCGCCAAATCAAAGCCGGAGCTTCATCTCGGCCTTCTCCTTCATCTTTGAGCTTCAAGAAGATCTTGACCTAGCTTTCTCCACAAAGCTAGGAGAAGTTGTGCCATCCTCCACTGGATCGTGACACGAAGAAGACGGGCCATTGGAAGGTGGTGACATCCCTTCTCTACCCCGGACGAAGTTGAGTACCGAGCTTGGACGCGGATTTACAACCCGATGATTACAACTGTGAATCCTCAGCAAGACTTCGGATCCGGTCGATTTCGCACGCTCTTTTCTTGTTTGGTTGTTGAATGTGTAGTTGAACTCGTGTATATGTTGAAGTATGCTTAGTTTTTAAAACATTTTTATACAATCATGTCTATGTGATTTTGTATTTTCGTTATTTGCTTGAGGTGCGCCTATTCCATCCACCACCATCCACCCTTGTTGCACTAGCAATTTTTAGTGGCGTGAGTAGCGAAGAGGTGCTCACGACCCTCATTCCGTCGTTCTAACCACCTCATCCGCAAGATTACTCGTCCATCCGCCTAGTGATTCGATGTATAGTGACCCGACTAGTCTTTCATCCCGCCTGGCGAAGGATCGCATAGCGGCGTTGCATAACAGTAGTTGATAGTGTTTTATTTTCTTTGTCCGCAATTTCAAAACCCCCATCGTTACCTCCGACCCTAATGACTTCAATCTCAAGTCCTCCTCGAAATTAACCCCACCTTACTGTGTTCCTTGAGAGATCGATACTTAGGAAAACTCGCCCATTTTATATTACTTGGGCAACCGGTTCACTGTCGTGATCTTACACATCAGAACTCCATAGTTAAGTGTGCTTTGGCAAGAGTAGTATTGGGATGGGTGACCTCATGGGAAGTCCCCGTACGGCCCAACTTTGATGTCGAGTTCGCTCATCATAGGGAGGTTATGGCCACCAACAACCCGCCAGTGGACTGGAGAGGTGTTGTGGTGCATGGGCGGAAGCCCTGTAACGTCGCCTAGAGCGGAGCCGTAATATTGTCTCTTTGGATCAGCTAGCGTCATTACATTAAGCACTCACCGTGAGCACCGAGTGTGAACATGATGAGGTTCTGCATCTCCTACCGGATGTCCTCAAACATGTCGAGAGTTGTGAGTGGGGGAGGGGAGGTGGCGAGTCAGCCCGGTCAGGTCCTTGTCCTTCACCTCTAGTCATTTAGCCCGCCAAGTTTTTTTAGTACTGGTCACTCTCCATTCCCACCGCATTATAAATTTGAAACTGGGAACCAACCTCTGTGGAGTTTGGACCCTTGGGGAAGGGGTTTATGCACACTTACTTCTTCTAACAATCTTGACTGACTGAAGACTTAGAACTTCAAACTAAACTAAGGCTCCAGCACGGAGGTCCCACCACACACCCGAAACATCTTAAAGTGCTTCCCCTCCTTAGCCTGTGGTGAGCTAAGGGCACATCAAAAAGTGCAAGAAGATCTGGATATTAAAGAACTGGAATGCTTGCACCCTGAGGTACCCACTTGGGTTTATTTATAGATTTCTAAAAGTGGTCTTTCAACAACTTAAATCTGTTGTTTTGAACAAATATACGCAGCCCAAACCGGTCTGCCAACAACATAACTCTTCTCTTTTTGGGGGGGGGGGATTCTTGCAGAGCAATGGAGGTATAATGGTAAAAATATCTCTGAGCGAGAGGTATGTGAAATTCCCACTCACTTAGGGAGGCGAGTGCTTGATGGGGTTGGCACTCGCCGCCTCCCTATTGCCTAGGGCGAGTGCAGGCCGGACCTGCCCCACTCGCCAAATACTAATGAGAGCCGGGGGCGCGTGCGAGCCCACCAACTCCACTTGATACGCACATGTTTTACCCCCAATCTACGCAAGCCGAGCAACCCCACTACACTCGCCACCCCCTTAGCTGACTTGCATGATCTGAACTGCGCCAAATTGTTGGGCCGGCTCCTATCAATCCGACTCATTGGATATAGGGTAGTACAATTAGATCTGAGTTAAAGCTTTTCCTTGGATATCCAATTATGCATCTTCTCTTGTTTCCTGAGAGAATATATTATAAATAAGAAAAATATATAAAATAAGAGCAAGCTTTCATTTGCATTAAGCCAACTCCACGTAAAGATCTTGAACCCGCAACATTTGAATCTACAATTCCACTCATTTCTATCCAATGGCCACAAAGATATTTGAGTACCCCTGTAATGTTGGCAGTGAATTGGTATGCAATAGATTCAGAGACACAAGTGATAACATATAGACTGTAATCAGAGTGCTCAATACCGTCAACCTAGAGTATGTGATCTTACAGCCAACTCTACTAATGAGAAATGAAGTGGTAGAGTTCTTTGCTAATGCAATGATGCATTCCACTGGGCAAGACACATACAAACCAAAGTTTGTTGGACCATGTTGAGTAATATTTATAATTAGTAATTTATTATGTAAATAAATCAATAATTGCTTTAGTTTTGTTTTTTTATTTCTAGCTTATTTTATTTTGCATTATACAGATTTTCTGCTCAATTTTGGCAAAGTTGAGTTTTTTAGGTGACACCCCTTTGTCACACTCGTGACATAGGGCACATAATAGTAATTCATCAAAATTCTTGCTCACGACCAATTTCAAGCCAACACATCAGATCACGCACAAAGTAGATGCCTGTAACACAGGTGTCACGGTCATGTCTGCCCCGTTATTGCTTCTAGATGATTCGAGAATTCGAGCTATTCTTGATTTTGACCTACTTAGCGCACCCAATGTCACAACTCCAAGTTACGCCCGTGACCTTGGGGTGTATACTTCCAATTTTTGCCTATAAATAGATCTCGGCGCCCTTAGCAATTCTTCCACTTGGACTACCCTCTTTAGGTGGTTTTCCCCTTCTCCACCAGCCAGTTTTATATTTTCATTTTTATGTTTTCTTTATTTTTGTAATTTCTTATTATGTAAGCTTTAATTAAGTGTTGTAATTTATTTTATTAGCTTACTTTAAATTGTTGTAATGCCTCTTTTTGCTTAATAAAATACTATAAATTGTATTTAAGATTTGTTTATATTTCCATCTACTCATTTGAGTAGATCTTGCACTAATGCATTTATTTCCTGTCTACCCATTTGTGTAGACACCCAATGTCACGTCCCCAAGTCAGACTCGTGTCCTGGGGGAGTGTACTTCCAAATTTTGCACTTTTGTATTTTCGTTTTTATGTTTTCTTTATATTTGTAATTTCTTTTGATGTAAGCTTTAATTACGTGTTGTAATTTATTTATTTTTAGCTTAGTTTAAATTGTTGTAATGTCTCATTTTGCTTAATAAAATACTAGAAATTGTATTAAGCTTTGTTTATATTTCTCATCTACTCATTTGAGTAGATCTTGCACTAATGCATTTATTTCCTATCTACCCATTTGTGTAGAACTTGCTTATGTCATTACATCCCCTCTACCCGTTTGAGTAGAGATTGCATTTCAGTTCTTTCATTTCTGTATTTTCATTCAAAATCTTAGATTTCAAGTTGAAGTAATTATTTACGTGCAATTTCAATTTCATAACTTAGGATTTATTTTTGTAATGTCTTTTTATCTTCAGTTTCTCTTTTTGTAGACATCTTTATTTCAAAGTTTTTCGTTTAATTTGTTCTATTTGGAGCATTGGTTTGAAATTATTGTATATGTCATTTCTGTTTTAAGTCTCCTTTGATTTATTCTTGAAAATAACGTGTCAAGATGATAAATCAATTGCGAATTTCAGCATTAGTTTTCATAGCTATTTAGCTAAGAGGCTCGTTTATGCGAGTCGATCGCTCAGAAATAAAAAGATTTGATCATATCCCTCGAAAGAGGACAATGTAAATCTTCTTGATAGTTATCAAATAATATAACATGATTCACCCCTTAAAGCGAGGTTTAGGTTATCAATTATAGAATGAGAAATCGGTTAATATTCCTAATCTCAAGTGTGTGTTTTCCTCGAGAGAGGTGCGTTCCTAATTTGGGAATGTCCATAGTCAAGGAATTGATAAAAGTGAAATAATTTATCTGTTATTTTCATTTCAAGGAACATTTTCTCAAGTCTTTTTTCTCTCTTCATTCATGTTTTAGTTTTATCTTCTTTTCGCAATTATTTTTATTTTAACTTCCATTTCAACTTTTTTCTGATAAACTAATAATTTTATTTTCTTGAAGTAGAAATATTACCTGAATCTAAATTAGACATTGATATGTGTTTTATATCCTGTACAACACGTGATAGGTGTGCTTGCCTTTATCGTAGTGTATAAGTAAGAAATGATTTTTTACTTATCATGTTTTTGGAGTCATTGCTGGAAAATATTTTGTGGATATTTTGAAAAAAATAAAAAGCTATTTCTTTTATCCTCATCTTTTTTTTTTATTTTTCCCCCTCTAAAAATAAAAGTTTTCTATCATAAAAGTTTTAGAGAAAGATTTGTGGTTCATCTCATCGCATCTCCACGTCCAAAGTGCGTTCTTCATCGAGAATACCTAGGGATTTCCAAAATTTAATTATAACAACTAAAATGTACTTACTTGTTTCTTTTGTTCATAAAAACCAAAAAGAATTAAAACTTATAAAAGTTACTTAAAATATTTTTCTATCTTTTGTTTTGTTTTTTTAGTTTATTTTTTGTATAAAAAATTTAAGTTGTATGTTTTCTTCAAAAAATAAAAAAAAAACATAAATCATGAAAAATAACAAAAATATTTTATATAATTTAAATGTTTGAAATTTTATATTTTTATTATTTTGTTCTTTTAACATATTTTGCAGGTGCTCTTGCAGACTTGCCTCCACCCACATCTCCAATGCAGGGACGTGCCCTTTCCCCCATCTTAAAATTTATTTATCCTTCCTTTTTAATTTATATCACTGTGCAAATTTTTCCTTTTTGTATTCCTTTTTTTATATTTCTTCATACTTAGGGTTCAACATTGAGGACAATGTTGAGTTTTAAATATGGGGGTATTTTCCCTTCTGTATAAAACTTTTTTTCTTTCCTGTAAATTAGAATATTAAAATGCTAAATAAATTAGAAATTTCAAAATTTTAATTTCTTGAAAATGGAAATTTGGGTTGTCAACCCATTGCATCTCCTAGTACCTCGAGAACCCTCCGTCGGGTATACCTTAGGATGTCTAATAAATAAACAAATAAAAAAAATATTTTTAACTTAAATTTCTTCTTATTTTAATTTTCTTAAGTATTAATATGTATATATAGCAAAAAATCCAAAAAGATCATATTTTAAAATTTCCAAAGATAGTAAGAACTTGTACAAAAATCCAAAAATATAGTAAAAGCCCTACTTAAATTTTTGTTGTTTCCAAGGCTAAATAGAATTTATTTATAAGTATTTTTATTATTTTTGATTTACAAAAACCTTTATTTTTTAGAGTTTGTTAGATTTAAATTGTTAGATGAGTTAGTTTTAAGAATCACTTTTTTGTTTTAATTTGATTAAACAAATTTGCTTTAGCACTACTCTTTAGATTTAAATTGCTGCTTATTATGTTATGTTACAAAATCATCCATAGACTATAATTATCATTACTTCAATCTTTTGGAAACTTAGGAATATTCAATCTACCAAAGTTGCTCTGAAACTATTTTATTTTATAAATCTAGCGTTTCTTTTAAACCCTTACCCATTACCCTTTCCCTACCAAATAAAAAGATGCATTAAAAGATCAGATGTTTTGAGAATATGATTTCGTTCCCTAACATATGCACCCAATTTCAGTAAAATATTATATGACATGGAGTATGTGATCCTATACATATACATTTTGTGTTGTTTTGAAAATTTAATTCTAAAAGATAATATGTCAACGAAAATAAGATTTTTGTTTTCTAAACATATACAAATAAAATAAAAATTCATCACCTCCAATCAAAAATATTTTAATAGGCCAAGTTTAAACCCCTCTTAGCCAATTTAATTGAAGCCTAGAAGAAAAAAATTTAAATTTTGGGAGAGAATAATTAGTAGGTTTTATTTTTCCTTATAATTCTTTTTGAAAGGTTAAAGTTCTTAAAATTCTAGTTTAATCTAGTCGCTAACGATTGCAATTTTTTTCTTTTTAGCTAACTTAATGATGTCTTTTGGCTAAAACATTTTGTCTTTTTAAATCGTTATGATAGTGTAGGGCTTACCTCTTTAATCTGTAAAGTTTAATTTTTTGCTTAGTTTTGTCTTCAATAGAATATTAGTCTATTTAAAAATTTTGTAAATTTTGAAAGAAAACACTTTTTCTCAGATCTGAAAATATAGTACTTCTCTAATTCTTAAAAGCTCTCGCTGAATTTCTAGAAGAAAACGAAAAAGAATCTAAATTTATTGCACATATCGGATCTGTGAAATTACTGAACTCTGAATGAATGTTAATCTGCATTCTTGAGATCGATCGAGTTTTTTTTCTTTCCAAGAGGAATCGTGGATCGGGAGAGTTATCAGTGATAAAGTTCTTCTTGAAATCGATTTGAAATCTCAAACGTTTTTGCCAATTAGAACAATAATTGATTTGTGATTAGCGTTCTCAAAAATAATCCAAGACTATTTATAGATGATTCCTCACTAATGACTCGATTTTGAATTCAGGTCTATCATCCAAGTGAATTGTACATGGCAAAATCCCTAATTTTGGAAAGCCATAAAATGACAACGATGCTAAATAAAAATTGACTTAAGTTCTATTCATCGAGATATCAAGTGTACTCTCCAGACTACTCGAGGAACCAATCGAAATCACTTGGGAGAGAGCTTGTGTTAGATGTTGAGACTACACGAGACATTTTGACGAATTTGCTGAAAGCTCTTGAGAGTACTCGACGAATTTACTTGTAATCTCGAACAATTTTACTTATAACCAGCTAACCACAACTATCTCTGGAATACAAGGTAGTTCACTTGACTTCTCATGAGGACTCAACAAATTTTTTGAGTACTCACATAAGTACTCGACGAATTCCCTTGATTTCTCTACTAAATTACTTAGCCGTTCTGATCAGGAATTCTCAGTGATCTCTGTAGTACTCCTGAGATCAGTTGACGAATTCTACAAGATCTTACATGAGTACTCTACATATTTAACGAGATCTCACGTGATCACTCGATGAATTTGCCTTAGCCAAAATCTACAACTTCTAAACAACAACTTCCTTTATGTGTTAGAGGAAGTACACTCTATTAGAGAGATTACACATGGGTCAACACGATGTTCTATATAATGAAGGATTACATTGCACAGAACAGTGTTAGAAGACTCATTGTAACCTAACAATGATTTGTGCTTGTCAATAAAAACCTTCACCACACACAACTGAAACTAACATCAAATACACCCTCAAGTCAACTTAGTTTGAGGGACACTTCTTCAAATCAGGGCAATTATGGATACAATAACCAACATATACTAGTTGTATGGATTACTTGTAGGAATGCGGTACCACCTCCCCACAACATATTAGGATGACAGAGGTGGGGTTCGGGGTAGGGGGTCTTTTGTGGTCAGCCAAAAGCTAACCCATGTTGTACCACATTTTTGTTGATGATGAAGGTATATGTACTGCAGAGCCGAGCAGGCAGTAGTGTTGGGTTTCTCTATGAGGATGGCACAACACTTGTGCACGCAACGGAAGAATAAAAACATCAAGAAAACCCAAAAGAGATGGGATCGGGCCATGGTAGTTGAATCAAGAAGTAAACATACAACTAGGCAAAAATTACCTAGGTGGCGTTGAGTCATAACTCAACGGAGATGCTCCAAGCTTCGTGTTCTTGCTGGTGGCGAGTTATACGAGGAGTGATATCCACGTCTCTACAGAAATCCACACGAGCGGGAGAACACCGATCTATCCGTCGCACGGGTAATCGGGAAGGAGAGAGACCGCACCTTGCTTTTCCACGAACTGCTAGGTCCGCGCCAGGAATCGAAACACCAGCGACAATCGCTGGAGAGGAGGAGGGCGATGGAGCGAGCACGGCGGTGGCGGAACACTTCCGTCGGCGGCGGGATTCGGGATCTGCGGAACGAACGAGCAAGGCGGAACACTTCCGTCGCGGGATTCGATCAGAACTGTTGTTCCCGAAAACCCTAAGTGTTTATTTATACCAAAGGCATAAACAGACTTAGGAATATCGCTATCCGCTGACCACCCAGAAAATTAGGGTTCCGGAATCGGCGAGAATCACCCAGCAGATTCGGTGAGAATCAATCGGAGAGAATCACCTAGGATCGGCGAGAATCAGTCGGCGAGTATCACCTACGATCGGCAAGAATCAGAGTACAATACTCGACGATTCACGTCGATCGTCGGTTGATGATACACGATGATCGTCGACCTTACGGTCGATGATAGTCGACCCGCGGTCGACGATACTCGTCGATCCTCGACAATTCATGATGATCGGCGAGAATCAGAGTACAATACTCAACGATTCACGACGATCGTCGACCTTCGGTCGACTATTCTTACCAATCCTTCAAGGCAACATTTGCCCAACACAACGATCCTTTAAGGCAACACTTTGCCCATAACCCCATTCAGGTCGGTGATTGGTAACCTTAAAAACACATTCAATCATCCAACTTCTCCACATCTCGTATGTGCGACCCTGCAGGCTCATATCGCGTTGGCAGTGAGATTACATGTTTGGCCACTTCTAGATCACCATGGTAACTCCAACAGTCTCCTACTTGATCTTGAAAGTATCAAACCAAAAACCTCACAAACAATGAGCGGCATCTAGCAATACATCATTGCTCCCCAAGCAATAAGAGTTTATAGCTCATAAGCCTTTATGACCAATGTATCAGCATTGTCTTTGTCCCTTTGTCCCTTACATCCGGAAAGAACTAGAGGCATGGACCGTGTCACCCTCGTAATAGCTCAATCCAAGTTTCTTGATCCAGGATGGACTTCCAGAGAATGGTGAGTCCAATATCACATATTGACTCAACCAAGCATGGCCATGCATTTCTCAGTCCAGTTCCATCAAGGGGCCCATGGATGCAACTCCTGTCATACAGGAGGACAAATCCCATATCTGCTCACACACAAACACCCAAATGATTCGTAACATGCCAAACAACCACCCTTATCATCAACCTTTCTCAAGGAAGACTTTAGATGGCATCAAAGCACGCTCTTCCTCACTTGATGAATGCTGTGATTTCAGGTCAAAGGACGACAACACCATTGTCAACTGAGACCTACTCGTGACACGATTGGATGACAATCCACAGAGTAGTCTCATGTTGGGTCTGTCCAGTACAACTTATTCACTAACAAGTACCCACGTGATGACTTGATATCACAATATCATGACCTGTGAGAACCGGTCATCAGTCAACGCACGTGCTAGCCTTCATGTACCATCATCACCCTTAGCTTCTATGATGATACTCGACCAGGGATCTTTTAAGAATGAAGCTTCAAATAAATCTTGGTCTCTCACATTCAAGTCACGTACTTGATGTCCCATGGAAGCGAACATTATAAGGGTATCTATTATGTTAACATTTAACTATTATATAGAAAAACTCATAATAAATCAACTTGCCATTAATTGTAAGAGAAAAACTAGGTACACTGTTCATCATATGAACAAATAGCCAACAAAATACATGTTTACATGCAATCCACAAGATTCTCACTAGAGTTGATCTTTTAGGTATCGTATACCCATCGATCTAGTATGACCATCATGCTTTCTCTGCGCGAGAGGCTTTGTCAGTGGATCCGCAATATTCTCCTCAGTCGGCACTCTGCAAATGTTCACATCTCCTCGTTCGACAATCTCATGAATAAGATGAAACCGCCGAAGTATGTGCTTGGAGCGCTGATGGGATCTAGGTTCCTTAGATTGTGCAATTGCACCATTGTTATCATAGTAGAGAACTACGGGACCAACAATGCTAGGAACTACATCAAGCTCGCTGATGAATTTCCTAATCCATACAGCCTCCTTCGTCAGAATAGCTGCGGCGATATACTCGGCCTCTGTTGTAGAATCAGCAACTGTCTCTTGCTTGGAACTCTTCCAGCTTACAGCTCCTCCATTCAGGCAAAACACAAAACCTGACTGAGACTTGGAGTCGTCTATATCAGTTTGAAGCTAGCATCTGTGTAACCACTTACAACGAGCTCTTCCTCTCCACCATACACCAAGAAAACATCCTTAGTCCTTCTCAAGTACTTCAGGACATTCTTGACTGCAATCCAGTGACACTCACCGGGGTCTGACTGATACCTGCTAGTCATGCTCAAAGCAAAGGAGACGTCGGGTCGAGTACATAACATCGCGTACATGATTGATACAATTGCCGAAGCATATGGAATCAACTTCATGCGGTCCTTATCTTAACAAGACTTTGGACACTGGTCCTTAGAGAGATTTACACCATAAGATATGGGCAAAAATCCTTTCTTGGACTCAAGCATGTTGAACTGCTTCAACACCTTTTCGATGTACATACTCTGGGTCAAACCTAGCAACTTCTTTGATCTATCTCTATAGATCTTAATACCGAGTATATAAGTCGCTTAACCCAAATCCTTCATTGAAAAGCAGTTCCCTAGGTTGTTCTTAACAACTTTCAGGGTAGGAATGTCATTCCCAATCAACACTATGTCATCTACATACAATATCAGGAAGACAACAATGCTCCCACTGATTCGCTTGTAAACATAAGGCTCATCTTCATTCTTGATGAAACCAAACTCTTTGATTTTCTCATCAAAATGAAGATTCCAACTTCGAGAGGCCTGTTTCAGTCCATAGATGGACATATTCAGCTTGCATATTTTAGTGGCTTCATCTGGGGATACAAAACTCTCGGCTTGTGTCATATACACTTCCTCAAGGAGGTTTCCATTAAGGAAAGCCGTTTTGACATCCATCTGCCAGATCTCGTAGTCATAATACGCAGCAACAGCAAGCAATATCCTTATGGACTTTACCATGGCAACAGGGGAAAAGGTCTCATCATAGTCAATACCATGAATTTGCTTGAAACCCTTAGCCACCAGTCGCCCATTGAATGTCTGTACATTCCCATCCATGTCGGTCTTCTTCTTGAAGACCCACTTGCATCTTATGGGTCGTACCCCTTCAGGTGGTTCCACCAAGTTCCAAACATTGTTTGCATACATGGAGTCCATTTCAGATTTCATAGCCTCAAGCCATTTGTCGGAGTCCTGTCCATTCATAGCCTCTTGGTAGGTTGCTGGTTCATCATCATGATCCATAAGCAACACATTACCTATTTGAGACACGAGAAATCCATATCTCTCAGGCTCAAACCTCGGTGTACCAGATCTACGTAGGACTTGTGTTCCTTGAGCAGGTTCTCTAGCTACAACATCTTGTAGTCCTATCTCAGAATCCAATACCGGTTCATTCACTACATGTGGTTCTTGAACTTCTTCAAGCTCTACCTTTTCAGTCTTTCTTGATAAGAACTCTTTCTCCAAGAATACACCAGTCCTTGCGACAAACACTTTGCCCTCAGATGGTAGGTAAAAGTAATACCCTTTCGTTTCCTTAGGATATCCCACCAGATAACATTTATCCGATTTGGGTTCCAGCTTGTCAGGAATTTGACGTCTCACGTATGCCTCACAACCCCAAATTTTAATGAACGATATACTAGCACACTTCCCAGTCCATATCTCATATGGTGTCTTCAGAACCGTTTTCGTTGGAGCGCGATTCAATGTCATTGCAGCAGTCTCTAAAGCAAAACCTCAAAAGGAAACATGCAAGTCTGCATGACTCATCATCGAACGTACCATGTCTAACAGAGTACGATTTATCCTCTCAGACACACTATTATGTTGTGGTGTTCTAGGTGGAGTGAGCTGTGATACAATACCACACTCTTTCAGATGATCACGGAACTCATGACTCAGGTATTCGCCACCTCGATCAGATCAGAGTGCTTTAACCCTTTTACCCAACTGGTTTTCTACTTCATTCTTGAACTCTTTGAACTTTTCAAAGGTCTTGGATTTGCACTTCATAAGATACACATATCCGTATCTACTGAAATCATCAGTAAATGTAACAAAGTTGAAATACCCACCTCTAGCCATGGAACTCATGGGTCCACATACATCACTATGTATAACACCCAAGAGATCCTCAGCCCTCTCAGTATAACCAGTGAAAGGAGCTTTAGTCATCTTGCCTAACAAACAAGATTCGCATCGCTCAAATGATTCATAATCAAATGAGTCCAAAAGTCCATCTCTATGGAGCTTGGATATACGCTTCTCGTTGATATGGCCCGAAAGACAATGCCAGAGAAATGTAGGGTTCGAGTCATTTGTTCTTAGTCTTTTATTATTTTCCACATTACAGATCAGATGGTCCAAGTTCAAAACATAAATACCATTAAACAATTGGGCTACAGCATAACAAACATCATTCTTAAATATAGAACAACAGTTGTTCTTAATTATAAAAGAAAATCCAATCATGTCCAAACATGAAATAGATATAATGTTTCTAGTTATGGCCGGAACAAAATAACAATTATCTAGTTCTATTACAAGCCCACTGGGCAAAGAAAGACGGTAAACCCCTACGGCTACAGCAGCAACTCTTGCTCCATTGCCGACACGGAGGTCCACCTCCCCTTTACTCAGCAATATTCTCCTTCCCAGTTTCTGTACATTTGTACAAATGTGAGAACCACATCCGGTATCCAATACCCAAGATGAAGGAGCAAAAAGGTTTATCTCTATAACATGAATATTTGAAGCAGAAGTCATACCTCCCTTCATTTTCTGCAGACATTCAATGTACGAAGGACAGTTCCTCCTCCAATGACCAGCCTTGCCACAGTGGTGGCATTTCCCTTCCTTCACCGTGCTTTTCTTTTTCATCAGTGCAGAAGACTTGGGCTCAAGTTGTGACTTAGGTCCCACCTTCGTCTTCTTAGAGCCCTTGGCCTTGCCCTTGCCCTTATGCACCATCAGTATGGGGCTGGCAGGCTTAGCCTTCTTCATATTGATTTTGGCAGTTCTCAACATGCCTAGGAGTTCAGGCAATATCTTGTCTATTTCATTCATGTTGTAGTTCAAGACGAACTGCTCATAACTGTCTGGTAACGATTGCAGGATCAGATCTGTGGCCAACTCTTGACCAAGAGGAAAACCCAGCCTTTCAAGGTTCTCTATATACCGAATCATTTTGAGTACGTGAGTCCCTACTGAGTCTCGAACTCCCATCTTGCACTGAAACAACGCTTTTGTGACGTCGAACCTCTCTTGACGAGCCTGCCCTTGAAACATTTTCTTGAGATGCTCGTCAATCTCCTTGCACCCCATGTTCTCATGTTGCTTCTGAAGCTCAGAGATCATAGTGGCAAGCATAAGGCATTCGACATCTAAAGCATCATCAGTATACTTCTTATACATGTCCTTCTCAGCACGGGAAGAGTTCCCAGTCGGCACCTCGGGGGCTTCTTCTTCCAAGACATAGAGCTTTCGCTCTTGCCTGAGAATATTTCTCAGGTTCCTGTACCAGTCCATGTAATTAGTCCCACTGAGCTTATCCTTATCAAGGATGGCTCTCAGAGACAACGTGGAGTGTGAAACACCTGCCATGGAATTCTACAAGAATTTATGCAGAATAAAATCAGTACCCTAGGTTTCAAATACAATTTATTTTAATTTGGACTTCAATTAAAACACTCACACTATTTTATTCGAAATGATAGCCCTCACTAACAATTCAGAGAGTTCATGCGAGCTACTCTCTTAGTGGACAAGATCCATATTTCACCAATACAATGAGTCAGCTTTGACTTTCCTCTCACGATGAGGTTATTTAAGTAGGCAACGCTTGCCAATTGCATCCTCATGCAATTCTTGTATGGTTGGTGAATAACTCCTTACTCGCATTCATCATATGGTTCATGCCAACCCTATGCCTCTAGGCACTCAACCTTTGAGGTCACCTAGTTAAGCTGGACCCGATGTCGACAGTGGGATATCACAATTATCCGCTCGCACCCTTACCAAGATAGATTAATGCACCTTGCTTTGGCAAGCCCACACTTAATCGATCGAGGCAGGAAGAGTGTCATCCATCGGAAGTCATCCGAACACTTAATATTTGATGAAGGGATTTTGATTATAGGTTAACAGTTAACCATGATCAACATTTGATCAATGTGCACATCCAAAGAAAAACAATTTTTCTAAAACCATATGCATCCCTTATGTGCACAACCTGACACCATCAACATTTGATAGAAGGAAGGGCTAAATCTGAACATCTGGAAACTTCCAAATCCTCAGATTTACATGCATTGGACAAAAGCAAAGACAACTCAACTTAAAGCAGTAGACAAGCTCGTCTCTCTATGTTGGATTCAAAATCCAAAACAACCTCGAGGGATGGTTACTGCTAAGGAGACTACAATTTCTAACAATTAGAAATTTCCACGAAATCCCAGACGTTCTTGGCGGCGTACCAAGACTAAATCTAGACATTTAGAACACTTCTAAATCCCTAGGTTTACACGCACTAGAATAACAAAACTTCCAATACAACAATCATGGCCGAAACCTCGCTCTGATACCACTGTTGGGTTTCTCTATGAGGATGGCACAACACTTGTGCACGCAGCGGAAGAATAAAAACATCAAGAAAACCCAAAAGAGATGGGATCGGGCCATGGTAGTTGAATCAAGAAGTTAACATACACTAGGCAAAAATTACCTTGGTGGCGTTGAGTCATAACTCAACGGAGATGCTCCAAGCTTCGTGTTCTTGCTGGTGGCGAGTTCTACGTGCAATGATATCCACGTCTCTGCAGAAATCCACACGAGCGGGAGAACACCGATCTATCTGTCGCACGGGTAATCGGGAAGGAGAGAGACCGCACCTTGCTTTTCCACGGACTGCTAGGTCCGCGCCAAGAATCGCAACACCAGCGACAATCGCCGGAGAGGAGGAGGTCGACGGAGCGAGCACGGCGGCGGCGGAACACTTCTGTCGGCGGCGGGATTCGGGATCGGCGGAACGAACGAGCAAGGCAGAACACTTCCGTCGCGGGATTCGATCAGAACTGCTGTTCCCGAAAACCCTAAGTGTTTATTTATACCAAAGGCATAAACAGACTTAGGAATATCGCTATCCGCAGACCACCCAGAAAATTAGGGTTCTAGAATCGGCGAGAATCACCCAGCAGATTCGGTGAAAATCAATCGGCGAGAATCACCTAGGATCGGCGAGAATCAGTCGGAGAGTATCACCTACGATCGGTGAGAATCAGAGTACAATACTCGACGATTCACGTCGATCATCGGTTGATGATACACGACGATCGTCGACCTTGCGGTCGACGATACTCGTCGATCCTCGACGATTCACGACGATCGGCGAGAATCAGAGTACAATACTCAACGATTCACGACGATCATCGACCTTTGGTCGACTATTCTTACCAATCTTTCAAGGCAACATTTGCCCAATACGATGATCCTTTAAGGCAACACTTTGCCCATAACCCCATTCAGGTCGGTGATTGGTAACCTTAAAAACACAGTCAATCATCCAACTTCTCCACATCTCTTATGTGCGACCCTGCAGGCTCATATCGCGTTGGCAGTGAGATTACATATTTGATCACTTCTAGATCACCATGGTAACTCCAACAAGTAGTGGATTGAAGCCCCTTTTGTGCTAGCACTCGAAGGCCAAAGTTTTGTTATAGCTTTAATATATTACCGTCCAGTGTGTCGATGTATGTAACACGTGTTAGTTATTTTGGATCTTTAGGCACCCTTAGAGGGGTCGGGGTGGGTGGGGTAAGGGTGAATAACGAATTATTAGAATTTAAAATCTTAATATTAAATATCTGAGATGATTAATATTTTATAGAAAAATATATTTTAATATCTCATAAAATATTTTATTAAAGTTTAATTTTGAAAGAAATTGGATTTCATTCTTCTTTACAACCGCTGGTGGTAGACTCTACCATCCCTCTCTAGTCATAGAGATTGAATATAAATGTCTTGATGAGCAAGAAAAATCTATCAATATTTTTTGCATTAATGCTTCGTAGGGAAAATATTATTTAGTATCATTTTTGAAAATAAAATCAATATAATAAAATATCAAAAGAGATTAATTTATTTCATAAGAATTTGAATACCAAATGTTTGATTTTTATAGTGCTAGAAATAAAGGCGAAATATAAAAAATATATTTTTCAATTTCTATACCAACCCTTCTCCCAAGGACGGCTTGGTTCTATCCTTTCTCTCTCGAATAAGGCCTTGAATCTCTGCTAGATCTACTTAAACCTAATCTCCATAACATATGGCAAATTATGGAATCATCCCAAAAATTCAGCGTCCACTCTGCATGATTTTTCTCCTAAGTCTCGTAATACTTAGTTGACAGTAACTACGACAAAATTCCCACGAAGTCCTTCCCGGAAACAAACTTTCTTCCCAAACAATTTTCAAAAATCTATTTACAAAAGGATAAAATAAAACGATTACAAGATAATAAAAATATGCATGAGAAAACTCACTAAGGATTTTTGAAGGTGAAGAAAAAGGCGATGATGACATCGAAGTTCGTATTGCATTCGTCATTTGTGTTGAATACATATTATTGCACTTCTCCTTCAAAATCACCTTTAGTTCATTGTGTTTGACCAATGATGTCATCTTAATGGTCTAGATATGAACCACACTAAAAGTATCTAGTTGTCAACCTAAATCACCTAGAGTGGCTTAATAGGTGAATCTTGTGGGTTTTAGCGAAATTAAAAATTTAATAAAATAAAACTCACAACATAAGAGATTTATAGTGGTTCCCTGAAGATAGGTACATCCACTTTACTGCCTTGCCATTCTAGAACATCGAGGTAGACTTGGATACTTCACCAAAAACTCAGATTATAATAATCTGACACTCAAAGTATCTAACTCCTAAAATTTTGGAGAACAACCTCTTCTACACTTGATCCTTCAACACAGATCTATAAAAACTTGGAAAAACAAACTTCCTACAAAGCAATAAGAAAATATATGTTGGAAAACAATCTTGTTTCTCAGATATGAAAATAGTCCTTCTTTGTTGCGTGAAACTTTGACTAAAATCTTGAAGAAGAAAGAAGTATCTGAAATATAAGAACATATATCTGATTTGAGAAATGATGGATCTTTGATGATTTGTGAATCTGAAATCTTGAGATCGATCGTGTCTTTTCTTTGCAAGAGGAATCGTGGATCGGTAGAGCTATCATTGATGGAGTTCTTCGATAAATTGAATTTGAATTCCTTATCATTTATGGAAATTTGCTATTAGAATAATGATTTGATTTGTGATTTAGAACAACGATTTGATTTGCGATTTAGAATAGATATTTGGGATTTATATAATATCCCTTGACTATATATAGGAGATTCCTCTCTAATGGCTCTATTTCAAACTTAGTTCTACCGTCCAGGTGTACTGTACATTAGCGGATGCCCTAATTCTGGAAAGCGGTCAAAGGAAAATGAAAAACTGAACAAAAATTTTTTAAGTCCAAATTCGTCAAGAGATCACAAGAACTCTCCAGACCACTCGACAAACCTGTCAAAATCACTTGAGAGAGAGCTTGCGTGAGATGTTTGGACTTCATGAGACCTTTCGACGAATTAGCTGAAAGCTCTCGAGATTACTCGACGAATTTTGTTGAGTACACGACGAATTAACTCGATCTGGCTAAGTTTTTAAACTTACTCAAGAACCTTAAGGCAATTAACATGACTTCTTGAGAGGTCTAAGCTCTTTTAACTTACCCATTATGTACAATAATTCTCAGTGATCTCTTAAGTACTCCCAAAATCACTCGACGAATTCTTTGAGTGCTTATGTACAACTTATGAACAACAACTTCCTTTGTTATCTAAGATGAAGTACAGCACATTTGAGAGATTACTCATGGGTCAACACGATGTTCTATACAATGAGAAATTACATTGCATGGAACTATATTTGGAGACTCATTGTAACCTGATAATGGTTTGTACTTAGAAATTACGACATGAACTACACATAATTATAACCTACATCAAATACAAACTCAATTCAACTTAGTTTAAGGGAGACTTCTTCAAATCAAGGCTATTATGGATATAACACTCAACTATATCCCGCTATTTGAAGAAGGCAGAACAACATATACTAATCTGAATTGCATAGAAATCAAAGCACGGAAGAAAAACTGAAATGACAAAAAATATAACAAAGATACACAAAATAATAATATTAATATAAATGTTTCCTATGGCATTCCAAGACATTCACAAAATAACTGATCATAAAGAAATAACAGTCTTAAATTTCCTCTTTCCCTTGCTCTTCTCATGCTATCTGTCAAAGTATGTAGTAGGCTTGGGATAATATCTTGGTGGTGGAGGAGGAGGATCATCAACATCAGACTTTCCGTGCTTTCTAAGGTAAAGCCTCCTCTTCACATTTGAAACTTCGTGTTTATTACATTCTTCTCTGCAATAATAATTTATTGGTTCCTCATTTGTTAAATCAGCCAAACTAAAGGAGTCTAGAATATTTCCTTTAGATATAGTACTCCAAACTTCAGCCAGTTCTCTATTAAGATCTGAACTGCTGGTTGATGGGCCTTCCCCATATCTTCTTCTCTTTAGATTAGGTATGGAAGATTCTTCAATGATCTCAACCTCAGCAGAATCAGACAAAACCTGAGTATATTGCATGGGAGGTGCATACAACTTTGATTCTTCAAAAGGTTGCTCTGCAGGCTCTAAACCAACAAAAGATTGTTGTGGAAGTGAAAATTGCGCTGAAAATTGAGCTGGAGCACACCCTATTATCTCCCCATACAGCCACTTTATATTTTCATAGCAATTAACATTTGTAATATGCACTTGTTTGCACACATCACAATTCAGCTTATCCATTTTGCTTTTTAACTTTTCCTCCCCCTTTTTGACTTCTTTGGTAAGGGTTTGTACAATTTCCTCCCTATATTCTCCTATTTTCCTATCAATATAATGCATGCTCGCATCATGAGAGGGTATCATAACATCATTTGCTTTAGATAGTTGAACTGTCTTGTTGTAAACATGACCAATGCCCAGAATTGCATGGTATATAGCTTTCCCACCTTGAGTCAGCCAGCCAGTAAAGAAATTCTCCAGCTAGTCCATTTTATGATTTACCTGAGCTAGTCTATTTTTCAGATCTTTTTCCACTATGATATAATTATTTTAATGAAAAGTCAAAGTGGTCTTTATTATTTACTAGCAGGGCTTCCATTGACTTTGGCAAAGAAAAATCTGAAGGAAGGGCACTCTTACCTTGAGATCTGGCCTCCTGAAAAACAAAAGAGTTTGATTCAAAGTTGGTGCTGGAAATGGTTGGATGTGGAGATGGGGTAGATCTGATCACTTCAAACTCGTGTTCCACACTAATTTTTTTTCCTTTTACCAGCGCCAATGCAATATTTGGTGCCAAAGGCTCTTGGATGGAAGGCTCTTCTACAACCTCCCCCTTACCAGAGGATCATGCTAACTGAGTTCCTTGTGGAGGGAGCTTTGTACTAATATCTCCTTATCCTCTGCTGGAAGTTCTTTCTCAACCAGGATTTCATCTTTAGCATGGTATTTTTGTTGAATAGTAGGTAATTTAGCATTCTCATCAGCTATTTCTTCTATTTTCTCCCCCAAGCAACTGCACCTACTTTCTTTGTTGCGTCATACCATGTGGTGGGGGGGTGGGGGGTGGGGAATGCACATCCTTATCCACAACATCAAGGCTAGGTCTTTCCTATATGCCAGAATATTCACCAATATAGCTCTCCGCCCCTTGTCTAGGAATTCTTCATTCCCATCTAGAAAAAATTAAAGCTTCTATCTTTTTAAGGTGATAAATCCGCATACTAGTGGACATATTAAGTTGATTATGGTCCAGTTGGCTGATGTAGTGTGTGACTATTATACTAAAGTTGGGTGTCGTGAAGCAGGCCTTTATTCTGTTAAAAAGAACTATTCCCCAGTTCAACCTTTTTCTACAAAAAACTACTGTCAGTAATATGAACATATCTCCTAAAACATAATCGCGAGGCCGGGATTTGTACAAGAACACCTTCCCAAGAATATCAGTTAAAAATTTTCCTTCTTCATTCATCTCTTTCCATCAAATTATTGTAAATTTCTTTACAAAATCACAGAAGGAAAGGGCTCTAATGTAGTCTACATCAATAAGTTCATCTTCATCCTCTACCTCTGGCAATCTAAGAAATTGATTGAGAAACATCAACTACATCGGGACCTCAAAATTGCAAACATTGCTCTTAATTAGGGATCCTTCTTGCTTCAGCTCTGCATTCTTATAGAACTCATGGACTTCTCAGTCCAAAACCCGACAATCCTTCTCTAGAATAAAAGAAAATCTATAAATTTCCAGTAGGAGAATTATGTTGTGGAATTCGTCAGATGTGCTAGCAAACCCTGATCAAACTATCTCTCTCCAACTTGAATATTTATCTCTCCCCATCATGCAATTCTGAGAACTGGAGAGGATTCAATGGGGGAGATGAACGATCGAGCAGCAAAAAGATGAAGAGTTGGCACAAACTTTTGGAGGAGCGTCTCGTGGAGTATCGTGAATTCATGGAATGCCCTTTAAAATAAGTATACATTTTTTTATTTTGAGGAAGATGAAGAGGCACATACATTAGTATTTGATAAAGGTTCTTTGGATCTAAAAAAATAAAGTCAGGATAAGTGTATTCATCGAATGCTCACTAAAGTACTTGAAATAGGAGTACAGTTTCTATAATCTTCTAAGTTTTCTCTAAGGGGTGAATAGAGATTAGAAATTATCTTAAAATACATAATTATAATCACAGGATTTGCATTCACATAAACAATTTTCCAGAATCAGATGTAGTAAAGTAAAATCACATCACAACACAACAGAAAAAAAAACAAAATCATAAAAGACACAAGGATTAGTGTAGTTCTCCCTCAATTTGGGTACATCCACTCTTCTACCCCCTTTGAACGAATTCACTATCACTCTGCCTGAGTCTTTTGATCAGGAGACTATTAGAACCACACAAGATCTTTTGATATGGAGATCTTGAAGCAATTAAAAATCGAGTCTTTTCTCAAGGAGACTCTTAGAACATCTCACAGAATCCTTTGATGAGGAATTCACAAAACACTTTTCTCCAATACAAAAAGTAAAATAAGAGAAAATTTGATTTAGAATGATTCTTCTCTTTGTGTCCTCTCTTCAGATTTCTGAGTGCAATCAATAATGATCTCTTGAAATTCTAATGAATCTCTGAATATCAAAATATCAAAGACTATGAGCCCAATCTTCAGATGATCTTTCAAATTCTTCTCTGAATCTGATGCAAATTCTTCTCGAGAAGAAGTAATAATTCTCTAATCATACTAAACAACAATGAAACCAATTGACTGATATTGGAAGAGATTCAATTGATGATGATGATGATCTTCCATGATTTGTCTATCGAATTTAATATTCCTATAATCTGATATATATTTACTTGATCGTCTGTTGATAGATAATCAATTTAATAACTGTGATGGATCAAATATCTGTGTTGTAATTTCTTTGTAACTCATCATATATATAGATCCACTGCCTCTAATATCTCCATGAATATGTTATGTTAACCCCTTGTTAATTTAAATCAGATTGAAGAGGCAAAACAAATTCTGTTATGAAATCTAGTCGACGTAACGTCAAGTCTAGTTGAAGCAACATCGATTTATGTCTGTCTGTATGAAAATATCTGTAGACGACATTCCGTCAATATAATGTCAAAGCATACGTCGATTTAATTTTAAGTGCTGTCGACTTATCCAGGTTAAGTTGCTTTGACTTCTATTCAATGTAACGTCGAATTCTAGTCGACGTTGCGTCGAGATCTAGTCGACGCATGTTAGCAATTGATGATTTTTCTCTCCAATTCAAAATGACATGTATATGTCCTTTATATCAATTGTAAGACACCTTTTTTTGCTATGGTACCGGGTCTTATGCCCAGATCCGCCGCTTGTGGTGACACCAACACTCGGGAAGGTCTCCACTACAAAATGTCAATTCTGCCGGCATTGAAGATCAGAGCTCACTATCAATATATATAAGTGCAATAGTCCACAATGACTGCAAAGTTTGAAAGAGAGTATAAAATAAATTAGCTTAAGCCTGTACATGTATCAAACAAAAAGTCTCTCTCTCACAACTCACACATCTAGTGGAAGCAACTAGAAACCGTCCTCGACCTATCACTGAGTAGTAGCGGTAGTGCGCAACAACTACTCCTCAAGTCCTGCCTTCCTCCTATGATTGATGCATCACCTCGAATTCCTAAAATAATATGGTCCACCGACCATTAGTCAAAAGACTAAGCCACTATCTTCCTCGCCTCACACCCGCGACTCTTAAGCACCGTTCTTGGGGGATGAAAGCGGAGGACAACTGAAAGTTCTTGTTTTCAAGGTAGCTAGCAACCTAGGGGTGGTGAATAGGTTTATCTAGGTCTTTTGAAAATTCCTAAGCCTTTTTGTCGTTTTCAGACTAAGTGTTTGACTTTCTTTATTTTCTTTATAAGGTGATCTTTGAGCTTGTCCTTAGTACCTGCAATATAAAAGAAGAACAAACAACACAGCAAAGCACAAGTATTTTATTGTGGTTCCCCAAAATTATGGGTAAGTCGACTCTCCACCAACCTTTCTAACTTCCTGTTAGTCAATGCCCAAACTCCTCTGAAATGCTCTTTTGAGCTTACACCTCAGGCTCTTATCCTTACACTTAGGTTCTCTTCAGAACCCTACCTCAAAACCACAAAGGTTCCTACCTTAGATCCATGTAGTTCTCCTACAACTCAGTGGTCCTCAAACAACCTACCTCAGCCTTATCTCTAAGGCCTACAGCTCATGCTTTTCATCCCAATAACTTCAAGCACAAGGACCTACTCTCAAAGTGCTGCAACATATCTACAGCTTAGTACCCTTCCAAGTACCCACCTCAGTGCCCTTCTAGGCACGTACATCTCAGTGACACACTTGTCACCTACCTCAGGCCAAAAGGTCCTAAAACTCAAATCTAGAGGGATCCTACAAAAAGAAATAATTTGAATAACTTTGACACAGAGAAATTTTTGTGTGTCAACAACTATAGTAGAGAAATCTCAATGAGGAAGCTAGACAAAGTTTCATGTCATGCTATAGTGGCTTTCTTCAGCCCATATAGAGCTTTCCTAAGTCTATAAATATAATCAGGTGAGTTAGGAACAACAAAACCTAGAGGCTGCTCAACATAGACTTCCTCTTTTATGTGATAATTTAGGACTGCTGACTCCACATCCATCTGGTAGACCCTGAATCCCTTGTGTGCAGTATATGCAAGGAATAGTCTGATGGTCTCCAATCTTACTACAAGGGTAAAGGTTTGATCAAAGTCAATGCATTATTCTTGCATGTACCCCTTAGCCACTAGTCTGGCTTTGTTCTTAATTATAATGACATTTTCATCAATCTTGTTTCTGTAGATCCACTTGACTCCAATGACATTATGTCCTTCTGGTCTGGGAACCAGCTTCCAGACCTTGCACCTCTTGAATTGGTTCAATTCCTCCTACATAGCTCCAATCCAATGCTGGTCTATGTTGGCTTATTCAAACTTCTTTGGCTCCACTTGGGATAGAAAGCTTGAATACATGGTAGTATTCTGGCTTCTGCTCCTTATTGTTACTCCTTGCCTTGCCTCACAAATTTTCTGGTGAGCTGGATGATCTCTTTTGTGTCTGACTGCAGGTGGCAGTCTTCTGTCAGCAACTGGTTCAGCTTCTGTTGCAGCCTCTAGTTGATCTTCATCCACTCCCAGTGTACCTGGTAGGTCTTTTGGAGTATCCACTTCATCATGTATAACTGGTGAAGCTTTCTTGATGGTCAGTTTGTCCATCATCTGTTCTGACCCTGCTATACTATAAGAGGAGCTTGGTAGCTCCCTGTTAATCATAGTAGACTCAAGAAAAACTACATGAATTAATTCTTCTACAACCTGGCTTTTCAAGTAATGTATACTATAGGTTTTGTTATGATTGTTGTACCTAACAAAAATTCCATCAAATGATTTTGGCATCAAACTTAGTCACATAGGACTTTCCATTATGAAGTACATAACACTTACTACCAAAGATTCTGAGATTACTCGGGTTTGGTTTTCTGCATTTCAAGATCTCATAGGGAGTCTTCTTGTGTCTTTTGGTGATAGAGGACCTATTGAGGACATGACATACAATATTTACTGCCTTAGCCCATAGATATTCTGTGAGAGATGTACCACTCAACCGAGTTCTACCAGCCTCTATAAGAGTCCTATTTTTCCTCTCAACAATATCGTTTTGCTGTGGTGTTCTAGGTGAAGAGAATTCTTGATGAATCACATATTCTTCATAGAATCTTATCATGCGGTCAGACTAGAATTCAGTCCCATGGTCACTTCTAATTTTGACCATAGAGTTGTTTAACTCATTCTGAATTTTCTTGACAAACTTAGTGAAGGTATCAAGTGTTTCATTCTTTCTCTTTAGGAAGAATACCCAAGCAAACCTGGAAAAGTCATCAACCACCACAAGGTTGTAGACCTTCCTACCAAGACTATGAACTGACATATCACTAAACAAGTACATATACAGGAGGTATAGGAACCTCACGGAATCTTTGTCCTTAATTCTCTTGAAGGTGGCTTTTGTCTGCTTGCTCTTTTGGCAAGCAGAGCAAATGCCCTCTTTTGACCACTTCATATTGGGTTCATTCCTAACTAGCTCTTGACTAAAGAGCTTACCAATAGTCTTGTAATTAAAATGTGCTAGCCTCTTGTGCCACTGGACACAGTAGGAGACATTCTCATTAGCAACTAGATAGATAGGAGAATCTGTATCTAGACATAGAAAGTTTAAGCAGTAGATATTCCCACTACTAGTGCCTGTCAAGATGATCTCTTGGTAACTTGACCTCCTAATTATGCACTCCAGAGAGGTTGTGTTACAACCCTTCAACATAAGCCACCTTGGAGATGGTGACTATGCCAATGGTGATCCTACCATATTCCTTGGTTACACCTCTATCTGAATCACCAAAGATGATTTTTGGTCCATCTTTTACTGGAGTAAATTCCTTTAAGTTGCACCTTGTTATAGTCATGTATCTGGAACTGTCCAAGTACCATAAAGCGGTATGACAAATTGGAATAACCTGTAATACATAATTTACTTTACCTTAGGACCCCAATATTTAATGGGTCCTAGGTGCACATTAGTTATAAACTGAACATTTCTACCAGCAGAATTTCTGACTGGTGGACTGACCCTAGCTCTGGCTACATTGTGATTGTGCCAACAGTCATTGGCAAAATACACAAACTTATCACATCACCAACAGTCATGTGTGTTATATCTTCTCTTCTGAGTAGGCCATGCAGCTTGGTTAGTAGCAGTCCTAACAGGAGGAAGATGTGTTGCAGCCCTGTTCTGATTTCTTTCAGCTAGAATTTGACTGAAGGTAAGTCTTCTAGCTAGCTTGTTTGGTGTTTTCTTATTGTTGTCATTAGCAGGATTCTTTTCAGAGAGCATGCATTCGATGGCATCAGAAATGCCCAAATCATCCTGACTATTAGACTTTCCATTAGTCTGACCCTTGGTTGTCATATTCAGATCCTTGTCTGCAGCAACATTCTTGATTGTTGGTGCAGAAGCACCAAAAACAAATGATCTTTGATTGGCCATCTGAAATTTCTCATTGGTAGCTGCAAAGGCACTCACCCAGCAAGATCTTTCACCATGGCAATGAACATCTTTGTTCACCCCAGATGAACAACCCTTCTCCCAGTGACCACAGGAGCTTTCCTGGTCATACTTGTTAGAAGGTGACAGATATTTTATAAAAATAATGGGAGGCTTGGAAGCAATAGGCTGAGGTGGAGTTGGAGCTTTGCCCTACCTTTTGGAAGGAGCAACTCTTGTGCTTCCCTTGAATCACAACCCCTTCTTACCCTTTTTAGAGGAGAAGGTGTTTATCAAGGGTAGTACTGTACTTGGCTTAGAATAGCTAGTCACTATTCTTTTCTCCTTCTTAAGCCTATCTTCAAGCTCCCTGATGAGACAATTCTTGCACTTGATGGGGGCTATCTAGATGTCCAAGAGGTACTTCAGTTGGCTTATTTCCCGAGCTTTTTGGTCTAGCAAATTAGCTGTTTCAATTTGCTAGGCAACTGCAAGCTTAAGAGATGAGATCTCTTTAGCTTGCTTCTTAGACAACTTCTTGACATTCTTGAAGGCATTCAGAAGTTCTCCAAACTTGTCAATCATTTGATTGACCTCTCCTTCAGATCTAGAATCTTCTTCACCACTAGGTGAAGAGGCTTTTGAGCAAGGACTGGTCTCATACTCAGACCAAGAAGTAAAATTAGGTAATGAATGTACCTTGCTTTGACAATACTGATCTAGGAGTCCCTCATCATTTGTCATTACCATTATCCCTCTGTAGTTGTGGGCATCTTCATCCATCTCTAATTCACCATCCTATAGTGTTAGGTAGGCCCTGATTCCTATCCTCACTCGAGGATTAACTTTTTTTATTTCAGCAGCTTTATTATTTCCAGCATTAGTAACTAGCCCAATGTAGGCTTCCTCTTCTTCAGACTCAGATGATGATGAGTCTATCCAGCTCTTTTCCTTCTTAGCAATGAAGGACTTCTCCTTCTTTCCTTTGTGCGGGGGCAGCTTCTTCTCCTCAGGCTCGTACCTCTTCGCTGGGCAGTCAGCTATCATATGCCCTAGCTTGTTGCAACAGTAGAAAACTACTTTAGAAAAGTTATATTTATTAGGTTTGGAACCGTACCTGTCAGTCCTGGACTAATTATTCCTGTGATTAGTGTACTTGGAAGACCTCTTCTTCCAATGTGATTGATATTTTGCATCAAGTCCCCGGCAACGGTGCCAAAAACTTGATGCAGGTTAAAACTCCAAAAATTATTAAGGAAGCGCGGCGCCCCAGGCGGTTTATTTAGAAAAGCGGATTTGGTTTTATTTAGGAAAACGGGGGGCGCATAATTATTATTTGGATATAAAATAGTGAAATCGAGTTTTAACGAATGGAGGCAAGTGCACCTATCCCGTGTAGTACAGGATACTCTACTGTGGAATATCGAGGTCATATTGTTCTCGGGGTCAGGTTGATTATTTCTACTCTTCCCTAGAGGGGACTATTATTTTACCGATAATTTTATCTTGTCTTGATATTATATATATATAAAAAGCAGAAAATAAAAGCATTAAAAGATGGAGCCGATGAAGAGCTTAGCACAACCGCATCGAATAAAATTTGAACTAAAATAAACTTTTAATAAAAAGAGATCCTAAATTTCAAATTAATTAAGGCACAGACTTGGCCATGGAGGTTCCACTAAAATGAGCTCACCTATATGTAGCATTGCTCACCTGAACATTAAGACTATTCGACCGGGCTCTCGTCCGACGAAGGATTCCTCTTCATGCTCGTATTACGCTAAGAACCCCACTATTCGGTGGGGAAGCCAATACGGTAGAGTTTCCGCGCCTCCTCTCTTTATGGTTAGTGCGGAACTCCATTTACCAATGGCCGATTAGTCCATACGCACGGCCTCTCGGCTAGCTAGCGTATGGACTACAAAAATAGAGTCCACACATCGATTATATGGTTCTACGATTCGTAAACCCGAGGCAAACCTTAAGTAATTTAAATTAATTAGAAAACAGTACATTTAATTATTTAAAGCTATTTTATCTGTCCGAATACTCTTCGATAATGAGGGCTAAGAGTGATTAGGCACTCATCGGAATGAGGATGGCTTGCGGGAAAAAGCGATAAAATGAAAGCTAAAAAGGAAAGCGATAAAAGAAAGCAGTAAATAAAGCAGTAAAGGAAAGCTGTAAATTACGAGTCCTATTCAAACGAGTAGGACTGAAATGAAAGCAGTAAAAGACAAGTCGCAGCTCAAACGAGTGAGCAGGAAATTAAAGCGAGTCCTACTCAAACGAGTAGGAGAAAATAAATACACACACGCACACACTCTACAGAAATGAAATACGCACAGACACACTTGACAGAAAATAAAAACTCTCACACACAAGTCCTACTCAAATGGGTAGGTGGAAAATTAAAGCGGGTCCTACTCAAACGAGTCGGAGAAAATAAATACACACACACCCACTCGACAGAAAGTAAAACACACGCACTCTACATAAATGAAAAACTCAACTCTATAGAAATGAAAACGCACACACACTGCAGAAATTAAACACACGCACACTACAGAAAGTAAAATGCACACACACGACAAAAAATTAAAAACACTCACTCACTCTACTTGAAGGAAAACACATACACACACTACAGGAAATAAAACGCGCACTAACTCGACAGAAAGTAAAACACACGCACTTTACAGAAAATGAAAACAAACGGTAAAATCTTTCTCATATACGCACACACGTACAAAAAAGAAAAAATAAAGTTACTGAAAAATTAAAACAATTGCATTTCTACCGCTAGAATGCGGTAGAAATGCATAAAAAGCAGAAATAAAAATTAAACGAGCAAAAAGGTTTGCAAATAAACGCAAAATGAAAGTGCTCAAAAAATTAAAACAAATAAATTTCTACCGATAGAATGCGGTAGAAATGAATAAAATAGAGTCAGAAAAATTTTAGGAGCAAAAGGTTTTGAAAATAAAGTGAAAATATAAGTGTTTGAAAAAGCAAAATAACAATTTATCCATTCTTATAACTCTATAAAACGCTTAAAAAGTGGAAGAAAAGTTAAAAGAACGAAAAATTTTACAAAAATAAAAATAAAAAACTAAGTAAAAAATCAAAACCACTTTTGTATTCGTTTTTATAGGTTCATAAGGATGAATATGAAGAGTGATAAAAAGTTAACTTATGAAAACTATGAAAATCATGAGAGCAAAAACTATATTCTTACACACACACCGATATTAAAAAGAACGAAAACAAAGTTAAAACAAAATAAAAAATAAGATTACTTAGAGAGGGGCTTAGATTCATTCAAAAACAAAATAATGATACAAAATCTAAACATTTTATTAAGCTAAAATGAGTGTTACAAAAAGCAAAAAATAAATATAAGAGGGGGGGGGGGGGGAGAAAGTCACTTTACAAAGCTTTGAAACTCATCTAACAGCCGACCCCTTAAGCAAAATGACTCAAAAAAGGGGAACAGTAAGACATACAGTAACTGCCTATTTATAGGACAAATTTTCAAAGTACACGCCCTCGGTCACGGGCGTGTCTGGGGGCGTGTCAGCACTATTCAAGATTCGATCCGGCGATTTGACGGCACGTTTGTCTTCTGGGTAGTCCACATGGAAGTCACGCCCGTGTCTCTGCCAACACTGGCATGTAGCAGGGCGTGTCGGGGAGGTCAATCTAGGTGCGGGTTGCGTCGAAAAGTCGCCGCGCTGTCTTGTCGAGCCAGGTGGAGGAGTCACGCCCTAGGTCACGGGCGTGTCTTTAGGTGTATCGGGTCGGTCGACGAACGTCGAGCGCAATTTCGTTGAGCGGGAGTGACACGGGCCAAGGTCACGGGGCATATCCAATGACACGGGCGTGTCATTGGGCGTGTTGCACTTTTTCTTCACTTTGCGGTTGGTTTCACGGGATTTGAAGTGGCATGCCCAGGTCACGGGCGTGACCCAAAGTACACGGGCGTGTACTTGCTTTTTTTGGCAATTTTCCTGAAAGTTTCAGGAAACAAAAATAAAGTAGGTTAGAAAATGTTTTACAAAAAAGAAACATTCTATTAAAGAAATTTAATTAAAAATAACGAAAATAAATGAAAATGACTTAATTAATGTACATAAAAATACGTATATTTACAACTCATCACAATGCTTCTTCTTAATCAACCTCAGGAGTTGCCTGGAGAATGCTGCAAAGCCTTCATCAGACATGTTGCTGTCTGATGCCTATAAGTCTGAGCTATTTGATTCAGTTGGTCTTCTTGGTGGTGAAGGAATCCTCTCCTTGACCTTCTTTATGCTTTCTTCTCTGAAGTCCAAGGACTTTTCCTTGGCTAGGGATTTGCTGGTGGCACCTCCTCCTTCCTAGCAGCTAGCTGCATCTCATAGGAGAACAGCATTCCAAGAAATATTTGGGGAGGAGTATCAACTTGCTTAGCCACCATTCTTATGCCACAGATCTTGGTATCCCAGTCTCTAGTGAGAGATCTGAGAAACTTGTCATTTATTTCATAATCATAGAAGACCATTCCATAGGTCTTTAACTGATTTATGATCCCGAAGAATCTTTCATAGCATGTAGTTATGTTCTCCTTCAGGTTTTGACTGAATGCCTCATACTCTTGGTTGAGCAGAGACTTCCTATCATCCCTTACCTCTTCAGTCCCCTCCATGTAGCCTACAAGTGTGTCTCACATCTCTTTAGAGGTCTTGCTGTGAATTAGATTCAGTGATATTCATTCATCAATAACACTGACAATAATATGTTTTGCTCTCTTGTCTAGTCCAGCAAGGATGATTTCATCCTTGGTCATCTCAGAGTATGTCTTGGGAGTCTGCTCATTAGCATTCAGAGTAGAGATCTTCATTGGGATGAAAGGTCCCACCTTGACTGCTACAAAAATCCTTGGATCATAGGCTTCCATTTATAGCTTCACCCTCTCATTCCATTTTCCAAAATACTCCTTCTTGTAGATGGGAAGTTTCATGTAACTTAGATCTCTCTGGCTCTCTCCATATCCCATGATCACTTAACTGTAGCTACCTTTGGAGATCACTCAGATTGTTAAATCCTTTTTGAGCAACCTCCCTCTGATACCACTTGAAAGTTCTTCTATTCAAGGTATCTAGTAACCTATACAGGGGGGGGGGGTGAATAGGTTTGTTTATGTGTTTTTAAAATCCCTAATTCTTTTTGCTATTTTCTTACGAACTGTTTGACTTTCTTTATTTTCTTTCTAAGGTGATCTTATAGCTTGTCCTTAGTACCTGCACTATAAAACAAGAACAAACAACATAACAAAGCACAAAGGTATTTTATAGTGGTTCTACAAAATTATGGGTACATCCAATCTCCTCCCACCTTGCTTACTTCTGGTTAGTCAAGTCCCAAACTACTCCAAAATGCTATTTCAAGCTTACACCTTAGGCCCTCAGCTTTACACTTCGGTTCTCTTCAGAACCCTACCTCAGAACCTCAAAGGTTCCTAGCTCAGAGCCCTGCAGTGCTCCTATAACTTAGTGGTCCTCAAACCATCTTCCTCAGCCTTATCTCTAAGGCCAACAGCTCATGCTTTTCACCCATACAACTTCAAGCACAACGCCCTACTCTTAGAGTGCTGCATCACTACTACAGCTTAGTACCCTTCCAGGTACCTACATTAGTGCCCTTCCAGGAACCTGTAACTCAGTGACACACTTGTCACCTACCTCAGCCAAAAAGGCCCTACAGCTCAGACTTAGAGGGATCCTACAATAAGAAATAATTTGAATAACTTTGACAAAGAGAAATTTCTATGTGTCAACAACTAGAGCAGAGATATTTCTGCTATAACTCTCCTTACAGCAGAGAAAAATATTGTTGGAGGTACTCAGAAGATGACTTCTGAACTTGCTGAAGAAGCCTAAAGATCTGTTGATTTTGACTGTTCAAGCAGCTAACTGAACCTCCCCAAGGATGAAGGTTCTTTTTTCTTCAGAACAATTTCAGAACCAGTTATGGCTGATGGAGATTGCATAGCTATCTGAACCTTTTTCTTGCAGGAGTGCTTCAAGCTTTTTGCATGCATCAATGGAGAAGAAGATAAAGTCGGCTGCTAACTCTCTGTGTTGATGAAGCCCTAGAAAAATTCTCTTGTCTTAGCCCATCTCCTCCATTTGTAGTCCGCTGATCAACGGCTCTTAGACATCAGTGGGCCCCACAGGCAGCTTCCAGCTGCATCTTGCTTTAATGCATATCTGTCGTGATGTAGGCCTGCAGGGTCTTTTCTCATGTAGTGTGGCTTTGCCACTAACAATTTGAAAATGGCTGACTTTTTGGTTGCTGACATCAGCACCTCAAGACTTAGTGAAAATTCAAATATTAGTAGTATAGGCATTGAGTGAATGAGCTTCACTTTGTGCCAAATCACTTAGACAGATTTTACTATCTCTGGGAGTTGAGAGAGTTACCTTCTCTCAACGCCAAACTACTTAGATTATAAATCTATTTCTAGGCGTTGAGAGATTCAGCTTAACTCAACTCCAACATGCTTTCTCAGCTTTTTGCTGCTTGGCGTTGAGAGAGTGAGCATCAATCAATGTCAAATACCTTATACAAAATTCTGTCTTAACTAGGCGTTGAGAGCATTGAGTGTGTTTTCATCACTCAATGCTTTTTACCTTAACATTTTCTATAGCCTCTTCTGTATGTAAGGCATTGAGAGCGTTGAGTGAGCATGCCTCACTCAACGCTTTCTGCCTTAGCCATTTCTGCTTCTTCAGCATCTTTAAGCATTTAAAGCGTTGAGTGATCATACCTTACCTAATGCTTTTTTTGCTTTAACAATTTTGTGTTATGGCTTTGAGAGCGCTGAGTGACCATGCCTTTGTCAATTTTTTCTGCATTAGCCAAAATTTTGTATTTTTGAAAAGTACTGGCCTAGACTGACTGAGTGTTACTCAACACTTAAGAGGCTATGACATAGAGTGAATGACCTTCTCTCCATTCCTGTGGACATAGCCATATTTCTGCCTCTTAAACATTAGGCATAGACTATCTCAGCCAGCCCCACACAACTCTAAACTATGTTCGACGAATCCCGAACTGAGTTCGATGAACAGTGAGCTCAGTTCGACGAATTCTAAACTCAGTTCGACGAATTTATAGTTGACCAAATTTCACAAACTCTGAGCTTAGTGCGATGAATGATTTGCTCAGCTCGACGAGCTCTGACCTTATTTCGATGAATTTGGACTTAGCCAAATTTCCCAGTCCAATTGACTTAGCCACATAGGCTATTTGTCCCATCACAGTCATCTACTGATATATGTATATCATTGACAAGATTGACTTCATCAAATCTAGGACATTGTGGGCAATGGACCCAACAATAAGAAAGAAGAGTGGAACAAGAGGGTGACAACTATCCTAGCAGGTGTATATACAAAAGAACTATAACAAGGAAGCAGTAATGTAAACACGTAGAGCAGTAAGTTCATGTAAAGTAAACTATGGAATAAGTAACTTTAACTTATATGAATGCTCACTCAAACTTATAAGTGAAGGGTCTTTTGCATGGCTCCCATTATATAAGCTATCCCATACTAGTTTATACGATGGGGTGTCAGGTTATTTGTGGGTATGTGTGGAGTGATATGCTATATCATGATTCATGAAAGTGCAATAGACACAGATACAACTCTATGTCCACAAACCTTTAGTTTCCCCATTTTCGAAGCTAGCTTCACTCCCAGGAGCCTCCGTAGTGGCCAACGGTGACAGTGGGTTGGGCCACCCCACTCCTAGGCGGGTAACTGCACTACCAGGCCTAGCCCTTATGTACGCCTCTTGTAACATCTCATTTCTAACTAGACCCCTAAGAGTGTTTTTGTCTTGACTAGGTCATGACAAAACCCTAGGAAGCTCAAGAAGACCGAGTGAGCTAAGACATGAAGTTGGAAATCATCATGGTCTGCAAATAGTAGAATTCTGAATAATAGTTTAGGATGACCAAGGGGCTACACAATGACCCCAAGACCCTACCACAACACCCCCAAATATTTAGGGAGGCCCATTAGAGCCATAAGGACCCATTGGGGTCAATCAAGGAGACTCAGTTGACCCAAGTCAATCGTAACCCTAAATGGGTCAAACTAGCCTATTTATGGTCAATTGACCTTCCCCTAGCCAAGTGGACACTACCCATGCCCTCCTAACCCTAAAGTGAGGTCAATGGGTCATCAAGGCCACATTGGCTTCAGCCCTAGAGATCAAGTTGACCCAAGTCAACTTAGGCCCCTCATTTGGTCAAAGTACCCTTATAAAGGGTAGGTGACCTCCAAAGTGCAAGGTAAACCTACATAACCCTTCCTAGACCTCAGGGAAGCCATGGGTCACCAAGGATCCCTTGGGGTCAACCCAAATGGTCATGTTGACACAAGTCAACTCTAACCCATAATTTGTTCAAAGTGCCCTAACTAATGGTCAAGTGACCACCAAAGTGCCCAACCAACCTTATTCAGGGCTTCCTAAACCTAAATTGAGGTCAATGGGTCACTGGGGACCCGTTGGAGTCAAACCTAGTGGCTAAGTTGACCCAAGTCAACTCAAGCCCCAAAGTGGTCAAAGTGCTCTTACCAAGGGTCAAGTGACCTCCAAGGTGCCAAGTTAACACTATCCAACCCTACATAGACCTTAGGGGAGGCCAATGGGTCACCAAGGACCCAATGGGGTCAACCCAAATGATCAAATTGACCCAAGTCAACCCTATCCTAAGCCAAGTCAAATCTAGCCCAAATGGGCTAACCCAAGCTCAAGTCATTCTTCCCTTAGGCTAACCTCACTTTTCATAATTATTATGATTAAGTGGGCTGCACATATCCTATGGAGTTGACCAGTCAATATGGGTGACTAGGAGAGAGAAAGGAGCTTCCTTTCATGATAATGGTGGAGAGAGAGAGAGTTGGGTGAGAAGAAAGGATGGGTGGGAACCGGCCAAAGGAGGTCAACAACCATCCTATATGGCTGCAATTAACTCCTCTAGGGAAGAGGAGTTGATTCTAGCCATTTCCCGGCCACCAAGGGGTAGGTTCAGCCCCCCCCCCCCCCCCACTCAACCGAGCCACACCACTAATGGTGTTTGATGGGCATTGAAGAACCAGTCGTCCCCTCCCCAATTGGCCATTTAAACACCATCAGTGACATGAGAGGAGCCCTTCCCACCATTTACCTGAGGATTTCGAGCCACTTGACTGCACTGTTGTAGAAATCCGGCCGACGGTACCACCACCATGGCAACTCGAAGATCGGTTCGACTCCAGACCACCAGCAAGGTCCTCCTCCACTCCTTCTCTCATGTATAGATCATAGCAATCACTAGGTCCAAGGTTCGGGCTCAATTGAGCCCGATCCAATTCGTGATTTCCATGTATTTTGGCCGAAAATTCTCTTGCTAGAACCGCCAGAATAGGGCTCTCCGGCAGTTGTGTCGCCGCCTGGCGACGGCCACCACCTCAACGGAGGTGGTGGTGGCGGTGGTCGGCCGGGGAGGTGGTCGGATCGCCGGCGGTGGCATTTGGAAGGAGCTCCAGGCGGGATTAATCCGGGCCATCAGCTCAAGGTGGAAGATGAATAGATCCCGTCCAGTGGTGCTTCAAGATTCGTGCTAATATGATTTTAAACTATAGTATATACTGTTGGAGTTACCATGGTGATCTAGAAGTGGTCAAACATGTAATCTCACTGTCAACGCGATTTGAGCCTGCAGGGTCGCACATAAGAGATGTGGAGAAGTTGGATGATTGACTGTGTTGGTAAAGGTTACCAATCACCGACCTGAATGGGGTTATGGGCAAAATGTTGCCTTAAAGGATCGTCGGGTTGGGTAAATGTTGCCTTGAAGGATTGGTAAGAATAGTCGACCGAGGGTCGACGAGTATCGTCGTGTATCGTCGACCGCGGGTCGACGAGTATCGTCGAGTATCGTCGAGTATCGTCGACCGCGGGTCGACGAGTATCGTCGACCGCAGATCGATGATTATCATCAACCCACGTTCGACGTGAATCGTCGAGTATTGTACTCTGATTCTCACCGACTGATTCTCGCCGATCCTAGGTGATTCTCGCCGATCCTAGGTGATTCTCGCCGATTGATTCTCACCGAATCTGCTAGGTGATTCTCGCCGATTCTGGAACCCTAATTTTCTGGGTGGTCTGCGGATTGCGATATTCCTAAGTCTGTTTATGCCTTTGGTATAAATGGATACTTAGGGTTTTCGGGAATAATAACTGATCGAATAGAATCCCGCCGGGCTTCGTTCGTTCAACTGATCGAATCGAATCCCGCGGTTCTTCGTTCGTTCCGCCGATCCCGACCGCCGACGGAAGTGTTCCGCCGCCATGCTCGCTCCGTCGACCTCCTCCTCTCCGGCGATTGTCGCTGGTGTTGCTATCCCTGTCGCGGACCTAGCAGTCCGTGGGAAAGCAAGGTGCAGTGATTCTCCTTCCCGATTATCCGTGCGACGGAAAAGTCGGTGTTCTCCCGCTCATGTGGATTTCTGCAGAGACGTGGATATCATTCCACGTAGAACTCGCCACCAGCAAGAACACAAAGCTTGGAGCATCTCCGTTGAGTTGTTACTCAACGCCGCTGAGGTAATTTTTCCTAGTTGTATGTTAACTTCTTGATTCAACTACCATGGCCCGATCCCATCTCTTTTGGGTTTTCTTGATGTTTTTATTCTTCCGCTGCGTGCACAAGTATTGTGTCATCCTTATAGAGAAACCCAAAAGTGGTATCAGAGCCAGGTTTCGGCCATGATTGTTGTATTGGAAGTTTTGTTATTCCAGTGCGTGTAAACCTAGGGATTTAGAAGTGTTCTAAATGTCTAGATTTAGTCTTGGTACCCCGCCAAGAACGTCTGACATTTCGGGGAAATTTCTAATTGTTAGAAATTGTAGTCTCCTTAGCAGTAACCATCCCTCGAGGTTGTTTTGGATTTTGAATCCAACATAGTGAGATGAGCTTGTCTACTGCTTTAAGATGAGTTGTCTTTGCTTTTGTCCAATTCATGTAAATCTGAGGATTTGGAAGTTTCCGGATGTTCAGATTTAGCCCTTCCTTCTATCAAATGTTGATGGTGTCAGGTTGTGCACATAAGGGATGCATATGGTTTTAGAAAAATTGTTTTTCTTTGGATGTGCACATTGATCAAATGTTGATCATGGTTAACTGTTAACCTATAATCAAAATCCCTTCATCAAATATTAAGTGTTCGGATGCCTTCCGATGGATGACACTCTTCCTGCCTCGATCGATGAAGTGTGGGCTTGCCAAAGCAAGGTGTGTTAATCTATCTTGATAAGGGTGCGAGCGGATAATTGTGATATCCCACTGTCGACATCGGGTCCAGCTTAACTAGGTGACCTCAAAGGTTGAGTGCCTAGAGGCATAGGGTTGGCATGCACCATATGATGGTTGCGAGTAAGGAGTTATTCACCAACCATACAAGAATTGCATGAGGATGCAATTGGCAAGCGTTTCCTACCTAAATAACCGCATCGTGAGAGGAAAGCCAAAGCTGAGTCATTGTGTTGGTGAAATACGGATCTTGTCCACTAAGAGAGTAGCTCGCATGAACTCTCCGAATTGTTAGTGAGGGCTATCATTTCGAATAAAATAGTGGGAGTGTTTTAATTGAAGTCCAAATTAAAATAAATTGTATCTGAACCCTAGGGTACTGATTTTATTCTGCATAAATTCTTGTAGAATTCCATGGCAAGTGTTTCACACTCCACGTTGTCTCTGAGAGCCATCCTTGAGAAGGAAAACTTCAGTTGGACTAATTACATGGACTGGTACAGGAACCCGAGAATTGTTCTCAGGCAAGAGAGAAAGCTCTATGTCTTGGAAGAAGAAGCCCCCGAGGTGCCGACCGGGAACTCTTCCCGTGCTGAGAAGGAAACTTATAAGAAGTATACTGATGATGCTTTAGATGTCGAATTCCTTATGCTTGCCACTATGATCTCTGAGCTTCAGAAGCAACATGAGAATATGGGGTGCAAGGAGATTGACGGGCATCTCAAGAAAATGTTTCAAGGGCAGGCTCGTCAAGAGAGGTTCGACGTCACAAAAGCGTTGTTTCAGTGCAAGATGGGAGTTCGAGACTCAGTAGGGACTCACATACTCAAGATGATTGGGTATATAAAGAACCTTGAAAGGTTGGGTTTTCCTCTTGGTCAAGAGTTGGCCACAGATCTGATCCTGCAAACGTTGCCGGACAGTTATGAGCAGTTCGTCTTGAACTACAACATGAATGAAATAGACAAGACACTGCCCGAACTCCTAGGCATGTTGAGAACTGCCGAAATCAATATGAAGAAGGCCAAGCCTGCCAGCCCCATACTGATGGTGCATAAGGGCAAGGGCAAGGCCAAGGGCTCTAAGAAGACGAAGGTGGGACCTAAGTCATATCTTGAGCCCAAGTCTTCTGCACTGATGAAAAAGAAAAGCACAATGAAGGAAGGGAAATGCCACCACTGTGGCAAGGCTGGTCATTGGAGGAGGAACTGTCCTTCGTACATTGAAGGTCTGCAGAAAATGAAGGGAGGTATGACTTCCGCTTCAAATGTTCACATTATAGAGATAAACCTTTCTGCTCCTTCATCTTGGGTATTGGATACCGGATGTGGTTCTCACATTTGTACAAATGTGCAGAAACTGGGAAGGAGAAGATTGCTGAGTAAAGGGGAGGTGGACCTCCGCGTCGGCACTGGAGCAAGAGTTGCTGCTGTAGACGTAGGGGTTTACCGTCTTTCTTTGCCCAGTGGGCTTGTAATAGAACTAGATAATTGTTATTTTGTTCCGGCCATAACTAGAAACATCATATCTATTTCATGTTTGGACATGATTGGATTTTCTTTTATAATTAAGAACAATTGTTGTTCTATATTTAAGAATGATGTTTGTTATGTTGTAGCCCAATTGTTTAATGGTCTTTATGTTTTGAACTTGGACCATCTGATCTGTAATGTAGAAAATAATAAAAGACTAAGAACAAATGACTCGAACCCTACATTTCTGCGGCATTGTCGTTTGGGCCATATCAATAAGAAGCACATATCCAAGCTCCATAGAGATGGACTTTTGGACTCATTTGATTATGAATCATTTGAGCGATGCGAATCTTGTTTGTTAGGCAAGATGACTAAAGCTCCTTTCACTGGTTATACTGAGAGGGCTGAGGATCTCTTGGGTATTGTACATAGTGATGTATGCGGACCCATAAGTTCCATGGCTAGAGGTGGGTATTTCTACTTTGTTACATTTACTGATGATTTCAGTAGATACGGATATGTGTATCTTATGAAGTGCAAATCCGAGACCTTTGAAAAGTTCAAAGAGTTCAAGAATGAAGTAGAAAACCAGTTGGGTAACAGGGTTAAAGCACTCCGATCTGATCGAGGTGGCGAATACCTGAGTCATGAGTTCCGTGATCATCTGAAAGAGTGTGGTATTGTATCACAGCTCACTCTACCTAGAACACCACAACATAATGGTGTGTCTGAGAGGAGAAATCGTACTTTGTTAGACATAGTACGTTCGATGATGAGTCTTGCAGACTTGCCTATTTCCTTTTGGGGTTTTGCTTTAGAGACTGCTGCAATGACATTGAATCGTGCTCCAACAAAAACAGTTCTGAAGACACCATATGAGATATGGACTGGGAAGCGTCCTAGTATGTCGTTCATTAAAATTTGGGGCTGTGAGGCATACGTGAGACGTCAAATGCCTGACAAGCTGGAACCCAAATCAGATAAATATTATCTGGTGGGATATCCTAAGGAAACGAAAGGGTATTACTTTTACCTACCGTCTGAAGGCAAAGTGTTTGTCGCAAGGACTGGTGTCTTCTTGGAGAAAGAGTTCTTATCATGAAAGACAGAAAAGGTAGAGCTTGAAGAAGTTCAAGAACCACATGTAGTGAATGAACCGGAATTCGATTCTGAGACAGGACTACAAGATGTTGTAGCTAGAGAACCTGCTCAAGGAACACAAGTCCTACGTAGATCTGGTAGACCGAGGTTTGAGCCTGAGAGATATGGATTTCTCGTTTCTCAAATAGGTAATGTGTTGCTTATGGATCATGATGATGAACCAGCAACCTACCAAGAGGCTATGAATGCACCGGACTCCGACAAATGGCTTGAGGCTATGAAATCCGAAATGGACTCCATGTATGCAAACCAAGTTTGGAACTTGGTGGAACCACCTGAAGGGGTACGACCCATAGGGTGCAAGTGGGTCTTCAAGAAGAAGACCGACATGGATGAGAATGTACAGACATTCAAACGGCGACTGGTGGCTAAGGGTTTCAAGCAAATTCATGGTATTGACTATGATGAGACCTTTTCCCCTATTGCCATGGTAAAGTCCATAATGATATTGCTTGCTGTTGTTGCGTATTATGACTACGAGATCTGGCAGATGGATGTCAAAACGGCTTTCCTTAATGGAAACCTCCTTGAGGAAGTGTATATGACACAACCCGAGGGTATTGTATCCCCAGATGAAGCCACTAAAATATGCAAGCTGAATAAGTCCATCTATGGACTGAAACAGGCCTCTCGAAGTTGGAATCTTCGTTTTGATGAGAAAATCAAAGAGTTTGGTTTCATCATGAATGAAGATGAGCCTTGTGTTTACAAGCGAATCAGTGGGAGCATTGTTGTCTTCCTGATATTGTATGTAGATGACATACTGTTAATTGGGAATGACATTCCTACCCTGAAAGTTGTTAAGAACAACCTAGGGAACTGCTTTTCAATGAAGGATTTGGGTGAAGCGACTTACATACTCGGTATTAAGATCTATAGAGATAGATCGAAGAAGTTGCTGGGTTTGACCCAGAGTACGTACATCGAAAAGGTGTTGAAGCGGTTCAACATGCTTGAGTCCAAGAAAGGATTTTTGCCCATATCTCATGGTGTGAATCTCTCTAAGGACCAGTGTCCAAAGTCTTGTGAAGATAAGGAGCGCATGAAGTTGATTCCATATGCTTCGGCAATTGGATCAATCATGTACGCGATGTTATGTACTCGACCCGACGTCTCCTTTGCTTTGAGCATGACTAGCAGGTATCAGTTAGACCCCGGTGAGTGTCACTGGATTGCAGTCAAGAATGTCCCGAAGTACTTGAGAAGGACTAAGGATGTGTTCTTGGTGTATGGTGGAGAGGAAGAGCTCGTTGTAAGTGGTTACACGGATGCTAGCTTCCAAACTGATAGAGACGACTCCAAGTCTCAGTCAGGTTTTGTGTTTTGCCTGAATGGAGGAGCTGTGATCTGGAAGAGTTCCAAGTAAGAGACAGTTGTTGATTCTACAACAGAGGCCGAGTATATCGCCGCAGCTAATGCGGCGAAGGAGGCTATATGGATTAGGAAATTCATCGACGAGCTTGATGTCGTTCCTAGCATTGTTGGTCCCGTAGTTCTCTACTGTGATAACAATGGTGCAATTGCACAATCTAAGGAACCTAGATCCCATCAGCGCTCCAAGCACATACTTCGGCGGTTTCATCTTATTCGTGAGATTGTCGAACGAGGAGATGTGAACATTTACAGAGTGCCGACTGAGGAGAATATTGCGGATCCACTGACAAAGCCTCTCGCGCAGAGAAAGCATGATGGTCATACTAGATCGATGGGTATACGATACCTAAATGATCAACTCTAGTGAGAATATTGTGGATTGCATGTAAACATGTATTTTGTTGGCCATTTGTTCATATGATGAACAGTGTACCTAGTTTTTCTCTTACAATTAATGGCAAGTTCTTTTATTATGAGTTTTTCTATATGATAGTTAAATGTTAACATAATAGATACCCTTAGAATGTTCGCTTCCATGGGACATCAAGTACGTGACTTGAATGTGAGAGCCTATGATTTATTTGAAGCTTCATTCTTAAAAGGTCCCTGGTCGACTATCATCATAGAAGCTAAGGGTGATGATGGTACATGAAGGCTAGCACGTGCGTTGACTGATGACCGGTTCTCACACGTCATGATATTGTGATATCAAGTCATCATGTGGGTACTTGTTAGTGAACAAGTTGTACTGGACAGACCTAACCTGAGAGTACTCTGTGGATTGTCATCCAATCGTGTCACTAGTAGGTCTCAATTGACAATAGTGTTGTGGTCCTTTGACCTGAAGTCACAGCATTCATCAGGTGAGGAAGAGCGTGCTTTGATGCCATCTAAAGTCTTCCTTGAGAAAGGTTGATGATAAGGGTGGTTGTTGGGCATGTTACGAATCATTTGGGTGTTTGTGTGTGAGCATATATGGGATTTGCCCTCCTGTATGACAGGAGTTGCATCCAAGGGCCCCTTGATGGAACTGGACTGAGAAATGCATGGCCATGCTTGGTTGAGTCAATATGTGATATTGGACTCACCATTCTCTGGAAGTCCATCCTAGATCAAGAAACTTGGATTGAGCTATTACGAGGGTGACACGGTCCATGCCTCTAGTTCTTTCCGGATGTAAGGGACAAAGGGACAAATACAACGCTGATACATTGGTCATAAAGGCTTATGAGTTATAAACTCTTATTGCTTGGGGAGCAATGATGCATTGCTAGATGCCGCTCATTGTTTGTGAGGTTTTTGGTTTGATACTTTCAAGATCAAGTGGGAGACTGTTGGAGTTACCATGGTGATCTAGAAGTGGCCAAACATGTAATCTCACTGCCAACGCGATATGAGCCTGCAGGGTCGCACATAAGAGATGTGGAGAAGTTGGATGATTGACTGTGTTGGTAAAGGTTACCAATCACCGACCTGAATGGGGTTATGGGCAAAATGTTGCCTTAAAGCATCGTCGGGTTGGGCAAATGTTGCCTTGAAGGATTGGTAAGAATAGTCGACCGAGGGTCGACGAGTATCGTCATGTATCGTCGACCGCGGGTCGACGAGTATCGTCGAGTATCGTCGAGTATCGTCGACCGCGGGTCGATGAGTATCGTCGACCGCAGATCGATGATTATGGTCAACCCACGTTCGACGTGAATCGTCGAGTATTGTATTCTGATTCTCGCCGACTGATTCTCGCCAATCCTATGTGATTCTCGCCGATCCTAGGTGATTCTCGCCGATTGATTCTCACCGAATCTGCTAGGTGATTCTCGCCGATTCTGGAACCCTAATTTTCTAGGTGGTCTGTGGATTGCGATATTCCTAAGTCTGTTTATGCCTTTGGTATAAATGGATACTTAGGGTTTTCGGGAATAATAACTTATCGAATCAAATCCAGCCGGGCTTCGTTCGTTCAACTGATCGAATCGAATCCTGCGGTTCTTCGTTCGTTCCGGCGATCCCGACCGCCGACGGAAGTGTTCCGCCGCCGTGCTCGCTCCGTCGACCTCCTCCTCTCCGGCGATTGTCGCTGGTGTTGCTATCCCTGGCGCGGACCTAGCAGTCCGTGGGAAAGCAAGGTGCGGTCATTCTCCTTCCCAATTATCCGTGCGACGGAAAAGTCGGTGTTCTCCCGCTCGTGTGGATTTCTGCAGAGACGTGGATATCATTCCACGTAGAACTCGCCACCAGCAAGAACACGAAGCTTGGAGCATCTCCGTTGAGTTGTTACTCAATGCCACTGAGGTAATTTTTGCCTAGTTGTATGTTAACTTCTTGGTTCAACTACCATGGCCCAATCCCATCTCTTTTGGGTTTTCTTGATGTTTTTATTCTTCCGCTGCATGCACAAGTGTTGTGCCATCCTTATAGAGAAACCCAAAATATACTTTTCTGATTTATTAAATTCCTGTCACAGATTTGGTATTTAATGGTCTTAATTTTTAAAAATACCTAGGCTCCTTTACTGGAAAAGTCACCAACCTGAGACTTGTATCCCTGGGTGTCTATTGTATTTTAAAATTTATTTGAACCCATTTGGGTGCCTGATTTGACCAGGGCACCCATTTTGGTGGGGCCTACACCTAGGGCCAGGCAGACATTAAACTGAGTGCCCACACTTCATCCTTGGTCCAAATTAATTTAAATTTTGGAGGCCACCCTAGCTATATCTACGGCCTGCCCAAAATTAAGAATTTTTAGAGACACTTTGCCTAACATTTTTTACTTTTATTTAATAATGCTAGGGTATTTTAATTAAGTGGTCTAATAACCTCCAAACCCTCCCAAATTTTGGTGAGTGGTCTCTAGCATCAATACCTAGCTCTGTACAAACTTTCAACCCATTTGGATGGGTTTTGGCTAGGGAATCACAAAACAATAAATTGGCCTTTAGGAGGTGTTTTGATTAAAAGTGCACCATGGGCTTAGGGTGGCCACCTCCTCTCAACAGAGGCTGAGGATTTGGACACTGACTTAGAATGGTCAAGGTCACCCTCTTAAGGAAAATGGGGTGATTTAGGCTTTATTTACCCTAGGGTTCAACCTCAAACCCTAAGGAAGGACTTTTGGGGGTTGTGAAGGACATGGGGATAATGCCTTTGTATGACCTTGAAAACTCAGTAGAATTGAAGGTAGTGTAACCTAAGTTCTCTGGAAGGAATCTTAGAGGACTTGGAGGAAGGTAGACACCCCAAAACCCTAACCCTAGTTTTAAGGTAGAAGCACAATTTTGTAAATTCAGCCACTACACCTAATCTAAAGGTTGTGAAACTTGGGTAGAGTAAGTTTTAGACCATCTAGCTCCCCTAGTAATTTTATTAGAATTTTATGGATTATATCTCTGGTACTTTATTTGCTAACTATCAAAAGGCCCAAAATGGTTTTTTAATTAATTTGATTATTCTGTTCATTCGAAACTGATGAAACTTGGTCAGAAGATAATCTAGGTCTAATTGAATATCCCTGAATTTTGTTACAATTTTTAATTGATTATATTTAGTACTTTCATGACTAGTTTCAAAAAGGGGCTTTGGTGGTATAAAATTATTTATAGATGATATAACTGTTGCAAAATCATGAGACTTAGGTACAAATGATTTCAGGCCAAAATATGCTTGTTGGAATTTATTCATAATTTTTAGAGGGATGTTTACAGTACGTCCTTTACAAGCCCATAATAAGGAGATTTTTGATAATTAATTTATTCAGAGAATAATTCTTCCTGAAAAATTATGAAACTTGGCCAATGCTACTTTTAAGGTTGTATCTGCATAGTATAATTAATGTATAATTTTTGGATGGATATTTTATGTACTTGGTTCATAAACAACGGATGATAGTAAATATTGCTAAAATACTTTTAGTGCGTTTTTCATGATAGAAAAATTATGATACTTTGGATTTACCATATTGAGATAACCTAATATTTATCAAAAAAAATTTAAGCATCTAGTAAGAGTACTTAGGGTAGTTCATGTTCAAACTGGTAGCCTTTGGAAGCTTTAAGGAAATTAATTAAATTCCAGATAAATTAGGAAAATAATAATTTCCTGGATATAGTATATTTTTTGTCATGATAACTATCCAGTAAAAAAGGTAGACCATTTGGATGAGTATTTGGATTATCTCCTGTTTGGTGCGACATATAGCCTATGATGGTCTGCATTTGGCAAGATGGGTAATTGCAATAAGATACGATGGGACATGCTGTAGGAGTTAGTCATTTTGGATAGAGGTGGATGAGTTCACCATAGAAGGATAGAAAGACTGGTGAGAAATTGGTTTGGCTGGAGTTTAGAGGCGCTCGGGTTCGACGAAAGATCGTCTTCCTCGAGGTAAGGTGGAGTCAAATCACCCTAGGATTTGCCTATTATAATATGAGAAGGTAATGGGTAATGGAATAAACCAATAATAATAATAAGTACCTTGCGAAAGGGAATGCTGGGCGTAATCCCAACATAGTTGCTAGTGCCCCTTGAGAGCCCTTCATAGGGAATACCGGGGGCAGTCCTGGGTTAACGTAAACAGTATTAATAAGCTAAAAAGAGTAACTTAGTAATTAGGGTTGCATATTTCACCAACACAGTTAGCACAGGAAGAAAGTTGGGAGCTTCGGCTTGGATGGTTAAGAGACGGATGTTTTGGTCCGGGGAGCTTCGGCTCGATTGTTTTAGACGGACATTTTGGTCCGGGGAGCTTCGGCTCGGTTTTGAATACGATAAATTTGCATGTGCATAAAAGGAATGAAAATTAAGGTGGTGGGTCTTCGGTATTGGAGGGTCGATGCACCGACGCCAATACGCTGACTCGGCAAGTGTGGTTAGCACTTCTCCAACAGAAGTAAGGTGTGCCAGCCGGCAAGAGTACGCAGGAGTCCGCTTCGTGCACCAAGCGTTGAGGCGTACGATAGGTCTGACCGTTAGTGCTTTGCTGGTTTAGAGGTGGGCGAGGCGCAACCCACCGCTTCTGCCTGCCACTACGGAGGTATCCTGGGAGGTTACGGCTCCAGAAAGGGGGAACTAAAGGTCTGTGTGCACAGAGTCGAGTGTGTGTGTTGCACTTGCATGTTCAGTCATACCCACTTGCATATCATAGCATAATCGATTCATTTAATCCTGACACCTAAAGTATAAGTGGAATGGGATGCTTATACATTAGGACCTGCAAAACGACCCCTTGGTCTATAAGCTTGTGTGGGCAAGTTTATAAATTAAGATTAATTTTGATATATATTTACTGTTGTTTGATAACCGACACCCCAACGTATAAATTGGAATGGGACTTTTTATACGATGGGAGCCTTGCAGAAGACCCCTTGGCTTATGTGTTCTCACATAAGTGAAGGTTAATTTTCATATTTCATCTTATTGTCAATATCTATTATAGAATTGCTAGTATAGGTCCGCTGCCATCTGTTTTTGATTATTCTCCACCTTCAAGTCCTCCCCTTTCTTCCTCTCCGCTCGGTGCCTAGGAGCCATGGGGGAAGGGGTGGGGGATGATAGGGCTTAGTCTTTTAGACTAACAGTTTTCGAACCGCGTCATTTAGGCGATCGTGGAGCCCAGCATGGAGGAGCAGCCCCAGAGACCGGTGCGCTTGGAGATGGGGCAGTCTAGCTCCGGAGTTCATACAGCCGGGACCGTGAGTCTCGAACTTGAGTAGATTTTCTGCTTTTGCTTCCTCATGAGTGATTTGTAGTGTGGACATGATGTACCAGGCATAAGCCCGTATTTTAGTACTCTGATATATTATTCTATGGACACTCCCTTCGTGGAGGTTATCTATATGATATGTTATTTTCTGTGGACTGCAAGTTTGCATTTACTTTGTTTTGCTACTTTCCTGCGATCGAATTAGCCGGCAGAATCAGCGCTTTGTGGTGATGACCCTTCTGGGCGTGAAGGAGTCACCGCAAAATGGCGGTTCTGGGCATAAGACCCCGGTGTTGAAAAGGGGGGGGGGTCATACACCTCAAAAGGACACACCAGAGTCACCAAGTACTATGATGACCAATCTCCATACATTTCCTTGGCTAAGTGAGAACCACACTCGCTGAGTCAATGTATCGACGTCTTTGCGATCGACCATTTAATACCCAAGACCCACCACTTTATGCACATGGAACCATTAATTTCTAAGCCATTGGCTCACCGTACTAACCTGTCTGTTACAACTACCTTACGAGCCTTCGGCTAGCCTGGCTAACTTGCCCATTTCCACAACCACCGAGCTTACCACTCGAATAACCTAATCAAGCTAACCTCCCTAGTAACCGGTGTGAGTGAAAGTGGAGTCCAAGTATTTATAATTGATCTTTAACATTTAATCTTATGGTTTAAGGTTATCCTTGGACTACCCAGGGCATTCACTGTGAAGGGCTCTCAAGGGCATAAGGAAATACGATGGGTTTAAACCCAAATCTCCCTTTTCCAAGGTACTTATTATTATTGGTAACTTCCGATGTTCCCAAACTCTCCTAATTTTACACTTGATCTAAACCTAAGTGTATTTAGACATCTTCCTTGGAAAGGCGATCTATCGTCGATCCCGAGCACAACTCTGCCCTTGTACAACCGGGCTCACACAACATACCTTCTTTTGGGACCCTATTCATTCTCAACCAAACAAGGTATACTAACTACCCATTCACAAGGTTCACATGTTTTCCTAATTCTACGGTTTTGCTGTACAGAGCTAATGGACTATATGATATGCAAGTATGTTGACCTTCCAAATAATCATCCAAATGACCTAAGATTATTACTGGGGTCAATCATGATATTTTAAAATTAAATCCAGGAGATAATATTTTTCCTAATTTATTTGGTATTTATTAAATTTTTTACAAATCAGACCACCTATGATTATGAACAGCAAGTACACCTTTTTCACTTGGTATGGCCTCAACATAATTATTACAAATTATTAACATAAAAATAACAGTAAATATCAAAAATCCCAATTTTCTTAAAAGAATTTGACCTTCAACAAATTATTGGGTAATTAGCAACAATATTAGGGTAATTAACGGAAAATTGAAACCAACCGTCCAAAAATTATGAGCAAATTTCTTGATGATAAATATGACAAGAAAAGACTACTGACCAAAAATGGTGATTTGCTAAGTGAATTTGGTCGCATAAATAAATTAATTAAAAATATTCAACATTGGGCACTTGTGAAATTTCCTATATGAAATATCTTCCAATAATTTTATAAATATTCACAAAATATGACAGTGTCCTAACATATCATCTAACCAAATTTCATAATTTTCTAGTAAGTAATTAACCCTAAAATAATTATCTTGTGGTTAAGTCTAATATAGGGTTTATGAATAAAGTACTATGAATGCTAATCCAAAATTCATAATAAAATTTCTAGGGAACAACATCATCCAAATAAGTTCATTGCATAAATTTCATAAGCGTCAAAGGTAATTTAAGCTTGTTCATAAATATTGAATCAAAGTGTTCTAATATATCCTTAATTATTTGAAAGAGGGTATATGTTCATAAAGATCCTAAAACCATTTAGCAGAGCTTATTTTCACTGTAAGAACTAATCAACTAAATTCCAAAACAATCCACGGACATATGGTCCCATGTCCTTCAATAGGCTTCAAATCTCAACCCTAGGGCTTACACTAGGGACATAGGGTATCTTCACCCCAAACCACCCTAATTCTCTTATGGGGTGTCTTTATGTGACCTTGAGGTCGTGGATAAAGTGCCACTCAACCCACCAATTTCCCCCTTGCCCTAATTTTCCCTTAATAGGATAAAACTTTGGTCATACCATTTCCCAACCAAATCAAGCCCAAATGAGATGAGATTCTTACCAATGACAAATCATGACCGTAAGGGTTATCCACCAAAAGTTTTGATGGTTTTGAAGTCATTTGACCCCTTAATTAATCATTCATGGATTATTAAATATTTACAAAAACTAAAGAAATTTTTTTCCAAAAATTCCCATTTTGGATATGTAAGATGTATTAGTGAGAGTGACCCCCAGTCCAAATTTTAAGTCATTTGGATGGATGCATTGGTGGGGGCACTCAATTTAGACTCCGGCTAACCCTATGTATAGACTGCGACATTTTGAGTGTTGTGGTCAGACCACTAACCCAAATTGGTTGAAACAAATTTTAAATATATTAGACATCAGGGGCTACAATTTTCATGTTGGCGATTTTTCATGGTTCAGTCCCTAAGGGCCTTATCTATTTGATTTAATGGGTACACAGTAAAGGGTTAAAAATACACTATTTAATACTTTATAATATAACAGATCCAACGGTGATGGAGTTGTCTTCAACCTCCAGCCGAAGGCCACGATCCAGTCGACCTGTAGCAGCTTTCAGAGTAATTTGCCGGCGATCCAGTCCCCTCCCAGGCTGGCCACCACCACCACCTCCGTTAAGGTGGTGGCTCTCGCCGGAAGGCGGCACGACTGCCTGAGTGGCGGTTTCGGGTGAACCCGAGAATGCAAAAACCATGATTTTTCATTGAATTCAAAATTGAAATCAGCCAAATTGGGCTCGATTTCAAATCCTATTGATCTAGGTTGTTAGCACAAGGGGATAGGACGAGAAGTGGACCTGAGTTTGTGGAGGAATATCCTAGCCGACCACCACCATGCCATGGCTGATTGAAGCTTTCAAGTGCTCTGCAATAGTACAACAAAGGGCTTCGATTTCTTTAAGGGAGAGGTGGAAATGCCTACTCTCACGCTGATGAAGCCTTTAAAACAATAAAACGGGGGAGGGGAGTAGTCATGGCTAAATGCCATTAATGGTCATTGGTGGAGAAAATTTCGACCATGGTGGATTCTCCTCCCCTAGAGCTGAAACCATCAGAAAACTCCCATATCTGATAGAGGGAGTGAATCTACATCAATTGGGAGAGGAAAAGAGGAGTCAATGGCATTCAATCACCATGAATGGCAATTTCCTCCCTCTCTCTCTCTCTATCTCTCTCTCTCTCTCTTCTCCTTTAAAGGGCAACTTGACTTTCTCTCTCCTAGTCGCCATTTCCAAATTTTAGATGGCATTTCATATAAATATCAACCTCCTAATCCTAATGGGCCACTCAAATTGGGCTTAGCCCAAGTGGATTGGGCTTGGTTAGGTCATTTAAGCTAGTTTGACCTATTTTAGGGTTGAGTTGACTTTGGTCAATTTGCCTTTTGGGTTGGCCCCAATGGGTCCTTAGTGACCCATTGGCCACTCCTAAGGTCTAGGGAGACTTGGGTAGGGTTGGTTTGAAACCTTGTAGGCCACTTGACCCTTAATAGGGCACTTTGACCACTATAAGGTTAGAGTTGACTTTTGGTCAACTTGACCTCTTTACTTAACCCAAGTGGGTCCTTGATGACCCATTGACCTCCCTTGGGGTTAGGAGAATCATGATGGGGCCATTTTGGCAAGTTGGAGGTCCACAGGCCCTTGTTAGGCCACTTTGACCATTTTAGGGTATGGGTTGACTTTGGTCAACATGACCACTTTAGTTGACCCCAATGAGTTCTAGGTGCTCCAAGGGACCACCTAATGGGTTAAGGATGTTATGGTGGAGTCAAAGAGTCAAGGTGAGGACCTAAAGTCAAACCCAAATTTAGGTAATTGTAAAGTATTATTTATAGAGTATGGTGAACTCACCATCATTCATAGGTTCACTTGGTCGTCTTGGTCTTCATAGGGTTTTGTTATGATCTAGTCATGACAAAACCACTTTTAGGGGTGTATTTGTTTGAGGGCAGTTACAAATCCCAATAAAGAATAATAATTTTGTCCCCGAAATTCAGGTTATGTCTGCGGGGTTTCTACTGAAAGTAAATGTATGTAACATCCCTTAGAAATTTAAGTTATACCTGATGCAAGGAACTCCAGGTACTTCTGCTATATCAGATCTAGTGGTTCCCAGGTATACTCCTCATGTCCATGATTTGACCACAAATGTTAACAATCAGAACCTTCTCACATCGTAAGACTTGCACTGTCGTATCATCTATCCTAACCGGCTCTAAGCGGATTGATTGACCAGAAGTTGCTTAGCCATCAATACTTGGGACCTGCTGCTCCGGCCATAGTAGATAATTCCTAAGAGAGGATACATAGAAGACGTTGTGCAAACCAGCTAACTCATGCGGTGTCCGCTCTAGGATCCTGCAGGGCCCCCTACAACCCAGAATGAGCTTCTTTCTTCCGCATACCCGCGAGACTGTATGCATCGAACGTATCTTCTGGTACACATGGTCTCCATCCTGAAACTATACTTGATAATGTCTCACATAGTAATACTTGTCCGGTCAACTCTAGTACTCCAACATGCTATCTAAAATCAGTCGCACCTGGGTATCTGTGTGCTCCATAAATTTTGAGCCAAGTTAATTGGATCCTTTTCATAGAACAAAGACAGTAGAGTCCTGCACCTCCATCGGTATAATTCCATATAAGGGCCATGCCTATGCTAGACTGGTGACTGTTGTTATAAGCGAGCTCGATCAGCAGCAACTATCTCTCTCATGGCTCTCCTTGGTCCCGAATGTATAAGCGTAAAAGATCCTTCAGTATCAAGGTGGTATGCTTCGTCTACCTGTCCGTCTGAGGGTGGAGTGTTGTGTTAAATGTCGACCGAGAGCCCAGAAAAGCCTTGACTAATCTTCTCTTCTTGTATGTAAACCGTCTGTCCTGATCCGACACGATCATCTTAAGCACACCATGATATGGACAACTACTCACAAATCTCATGAAACACCAATGAGAGCTTTCTTCCGAATTGGTGTGAGCCCAACTACCTTGGTCTATCTATCCTCAATATTCCAATTATAAAATTATGCCTGGAGTGGGGACGTGGTAACCTGTGTAATGCCCTGAAACTCAAAGGAGCAAAGGGGACGTTTTGGGCAGTTTTGGGTTCTGGCTGCAGGAACACGGCCTGGGACACGGGTGTGTCCAAGGGCGTATCAAGCCTGTGTTGACACTAAGACGCGAAGTCGACACTTTGGTCTCGACATTGTGTCGAGACTGGGCACACGGCCTGCGACACGGGGGTGTCGCAGGGCGTGTCGACCGTGTCGACACTTAGCCGCGAAGTCGACACTCTGCTTCGACGAATTGTCGAGACATGGCACACGGCCTGCGACACGGGCGTGTCGCAGGGCGTGTCGACCCGTGTCGACACTCGTCCCGTGAAGTCGACACTTTGGTGTCGACAATGTGTCGAGACAAGGCACACGGCCTAGGACACGGGTGTGTCCAAGGCCATGTCATCAGGTCGACGATCTTTGCTCTACGATGTGTCGAGTGTCGAGACCGTGTACACGGCCTGGGGTCCAGGCATGTTGAGGTGACACGGGTAAGGACACGGGCGGTGTCCTAGAACCCGTGGCAGTGCTCGGTTGATTTTGGGGAAAAATGATGGGGTACACGGCCGGCCATACGGCGTGTCAGGTGGAACACGGGCGTGTCAGCTCGAACACGGCATGTTCGATACCCGTGTGAGGTTCCAGGTGATTCGATTTTGATGGCGAATGAGGCACACGACCCTGGACACGGGCGTGTGCCAGGCCGTGTTCGGTCCAGATTGGTCATTTCAGTCCCGAATCAAAGCCGTTCGTTTCCTTATTTGAGATCCAACGGCTGGGGTTGTTCCTGAAGGATATACCCGGGATTGGACTTAGAAACCCTCACTTTTTCTTAAGTTTTATCTTCTAAAACCTTAGAGAGAGAGGAGAGCCAAGGGAGGAAGAAGGAGCTAGATCCCGCATTGGATGAGCTTCGAAGCTCCGAATCGCGAGCCGACTCCGGATCCACGGAGGCAAAGCTAGTGCGGTGCTTTTCATCCGATTACTTTTCAATGGCACCAAAGAGGAACTCTAGGGTACGATCCTCATCTTGATCATGAGTAGCTCTCTCTCTCTTTGCATAGAAGCCCGCTCTTGCGAGTTTGCGAAGAGTTGGAGGCGTTCCTTCGGTAGATATGTGAAGTCCCCGTTGTTTAGGTCCGTAAGCGAGAATGGACATAGGCATGATGTGTGAGCCTACCGGACATGTTGGTCTGGATCGGTGATGTTGCATTGTATAAATGCCGGAGAAGACTCCGTGCTATTGGTTGTTTTTCGGTTTCTACGCGGTAGATTGTTAGTAGGAAGCCTTGGGGACTAACCCAAAGGTGCATGTGAAAACTGGGCGGTACGAGATCCTGCCAACTTGGTGGCCTGAGTGCCAACTTGAACATAACCGAGTTATGTGAAATGTGATGGAAATGGGACTCGGGAGAATTTGACCTGCGCATATGGTTTAAATTACCATTGCGGGTGTTGGGTACATTGGTCAAATGTATCTGATTTGAAGAAGCCTCACCTAACTCAATGATATACATCAGAATGTATTTGATGTTTGTTTGAGTTATTTGTGCAGGTTAGATATACACTGGACTGAAGCTGAAAATTTCTAAGTCCATGTGTCGACACCCAGAGGCAAAGTGTCGACACTTGAGAATGCTTGTGTCGACACCCAGACATGCAGTGTCGACACTTGGAGTCATTGTGTCGACACCTGGGAAGAAGTGTCGACACCAGTCAGTAGTGTCGACACTTGGAGCTGTGTCGACACTCAGTGTAGAAGGATGCAGAAAAGCTGTGTCGATACTTAGCAGAAGTGTCGACACCTAGTAGAGCTGAGTCAACACCAGAAAGTGTCGACACTTGGAGTTGTGTCGACACTCAGCATAATTCTGCAGAGACTAAGTACAAGTGTCGACACTCAACACAATGAGTCGACACTCATTCAGCAGAGTCAACATATGAAGAATGTGTCGACACTCAGCACAATGTGTCGATACACACTCAAAGAAGTCAACACTTAAGGAATGTGTCGACACTCAGCACAATGTGTCGACACATAACCAGAAGACTCAACACTTGAAGGAAGTGTCGACACAAGGAGCTGTGTCGACACTTAGCAAAGAACAGAAGAGTTGTAAAATATTCTAAGTACAAGTGTCGACACTAAAGGAATGTGTCGACACTCAGCTGAAGAAACAAGATTGAAGACTTGTGTCGACACAAGAAGCAGTGTCGACACTTGACAGTTTCAACACATAAAGATGTGTCGACACAAAGGAGATGTGTCGACACTTAGAAGAATACAGATAAAGACTAAAGTACAAGTACTTGTGTCGACACTAAATTTCAGTGTCGACACATGCAGAAGAAACTGTGTCGAGACATACAAGGGAATGTGTCGACACCTTGTAGACTTGTGTCGACACTTACACAACATGTGTCGACACTTGGTCTATAAGTGTCGACACTTAAGAACAGAAAGTCTCGACACTAACTGACAGTTAGAGAATTACAAGAAGTAACTTGTTGACATGACAGCTGCCAATCCAGCCGGTCTACAGCAACTGTCAGTGAAGTCAAAAGACTGTTATAAACCGGATCAGCCGGTTACCATGAATGAAGCCTATAAATAGGCACCCACTGTTTACAGAAAAGGGTGAAGGTTAAGAGATTAGAAAGTTCACAATCATTACATGGTGTGATAATAATTGAAGTAGTTGATCAGTCTAAATCAAGAAGTGATACACAGAGGATCAACTCAAGAAGATCAGGCAGTCCAACTGCAGATCTAAGTAGTTGGAGAGAGAGAGCTCCAACCAAGGATTCAGTCTTTGGAACTAAGGCTGAGAAGAAGAATTCAGAGTCATCTGGATTTCAAGAAGCAGAGATCAAGGATCAACTGCAGCAGAAGATTCAGACTAATTCAGTTCTACTCAAGAAGCTTTGAAGAAAGCTAAGTCAGTTTGGATCAAGCTGAGTTCTTCCAAGAACTCTTCAAGAAACTCTCAACTCCTCTCATTCTTTCTGAGTTGTAGAGTTAGCAATTTGTATTTTCTATTTAAACTTGTAAGATTCATTGGATCTGAGTGATTGTAAGCCTATTTTTAAAGGCTGAGGTAGTAGGGCTTGGTGCCTCAGTGTAGGAGTTGAAGAACTCTGAGTGTAGGCTTTGATTGGCTGAGTGTAGGCCTGGGTGGCTGAGTGTAGGCCTTTTGGCTGAGTGTAAGGCTTTGGGCCTGAGGTAGGAACCTTGTTGGGTTCTGAGCTAGTGGAGAGTTTGGCCGAATCTAGTACACTGCTAGATAGGCGAAGGGGGAAAGTGGATGTACCCAAAGATTGGGGAACCACTATAAAATTAGTGTGTCTGCTGTGCTGTGCTGTGTTGTGGATTTACTGTGTGATTTCTATATTTGCTGTTAACTGTAATAATCTGTGAAAAACTGTTGTGCTGCCAACAAAAGTTAAAAAGGTTTAGGTCACCTATTCACCCCCCCCCCCTCTAGGTGTTTAGGTACCATATCTTTCAAGTGGTATCAGAGCCAGGTTCCTCAAAATCAGGACTAACTGTCTGAGGAGATCCAGTTTGGCAATTCAGTATAAGTCAGAAAACAGGAAACAGTTTCAAGAAAATCAAGAACATGGGTTCTTCAGAGAATCATAAGGAGTTGGGTTCAATGAAACTACCTATATGCAGAAAAGAGATCTTTGGGATCTGGAAAGAGAGGGTTAGGCTTTTTATGGAAGCCTCTGACCCTAGAATATACATCACAGTCAAAGAAGGGCCATATGTGCCCATGAAGATTTCAGTATTGGATGCAAATCAGAGGACTCCAAAGGATTTCTCTGAAATGACCAAGGATGAGATTGTCCTAGCAACCATGGACAAAAGAGCACAGAATATAATAGTTAGTGCAATTGATGATGCCACCTTCCAGAACCTTATTCACTGTAAAACTGCAAAAGAAATGTGGGATACCCTCATTGTCTACATGGAAGGTTCTGAAGAAGTAAGGCAAGATAGGAAGTCCTTGCTTAATCAAGAATATGAGAGTTTTAGGCAAGGAAGAGGAGATAGCATCACTGAATGCTACAAGAAATTTTATAGAATTGTAAATGAACTCATGTCATATGGAAGAGAGTTCACAAACTATGAGTTGAATGACAATTCTTAAGGCCCTAACCAAAGACTGGGACACCAAGATTTGTGCCATCAGAGAAATGGCAAAGTTGGGAGAAATTCCTCCTCCCACACTTTTTGGCAAGTTGTTATCTTATGAGATGCAATTGTCAGTAAGAAAAGAAGAAGAAAAGTCAACAAGGACTGAATACAGAGAAAAGACTGTTGCCTTTAAGTCAGATGTACCCAGAAAGAGAAGGACCAAGTCATCAACTCCTCCTCCAGAGGTAGTTGAATCAGAATCTGAAGAGTCTGAAACTACAAAATCTACAAGCAGTGAAAGTGATGAAGACTTTGCTGCATTCACCAGACATTTTCAGAAGTTCTTAAGAAGAAACAATGGAGGTCTAGACCTTCATCTTCCAAAGGGAAAGAGGTTCAGTATCAGGAAAAAAAGCCTTCAAAGAAGGACAAGAAAAGGACCAAGACTAGTAAGGGAACTGGATCCAAGATAATTTGTTACTGCTGCAATAGACAGGGCCATGTTATTGCAGACTGCCCTGAAAGAAGGAAGGAATCCAGTGACAAAAAGAAAACTCACTTCAAAGGAAAGAAGGAAAAGTCCTTTGTTGCAAAGAATGAGAAGACTCTTTCAGATTTGTCTTCTTCAGACACTGAGACAGATGCTGAAGCCTATATTGGGCTATTTGCTGAAGAAGAAGAAGAGTTTATGCAGATCATGGAATCTATCTATGAGCAAGAAGACTGTCAAAGCCAAGGACTGATGGCTTTGACTGAAAGTACCAAAAACCTGGAGCAGCCAGGATCCAGTCAGGTACAAGGTTTAACTCAAAGTTCTGATTCCAGTTCTAGTTCAGAGTCAGATTATTCTTCATCAAGTGATGAGAATATATCTGAGTGAGGGAGATATTCATCAACTCCTAGATGAATATCAAGTACTATTGCAAGCCTATAAGAAAAGCAAGACCCTAGCCAAAAATTTGGCCAAGGAAATTGCTGATCTCAAGGCAGCTGCAATAGATTATGAGAAGAATTATGATCAAAAACTGAATGAAGTGGCCAGGCTGAAACACATTACTGTGATTCAGATGGGTACTATTACATTCAAGAATGATCAAATTAAGAAACTGGAGATTAATCTTCAGAAGGAGAAAGAGCTAGCAGCTAGGTATTCAAAACCTAAATCAGTGCTACCCTTGATTGATGATTTTGTTCATCATAAAGGAAAGACTGGACTGGGTTTTGTTAATACAGCTAGGACTGTTCAGGATCAGTCCAAGTCCAAGAGCAAAGCCCCAACATTCAACAAGACTGCTGTAGTTAAGACAGCTAAGTCAGAACCTAAGCAAAGATACAACAAATTTGAATGTTGGTGCTGTGGCAAGGTTGGCCACTTTGCTTTGGATTGTTGGCACAATGCCAGTGCCAAGTTAAGTAGCAAGTTACCTGTTGGAAAGACAGCAGGTAGCTATGTCAATTTGCAAACTAACAATCACCAAGGACCCAAGTTTACTTGGGTTCTAAGGTTCATTAATTTGTTTTGCAGGAGAATCCAAAGTGGCCATACCCCTACATGGTACTTGGATAGTGGATGTTCCAGACATATGACTGGAACTAGGGGACTACTGAAGGACTACATCCCAATCAAAAATGGTCCAAAGGTGACCTTTGGTGGTTCTGAAAAAGGAATCATCAAAGGGTTTGGTAACATTTCTTCTAACCTTGTTACCATTACTCAAGTGGCTTATGTTAAAGGTTTGAAACATAACCTCATTAGTATAAGTCATTAAGTGATGTAGGGTTATGACATCTCTTTTGTTAAAAATGGTTGTCATATCAAGAGGTCAAGTGATCAAAAGATCATTTTGACAGGTTATAGGAAGAGAAATGTCTATGTTTAGACATTATGGTTGAGAACAATAGTTCTCCAGTTTGTCTTGTAGCTGATGAGACAGTCTCTCAATGTGTCAAGTGGCACAAGAGGCTTGCTCATCTTAATTACAAGACTATGGCAAACTCTTTAGTAAAGAGTTAGTGAGGAATGGTCCTCAAGTTAAGTGTGTCAAAGATGGCATTTGCTCAGCTTGTCAAAAGGCAAGCAGACTAAATCCACCTTTAGAAGCATTGACAACAAGGATGCTGTGAGGTGTTTATACCTCTTGCATATGGATCTATTTGGTCCAATGCCAGTTCACAGCTTAGGTAGGAAGGTCTACACCTTTGTAGTTGTTGATGACTACTAAGGTTTTCCTGGGTGTTCTTCTTAAAGCAGAAATCTGAAACACCTAGTGTCTTCCACAGTTTTGTTAGGCAAATTCAGAATGAATTGAAACTGTATTGTGGTCAAAATTAGAAGTGACATGGTACAGAGTTTCAAATCTGAAAGCATGACAAAATTATGTGAAGACTATGGGATATTTACAAGAAATTCTCTTCACCTAGAACACCTCAGCAAATGGCATTGCTGAAAGGAAAAATAGAACTTGATTAGAGGCTGGTAGAACCCTATTTAGTGATTCATCACTGCCAGAATATTTCTGGGCTGAAGCAGTAAACTGCATGCCATGTGATAAATAGGGCTACCATCACTAAAAGGTTTAAACAAGACCCCTATGAAGTAGTGAAAGGCAGGAAACCAAATCTATCCTATTTCAGGATTTTTGGTTGTAAATGCTTCATACTTAACATGGGAAGTCTTACTTAACTAAGTTTGCTGCTAAATCCCAAGAGGGAGTGTTTGTTGGGTACAGCAGTAATAGTAAGGCTTATAGAGTCTACAACTTGACTACACAAGTTGTAGAGGAGTCTGTGCA